>CAWUFW010014557.1:0-407857 GCA_963921515.1 Calotriton arnoldi
AACGGCTTGCATTGCAGGGAGTGCAAGTTGGCTTTCAGGATGTCAGGCAGTGGTGTTGTGCTGTTTGTTGGTGCACAGTTCCCAGCAGGGCCTTGTGCTCCCCACAGCAGTAGCCAGTGTCAGCCATCTTGTCAGTCCTTATCCACTCCCTGTGATGTGAGCATGGTTCAGAGTGGTGTTGATGGGCCAATTGTGAGGGTGAGCAGTATCTGTGACTACAACTCCCATCATGCTACTGGCTACACTAACTTCACCAGCATATACAGAATTCCTTCCTTTAAGTGAGCTTCCCTGTGAGGTGGTGTTCTAGTGGTGGCAAAATATCAGGCAGTGTTTGTTGGTTATATTTGTGCCACTGCCTTGCTCTATTTGTTGTTAGGTTTGTACATGTCATGACACAGTGACATACCACTATGAGATGGCATGTATTGTGTTTATCTAACTGACATACACATCTTGGGATGATTATCTTTTGGTTGCTGTTGATTTGCTAGGGGTGGATGGTTTGACTGTCCCCTTGAGAGTGATGTGTGTGTATTGGCACACAATATTGCGTATATTAGTTGTGTACTCACCAGGCTCTGGGATGTCTGTTAGTCCATATACGCTCACTGGTGGTAGGATGGCCCGCACCTTCTCCTCCCAGGGCCTGAGGTATACTGGTTTTGCAGGAGGGCCACTGCCGGTGTGCTGGCTCAGGAGGTAATCCTTCTTGAGTAGGTCTCTGACCCTCCTGCGCACATCATACCACCTGTTCTGGATGTCTTCCTTTGTGCGCAAACATGGTGATTGTGCGTTCACCCTGTCGACGATCCTCGCCCACATCTTGGTTTTCTGCGACATGGGGGTCTGTTGGACCAATGTGCCAAACAACTGTGGCTCTACCCTCAGGATCTCGTCTACCATGAATTCCAATTCACTATCTAGGAACTTTGTATTCTTCTTTAGGGGCATGGTGATGGGTGGTGGTGGTGGTGATTGATGTGTGTGTGTGCAAGTGAGGGTGTGTGTGTGTGTAGGTTTTGCTGTGTGTGTGTGAGGGTGCTATTTGTTGAGGTGCTAATGGTGTGTGGCTTTTGTGTTGGATGAGCTGTGTGTATGTCTGTGTTTGCTGTGTGATGGTGTTCTGTGCTGGCAGGTCAGTGGGATTTGCAAAGGATCATGGTAGGGATTTGTGGGCTTTATGTAGGTGGAGTTGGGGCTGTGTCCTTGTTCCATTTTTTTCACCCCTGTATTTATTGGCTTTGTCATTGCTTGTTTGGCCCTTTTTTTGTATTTTTTCATTTGTGATTATTGTGCATGTAGGAGTCGTTCTTCTGACCGAGTAGGACATTGCAGTTGTCTCGTGCGCGCCTCTCCGAGTCGTTCCCGCTGTGTTTCAGCTCAGTTTCATATGCGGCGTACGCGTCGGTCGCGGAGTATTGTGTTTGTTCGGCTGGGTTTGGTATGCGTGTCGGTCGTACGGCTTGGGCTCCGTACGAATCGGTCTGAATTTTCACCCATTGCATCGTACTTCGCGGGTCGGAGTTCGCGGGTACGTTTCGTTCGGATTATTTCCTGATGCGTGTCGGTCGGTTCGATTCGCGTGGTTTCCCGGCCGGATAGCTTGTTTCCGGCCGGGTCGGTCGTTCGCCTTGAGTTCCGTGCGAGTCGGTCGTGATTTCCATGCATTTCATCGTACTTCCCAGGTCGGGCAACGCCGGTATGTGTCGGTCGGACTATTATCCCGTACCGAGTCGGTCGGTATTTTTTCCGGCCCGAATCGGATTCGGCCCCTTAGGGTTGATTTTTGTAGATGTCTCCAGAGACTCTGGTTAAAATGATAATAGCAACCCTGGATTGCTGTGTGTGGATAATTTTTCAGTATAGCATTTATCATGGCAAATTCAAAATCAATAATTATTTTTGAAGGAAAATAATTATTGCTTTCTTGTTTTATTTTAGTGAGTATATCTATGTAGGTAGTTTGCTGCTTATTTGGTAATAGGGCATAGATGAATGGAATATTTGAATGTTGGTACAATCCATGCACTGTGTACAGCTGGTAGAATGGTTTTGGACAGACTTTGAAAGTTCCATCCATCATCCAGGTGTCACATTGCTGTAATTTAACTAAATTGTTTGCAGTAGCAAACATAATTATTCTTTTATCAGGGCATTTGTTATCAAAAAATATAAATGGTTCTTTAGTGTGAGTAATGCTTAATTCTGGGGGAATAACTACTTCTGCAAACCTTTTAGGGGCAGATATGGTACTTGTAGTTGCTTTTTTTTGTCTGGCAATAGTTCTTTTTAAAGAAGCTATGGAGGGTAATTGTCCTGATGCATGTTGAGGTACTTTTAATAGTTGCTCTTTCAGTATTTGGGTGGTTGGTTTATCAGTACTAGTGCTTTCTTCTTTAATACTTTCAAGAGCATCTCTAACCTCAATCTCTGTTATGTTTGGGGGTGATTATGTTCTTTTACAGAAAGAACAGTAGTTTCATGAGTAGTAGCTCTTCCATAGCATTTGTTAGAGTAGTATTTGCTACACTTCCAAAACACTTTAAGGCCAATTTGTTTCTCCTGTGTATAGACATACCCCATATAACATATTAACATTTTATTTTTTTGTGACATTACAAATTCTGCACCTTCAGTCATGTTGTTTTGTCTTATGCTAGGGAAATTAAAAAACAAATTTTTTAATATAATAAATACCACATATTTATTAAATACAGTTACATTTCAGTGAATATACTTACAATGTTTAGTTTGATGTAAATAAAATCGTCCAGGAAATGATTTCAAGCTTTATTTTCTATTTTCTTGATGTATTTTCTGTTGAGAAGAGAAAACAAACATTTTAATAATTTGATTAAATTGTTTGTAGATGATAGGGATTTTAGGGGAAAAGGGATATTTGGGTGGGTATTTAAGGGTGTTTAATAATTGAAAATTATATACTTACTTTTTAATTGTATTTAGTTGGTTAGTGTTTATAAAATGATTTTGGATGCTTTTGCAGTTGGCTGTAGAGGAGAGAGATAAAAATAAAATATATATTAGTGAATTACGTTTGAAAAATAATTTTAGGTAGCTTGGAACAAAATATAATATACTTACATTGATTGTTCTTTTATTGGTGAGGATGTTGAAAATATTTTTCTGGCTTTGTAAGATATCTGTAGAGCAGATATAAATGTAAGCAATGAAAGATTAGTAAATTAGGTCTCAGAAATAATTAGGGTTGAAGGCTAGTAGTATGGTTATATTTTAAATACAGTTTTACTTACTTAGTGCAGTTTTAAAGATTTCTTCAGTAATGAAAGTTTTCTTTCAGGAAACAGTCGGGCAGAGTTTCACCTTCTTCTTTATTGTAGGTTAGAAGTGTAAAGAGATGCAAACATTTCATGTTTATATAGTGTTTATTTAATTGGTTGCTTTATGTTATTGGTGTATTTTAAAATGTGAGTATTTGATTCGTTCAAGTTAATTGTTTTTATTGTTTTGGCTGTTTGTTTCCATATAAGGGAAAGCTAATTAAGAACTTGTTAGTAGAAAGTTATTATTTTTTCGTTTTTCTTTTTTAAAATATATTAAACATTGTTTTGAATGTGACATGATGCAAGCATTATATATTTTAAAGCTTTTATTTTATTACTGTAATTGTTCGTTTAGAAAAAAAATTCAGTTTTATATATTGATGTGTTTGCAAATGATTATTTTATGTTATTTAAGTGTTTTATATTGTTTTATAATGTGAATTTATATTTGGTGCTAAACATATATTTAATTGACCAGTTTTTCAATAGTCGATATTGTTAAAAAGTCGATAATATTGATGTCTATATTTTGGTATACGATATTTTTGATATTTTGTATGTGTTTTAAAATTAAACGATATTTAATTTAACGATATTTTGTATTTCGATATTGTGATGTACGATATTTTTTATATACGATATTGTGTACTCGATATTTTTGTATTTTTTTAAATAAGTATTGGTAGTCGATATTATTGTAGTCGATATTATGACGACGATATTTTGTCAATACGATATTTTTGTTGTCGATATTATGTCAGTGATCCATTATGCATATCGTTGGCCACCCCACTTTACCAATGTTTGACTGAGGACATTGTGAAGTACAAGTACCGTAATGCTTGGGAGGCTAGCAGCTGTATCAAAAGACGCATGCTAATATGCCTTGCACTCAGCTAGACATATTTTGACTAGTTTTGGGTAACTGCACTACGGAGTATGTTTCTGCTGTGGGTCACTTCCCGCAGGGGTTTGCTTGACTAGTTATTGGTATCCTGAAGGGAGCACACAATGCCACCATATTTTGCTAGAACACCTCCAACTGCCCGACATGGTCAAATTCAGTCTTTTATTTTGATATGGTTTCATTTTAATATTTATATTCTGCAAACAGCAAAGCAAATTGCCTCCATGATCCTTCAGAAGCAAGGTAAAGAGCATAAATCAACAAGAATAACAATTACATTTTTAAGGACCGTAACCAGGGATGAGAACTCTATTTAAGGCAGTTTTAAGGGCCTCGCTAAGAAGATTTTAGATTGAATATTGACCTGCTATCCAAAAGGAAGTGCATTGTACAGTGCAGAGGCCAAAACTGAAATTGTATAATTTTCTGTCAATTGGTGTTTGGTCTTCGGGATCAAGAGAATTTCTTAGTAGCTTTGCAGGGTGCGTCCACGAGGATGTTCTCCCATGCTCTTACACAACAGCACAGCTTTGGAAGCAAGATGGTGAAATACCACGTACTCTGGCGCTGTCCTGCAAAGGCGATCCTAATAAGGTGCACGTAACAAGGGGACTGGGTCCGAAGAAACTGGAAGTATGCTGAGGTGGAAAAGGTTCCCTGTATGGCTCTGGAGCGCTTATGCCCCGGCTTAAAGTTCCCCATTGGGAGTTTCTGTTGGTTTTTGAATTTTTCTCCTTCGCACAAGCAACAGAATAAGGGAAACTGATAAAGAAATAACGCAAGCCACTTTCAAAGTTTTTGACAATTACTTTCAGACTCTCTAAATGCATTTACACAATCTCAGCCATCACTTCCTCTTCTTTAATCTTTTAAATGAAGACATTTATTTTTCACAGCAAGGACAAGCTCAAATGTGAGCAATAACACAATTAAATTGGGCATTACAAACACTTAAAATGCACAAATTACACATGGCAGTTTATAAACGAGTCAGTCCTCTTCCTCCCATAAAATCTCACATCAAGGCAGATAACGAGCTGTAAGAAAGAAGCATTGCACAGCCTTCTCTCAAATGAACAGATGAAGAATACTCCTTTTTCTGTTGCTGAAGATCCACATGTGTCTTCTGCATTGAGAAATTTCCTTGCCAACCACTGCCTTTCACTTCTGTGGTTGCCAGAAACATACCCCTGGAATGAAATCACTTTCCTACAGAAAGTCTGGCAATTCCCTTCTGAATATAATTGTTGGTCAATCCTGCCTTCATAAATACATCTTCATGCACATAATCCACTCGAACACTGACTTCTTTGTGATTCTAGCACTGTTCGCTATTAAAAGAGGATATCTGATAGAGACTTCTAGCTGCAGATTCCATACCTTGGAATATTCCCAGGTGTCAGGCTGGATCAGCAGATCTTTAAGCAATCCCGCCCGTTCTGCAAACTGTCTTCTCACGTTCAGAGATCCTTTTGAACCTCACAGTCTACTAGTCATTCCTCCTCAGCTTGGCTCTGTGCTTTTGGTTTGGAAAAAATAGTCAAGAATTTAGGTCAGCGCACTGGGGTGGTGCATACATAAGAACCTGTGGGGCATATTATCAACGGCCAGCGATAATTATCGCTGGCCGTGCTTAGCGATAATAGTCCTATCGCAGGCTATCTCTGGAAATTATCGCCCTGGTAGCGCGTTATTAACAACGCGTTTCTCCAGGGCGATAAAAATTCCAGAGATAGCGAGGTTATCGCTGTTTTGCAGGTCGTATCAGCACAATCCACCCCCTATGTTAGGGATGGCTAAGTCAGGATTTTAGCAGACGTTAGATTTTGGTGAAAACGGCCGTTTTCGCCAAAATCTAACCTCTGCTAAAATCATGTGGGCTGTCTTGTAAATATCGCGATGTGAACATCAGCGATATTTGCAACGTAGTCCATCCGGGGTACGCCCAGTAACGCCCACTTTGCATCTCATTAGAGATGCAAAGATGGGCGTTGGGGGAAAGGGCGATAATGCAAGGATTCACGCGATAGCGTGACCTTGCTGATTAGGCGATAAAATTATCGCCGCTTTTCGTCCGAAAACGGACGCAAAAGCGGCGATAATTGTTTATCGCCTCGTTGATGATATGCCCCTGTGCTGGTCACTTCCTGTGTGGACGACAACAATGAGGCCACGCAGAGCTGAATGATGCCACCTACCAGCGCACTAGAGGGATTGCTAAAAAAATTCTGGATCCAGTCTGACACCTGGGAATTCTAAGGTGAGGAATGTGTGGCTAGACAGACTGTACCTGATAGCAATAAGCAACTGAAAGTTGACCAGTTAACCTTTACAAAAGGCCTACCATTGTGCTGCAGCACGTATCGCTGGCTGCATTTTTAATAACGTTTGATCTGTTTGAGGTACAAATAAAAAATGTTGTTAAAATCTGTAGATTATGCAGCATCTAATTGATTATGTTGCAAATGTAGCAAATCCATAATTATGTGGAAAATGCCACAGCCGCAAAGTCGCAGAACCAAGAACTTTACACATACAAATGTTACAAGAGCATTAAGCTTATTCACACATTGTAATTCACAAAATGTTGTATATGCCCTTGTGGTGTCCATTTAACTATATGTATATATATAAAACCAGTATTCTTTTTTTTAAAAACATTTTATTAAGGAAGAGACTTGCAATAGATACATTTACAGCATAGCCTATTCATATAAGAGTGGTTTCCATCATATGTCATTGAGAACGTAAGTACATCGCACATTTGGGTTACAGTTTAAAATGCACAGCGAATTAACAGTTCCTTTATTAATTGTCATCTTCTGAAACTGAACCCCCTGCCGGAGGGGCGCAAATACCTCCTCTAAAGTTATTCCATCTACCCCACATTCTCTCCCATTTTTTAGGGCATCCTCTGTGGATATACGTGGCTTTTTCAGCCGCCATGGCTATATCCATATCTTTACACCAGTCTGCAAGGATTGGAGCATCAGCCGCTCCCCAATGTCTGGCCACATTTCGCTTTGCTATTATCATACCAAGGGTTGCCCAGGCTTGGGCTGTGTGATTCATGTCTGTTGGCTCCCAGACATTCAGGAGGCATCGTTTAGGCTCAGGCGTAACAGGACTGGCGCTAACGTGTGTGATGGTGTTCATGCCGTCCAGTACCGTCTGATTACAGGGCATTCCCAGAGTGTGCGATAGAAGGTGCCCACGCCACCGCATTGGCGCAGGCAGGACTGATCAGTGATTTTACCTATCTTGCATAACGTCACTCTAGTGAAGTAGGGCCTATGAAACACCTTGAGTTGTATAAGTCGTAACTTAGAGGAGACTGCTACTACCCTAGGGGATTCTATCGCTTCTTGCCAATCAGTGTCGTCTAGTTTGCCCACCTCAGTCTGCCATTTTTCCCGCAGCCTTTGCATAGGGTCCAGCTGATTATTAATGATCTTTCGGTATGTGAGGGAGATCGCCCTTTTGTCCATGTGGTCCGTCAGGAGTCTATCTTCTAGTGGGGAGGCCTGTGGAAGAATCGTGTCTGGTGGGATGGCTGCCTCCAGTGCATGTTTAATTTGTATGTAGCGAAACCGCTCCATGGGCGCCATTTCGTATTGTGCTTGTAAGTGGGTGAAGGTGACGATTTTCCCCCCTTTCCAGAGGTCGCCCAGCCGAGATATCCCTATTGCATTCCATTTTGAAAACCCCAGTCTGTCTGTGTCCCATAGTGGGGTGTGCTGTGTTAGTAAGTGTTGTGTTACCGTGTACCATATGTGGACAGTGTGTGCTGTCGGTCCCAGTAGGCCATATTTTCGCTTTTTATTATAGAGTATCCGGTTGATTCCTCCCAGCCCCAGGGCGTGTCTATCCAGTCGGTAGGCGGGGTCGGTTTGGGGCGCCTGGACCCATTGGTTAATCACTGCTAACTGAGCAGCCCAGTAGCATGTTTGGACATTCGGGAGCACAATACCGCCGTCATACCAGCTCCTGACCAGTTTTGCCGCTGCGATTCTAGCGGGTTTTCCATCCCATAGGAGATTGTTAACCTCCGAATCTATTGCTTTAAAATATGCCTTGGAACACAGAAGGGAGTGTTAGTGAGGGCATAAAGAAATCTGGGGAGTGCCATCATTTTAAAAAGCGCCACTCTACCCAGTAGGGTGAGTGGCAGCGATTTCCAATGTTTGGCGTCTCGTCGCAGTCTCTGCAGCGGTTCCTGGAGGTTTCTCGCCAGGAAATCGTCTGGTTCGGATGTGACATGAATCCCCAAATATTTGAAACTGTCTGTGACTATTTTAACTGTGCAGTCCTTCGGCAATGCTGGCGGGGGCCCATGCAGAATATACAGTACTGATTTTCCCCAGTTGATGGTGTATCCTGAAACTGTCCCATATACGTCGCATATGTTGAGGAGTCTATGGAGGGAGCGTTTTGGGGATGCTATGTATACTAAAATGTCGTCCGCATAGAGGGATATGTGGTCTTCCCATCCCTCTGCCCACCGGAGTCCACGGATAATTGGGTCTTTTCGTATCCAGGCTGCTAGTGGCTCTAGGACTAAGGCGAAGAGGAGTGGGGACAGAGGGCAGCCCTGTCGCGCTCCGCGTCCCAGGGAGAACTCACGTGAGATATGTCCGTTCACCACAACATGTGCACATGTGGTCAGTGTACAATAATCGAACCCATGAGCAGAATTTTGGCCCGAACCCCAAATGTTTAAGGACTGCAAAGAGGAACGGCCATTCGACCGAGTCGAAGGCCATCCTTGTGTCGAGGGATAATATAGCAGCCTCTTCCTGTATGGTGTGTATACGACTTAGGACGCTATTTAAACGTCTGAGGTTCAGGGCTGTATTTCTTCCTGGCATAAATCCCAATTGATCCGGGTGTACTAGTTTGAGAAGGTGGGGGGTCAGTCTGAGAGCCAACGCTTTGGCCAGTATCTTGGCTTCTGCGTTGATCAAAGAGATGGGTCGATAGGAGGCGCTCTCCGAGGGGGTTTACCTGGCTTATGGATGGCTATTATGGTGGCTATACGTTGATCTTTGGGGAGTTCTCCCTGTTCCAGACTAGCTTCATACATCTTTAATAGATGGGGGGTCAGTTTAACAGCTGTTCGCTTGTAGAGTTCTATTGGTATACCATTGGGACCTAGAGCTTTTCCAGACTGTATCTTATTTATGGCAATCGTTAATTCGTCCGTTGTCAAGTCAGCTTCCAGTAAGTGGGTCTCTTCTTTTGTAAGTGTTGGTAATTGTATATCTCTAAGGAATGCTGTCGCCTCTGGCAATTCAATCGTTGTCGTGGAAGTGTAGACGTGCTCTAAGTGCGTCGCTAATGCGTCCACTATCTCTTGTGGGTCCGACGTTGTGTTACAGTCCTCTAATCGGAACTCTGTCACCCATCTGTCCGCTCGTGCACGCTTGTCTAGCCAGGCTAGTAGCTTGCCTGCCTTGTCCCCAGATTCATAGATCCTGTGTCGAACTGCTGTAAGTCTGGTTCTGGCGTCCCCCCATAAGTATTCGTTGTATTCGTGCTGTTTTGTACGCAGCTTATATGTGTTGGCGTCTGATGGGTCTTAAGCATGTAGTGTCTCTAATTGGTTCACTTCCTGTTCCAGGGTCTCTACTACTTGTCTCTGTTCTTTTTTGTGACCCGAGATCAGGGATATGGCTTGTCCCCGTAGGACCGGTTTGTATGCTTCCCAAAGGATCAGTGGGGAGGATACTGATGATTCGTTTTCTGCGAAATAGTGTGTTGTAGTAGTGAGCAAACCCTTCCGGATCTTGGGATTATCAGATAACCCGGATATATCGGGTACATGCGACCTTGTGTCTGGATCTGTACGGCATAGTCAGCCGAAACCGGGGATTGGTCAGAGATGCCTCTGGGTAAATGCGATATTTCCCTGAACCTGCCCACACTATCTGTGGATGTGAGTATATAATCTATCCGAGAGAGACTGTTATGAGCCCCTGAGTGGTAGGTAAATTGACGCGTCTGTGGAAATTTAAAGCGCCAAGTGTCTATCAGGCCAAATGCGTCTAAGAAATCTGCAAAGCTGGAGCGCGTGCGGTGTTGCAGTCTAGGGGGCGTTCAGTCTAGAGCATCATCTAGTGTTGCGTTAAAGTCGCCACCAATGATCAGTTCTCCTTCTGGCAGTGTAAGTAGAAATTTACCAAGGCCAGCGAGTGGAGTGCAGGGGGGATGTAGACGGTGACTAGGTTTAGTGTGCGTCCTTCCCATTGGCAAGAGAGCGCCGCAAATCGGCCCTGATCGTCTGTGAAGGTGCGTCGGACTGGACTATCAGAGGAAATTGTTTTTTAATCAGTATTCCCACCCCACGCGAACCCGATGTGAATTCAGAGTGTACCGCTAATTTAAAATCCCATCGGTCTAGGGCCTTACATGTCGACCCCACCAGGTGAGTTTCTTGTAGCATTACTACTACCGGTGCTTTGCGTTTGAGATATTGCAACACCAGCCCTCTCTTCAGTTTGTCTCTCAAACCATTGACATTCCAGGAGATAAGCACGAGTATCTGAAAGAAACACGTTAGTTATAGATTCCTTACCTCAGAATTACCCCCAGGCGTCAGACTGGATCCGGAAAGTTTTTTCGTCAGCAGTACCTCTGCGCGTCGGAAGGTGGCGTCTGACGGCTCTGCGTCTGTCGTCGGCATCGTGGTCGCCGGGATGATGTCACGGCAGCTACTTAGACGCCGCCCTCGCGCGCTGACGTCAGTTCTTTCTTTTTCTGCGCCAGCTGGCGCAGATCCGGAGAGAGCGGTACCTCCTGTCACTTTTTGATTGACTTTTTTTAGCGACTTTTGTCGACGTCTTTTTTGAGTCTACGACTCCTGGTGCACGTGGGATGCCCGGCTTCAATGCCTGCAGTTTCGGTAACCGGCTGATGTCGGTTACGGATCCGCATCGCGTGTGCCTCTTTTGCATGGAGCACGACCACGACCCCAAGTCGTGCTCCGACTGCCGGTAGATGGCGCCAAAGGCTTTGCGGGAGCGGTCCCAAAAGCTGCTTGAGCGCCGGCAGTCGGCTCCGCGCCGTTCGAGGTCCCGGTCGCGAGGGAGGTCGAGGGACCGGTCGCGGAGCCATCACCACTCGTCCAAGTCATTGAAGTCTTCGCACTCGGGGTCGGGTAAGTCGAAGCACAAAAAGAAGTCGAAGAAGCATCGTCGCCCTTCGGCTTCTCCCCGTCGGTCGGCTAATGCGACGAGGGTTGCGGGCGTTGCCCCTCCTGCGGCTCCGCGCGCGGAGCCCGAGGAGTCGACACTTAGTTTTCCCCCTTCCCGGTACCCGGAGCGACTCCCGCCCAACTTCGTAAATTTTACGAAGTGATGCATGTCATCTTCGGCGACCCGAACCCGACGGCGCGCCTTCGGGCCCGCGGACTCGGTTGGGGGGCCTAGGCCTACTCCGCCGTCGGCTCCGGCCACGGCGCCGCAAGCCCCCAGTGGATCCAGGCCTGGATTACATCTCCACCGGCGCCGCTTCCTCCAGCACCGCAACCGATGCCGGTCATGTCCCCGGCCGGCGTCGACCCTGGCCTCCATCCCGAGTTGGACCCGGAGCCGGACCGGCGTCGCCTGATGCCGGATCCGGCGCCGAGTGGGGTTTTTGTGCCCCTGTTCACTCCTGGGGTCCCTTTTCAGCCAGATTGGCAACCTGAGGATGAGGAGGAGGACCGGGAGGGGTCAGTTGACCCTTTAACTGATCAGCTAGGATCTGAACAGGACTGGAGAGAGGAACTGGGGGGTGCCAGTGGTCTTGATACTTCCCCTGACCTTGGCATGTTATCTCCTCCTACCGTGGCTACGGAGGAGGGAGCGTCCTACGCAGTGGTGGTGCGTAGGGCGGCCGAGGCCCTCAACCTCGAGCTTCCTACAGTGGCGGTCAGGACTAACCTCCTGACAGAGGTGCTTCAACCGGCTGCGAGCTCTTCGGAGTCCCTGCTGCCGTTTAATGAGGCCCTTACCGACGTCCTTTTGGGCACGTGATCCAGGCCCAACACGGGGGCTCCCGTGGATAGGATGATTGCCCGACGCCACTGCCCGGCTCCAGGCGACCCCACTTTCCTCTCCCAACACCCCACCCCGGAGAGCTTGGTGGTCCAAGCCTCCACTTCCAAGAGCGCATTCCCTACCGCTCCCCTGGAAAGGGAATCCAAGAAGCTGGACCATCTTGGGAAGAAGATTTTCTCTTCCGCCAGCTTAGGACTGCGGTGGGTAAACACCGCATGTCTCTTGGGCCGTTATTCCCACTCTGTGTGGGACTCGGTTGTGCAAGGGCTGCCTCAGTGTCCGGAGGAGGCCCGGACAGTGCTCTCCCAGGCTATTGCCGCCGGGAGGGATGCGGCGAAGTTTACCATCCGTTGTGGGCTGGATACCGCCGACTCTCTGGGCAGGACAATTTCAACGTCGGTAGCCCTTCGTCGCTATGCCTGGATGAGATCGACTGGCTTTTCGGGGGATGTCCAGAACACCTTGATGGGCATGCCTTTTGATGGGCGTCGCCTTTTTGGCGACAAAGCAGACAACGCTCTAGAGCGTTTCAAGGACTCACGGGCTACGGTCAAGTCCTTGGGCCTCTCCAGCCGCCCAGCGCAGTTTGCTTTTCGCCCCTTTTGTGGCTACGGAAGGGGTGCCCCACTACGTCCTGCCCAGAGACACAGGCCGCAGCAAGTTACCCAACCTTCGCGCGGCCGGGGACGTGGGAACCAACGCCGTGGTTCAGGGGGCCAGCGGGCGGGCCAGTCCACCAACCCCCCCTCTGCGGCAGCCTCCAAACCTTCCTAGTCCAACTTTTCAGGCCCATCACACGCCAGTGGGCAGCAGGATACGCCATCCCCTCCCCCACTGGCGCACCATCACGTCGGACAGGTGGGTTTTGCAAATAGTCTGAAGGGGCTACTCCCTCCCCTTCGAGGCTACCCCTCCAGCCATGCCACCTCAATACCACTGCATGTCGGAGGATCACCTGGCACTTCTCCAACAGGAAGTTGTAGCACTCTTGGCCAAGGGAGCCATCAAGCGTGTTCCTGTCCCAGAAGTAGGTCGTGGTTGCTATTCCCACTGCTTTCTGGTACCCAAGAAGGACAAGGGCCTGCGTCCTATCTTGGATCTCAGGGACGTCAACCGCTTCCTCCGGAAGGAGAAGTTCAAAATGTTGACGCTCGCTCAGATCTTGTCTGCCCTCGACCCTGGAGACTGGATGGTAGCGTTGGTCTTGCAGGACGCTTATTTTCACATCCCTGTCCTGCCGGCCCACCGGCGTTACCTGCGGTTCATGGTAGGCCATGAGTATTTTCAGTTTACCGTGCTCCCCTTTGGCCTTACCAGCGCCCCTCGGGTGTTCACGAAAGTGATAGCGGTGGTCGCAGCTCATCTGCGCAGATCAGGGGTTCCAGTCTTCCCCTATCTCGATGACTGGCTGTTGAAGGCGGGCTCGCCCCAGGCAGTTGTCTCCCACCTCCAGACTACGGCCGACCTCCTGCATTCGCTGGGGTTCTCCATCAATGTGCCGAAGTCACACCTGATTCTCTCTCAGAAGCTCCTCTTCATCCGGAGCGGTTCTGGACACTACGTGGTTTCGGGTTTATCCTCCCGAACAGCGAGTCCGGGATATTGGGGCTATGATTCCGATCTTTCAGCCTCTATCCCGGGTTTTGGTCCGGATGACCCTGAGGCTGCTGGGCCTCATGGCCTCCTGCATCCTGCTGGTCGATCATGCCAGGTGGCATATGCGGGCTCTGCAGTGGGACCTGAAGTTCCAGTGGGCGCAGCATCAGGGGAATCTGTCCGATTGCGTCCAGATCTCGGAGGGCACTGCACGTCAACTGCAGTGGTGGCTCACGAACCAGGATTGGGTCAACGGCAGATCCCTCTCACACGGTGGTGACGGACGCATCCCTTCTGGGATGGGGCGGCCACATGGGAGAAGCGGAGATCAGAGGACTCTGGTCTCCGGCGGAGTCCGGGCTCCACATCAACCTTCTGGAGCTCCGGGCGATTCAACTTGCAATGAAGGCATTCCTTCCCTCTGTCCGGGGAAGAGAAGTGCAGGTGTTCACGGACAACACCACCACCATGTGGTACTGCAACAAACAGGGCGGGGTGGGGTCGTGGACCCTCTGTCAGGAGGCCCTCCGCCTCTGGACATGGCTGGAACATCAGTGCGTATCCCTGGTGGTTCAACACCAGGCAGGTTCACTGAACGCCAGGGCGGACGAACTCAGCCGCAGGTGCATGATGGATCACGAATGGCGTCTTCACTCGGAGGTGGTGCAAGGTCTCTTTCAGCAGTGGGGAGAGGCTTGGTTAGAACTATTCGCCACCGAAGAGAACGCGCAATGTCAGCAATTCTGCGCGTTGGAATTTCCAAGGCGACACTCGCTAGGCGACGCTTTTCGTCGCGAGTGGAGTTGCGGTCTGTTGTACGCCTTTCCGCCTATACCACTTCTGCCCAGAGTGCTAAAGAAGATCAGGCGCGACCGGGCCCAAGTCATTCTTGTGGCTCCGGATTGGGCACGAAGAGTCTGGTATCCCGAGCTGCTCAACATGGCCATTGATCCTCCGACCCGTCTACCTCTTCGGGAGGATCTTCTGTCGCAGCAACAGGGGACGGTCCTCCACCCGAACCTGTCCAGCCTCCACCTCCTTGCGTGGAGATTGAGCGGCGGCAGCTGACGTCTTTTGACCTGCCTCCCGAAGTTTGTGACGTAATCTTGGCAGCCAGGCGTCCCTCCACTAAGACGGTATACGCCTGCCGGTGGAACAAATTTGTGGCATGGTGCACAGCAAAGGCTGTGGATCCCCTCTCTGCCCCTCTTTCTGAGGTTCTCTTGTTTCTCCTTTCTTTGGCCCAGCAGGGCTCTGCTCTGGGCACTATCAAGGGCTATCTCTCGGCCATCTCTGCCTTCCTTCGGCTTCCAGATCAGCCTTCTCTTTTCAAGTCCCCGGTTGTTAATCGTTTCTTGAAAGGCATAACTCATCTCTTTCCTCCTATTCCCTTCATTATGCCTCAGTGGGACTTGAATCTGGTTTTAACCTATTTAATGTGTTCTCCCTTTGAGCCGCTACACAACTGTCCTTTGAGGCTTCTGACGCTTAAAACTGCATTCCTGGTAGCCATCACATCTGCCAGAAGAGTGAGTGAGCTCCAGGCCCTTTCATCCAAGCCTCCTTTCCTGTATGTCCATCCGGACAAAGTAGTTCTCAGGACTCGTCCATCCTTCCTGCCCAAGGTTGTCACTGCCTTTCACATCGGGCAGACCATCACTTTGCCCACCTTCTTTCCGCCTCCGCATCCTTCGAAAGAGGAAGAGAGGCTCCGCCGTCTGGACCCAAAACGTGCGCTTTCCTTTTATCTGGATCGCACCAGACAGTTCCGGGTGGATGACCAGCTCTTTGTTGGCTACGTGGGTGCCAAGAAAGGTCGGGCCGTACACAAGCGGACTATCTCCCGATGGGTCGTTTTGTGTATCAAAGCCTGTTCTTCTCTGGCAAAGAAGGAGCCTCCAGTAGGGCTGCGCGCCCATTCCACCAGGGCGACGGCAGCAACTACTGCTTTGGGACGTGGAGTTCCTCTGAATGACATTTGTCAGGCAGCTACATGGGCTTCGTTGCACACCTTTACCAAACACTACTGCCTTGACAATCAAGTCCGGAGAGACGGCTTCTTTGGCCGTTCTGTTCTCCAGGACTTTCTGGTGTGATCTTGGTTCGCAGACCCACCTCCGGGGTTGGTATTGCTGGGGTATCTATTCTAAGGTAAGGAATCTATAACTAACGTGTTTCTTTCAGATGAACAAGTTACTTACCTTCGGTAACGATATATCTGTAAGAAACATTAGTTAGTTATAGATTCCTTACCGCCCCACCCATCCTCCCCGTTCTGCGAACTGATTTCTAGGGTTAAGGATATCCTTTCAGGGCCCTAGTTTTGTGCACCAGTGGTCAGTGTCTTGCATGGCTCTGCGTTTATGGCGCGGAAAGTCGTGTACAGAACTGACGTCAGCGCGTGAGGGCGGCGTCTAAGTAGCTGCTGCGACGTCATCCCGGCGACCACGACGCCGACGACGGACGCGGACCCTACCGACGCCACCTTCCGACGCGCAGAGGTACTGCTGATAAAAAACTTTCCGGATCCAGTCTGACGCCTGGGGGTAATTCTAAGGTAAGGAATCTATAACTAACTAATGTTTCTTACAGATATATCGTTACCGAAGGTAAGTAACTTGTTCGACGGCGTATGTGTGTGGTGTGTCATTGGAATATCAGGGATAGTGGGCGTAGATGTTAGTGTCAGTTGTGCCAAGTCTGTGCGATGTTACTATTGAAGAAACCAGTGGAAATGTACCATAGACAATTGCAAGTCACGATAGAAACAAATTAAACAATGATAAACAGTTGAAAGTAAACTTAACATACCCTGTAACCTGTCCCTCCCCCCTCCCTGCCTCCCTGCATGACGGACTGAAAACTACCCGCCTCCCCAACAATGCAGAGTGTTTATGTCCCATTTCCCGTTACCTTCGTAGGGGGAAGTCTCTCCTTCAGATCCCCCAGACCATCTCTGTAACAGTGGTATATGACAGTAAAAATCAGTAGGTTTGCATAGATAAGTAAGTGTACTTCGGTATTATTTGTTAATCTGAGTTATCTCGCCAGCGTTTGGTGGCAGTCCCAAAACAAAAGGAGAACCTACAGTCAGTTAGGTGATCCGCTGAGTGTGTAGGCGTCTCAGTTCATTAAATGGAGGAGTCCATCGTTCTGGTTCAGAGCTCGTGATCCTTTTAGCGTCTTTCCTGCGATGTCGCCTGCGCCGCTGCCTCGTCTTCTGTCTCGGGTTGTGTCCTTTCCATCGGGAGTTGGTGCAAATTATCATTCTTCTTCCCCGATTTTGCGACTCTATGCCATCCTTCAAGCCACTCCTGGACCTCCTCCGGTGTGGCGAAGAACCATGTCTTCCCCTCCGCCTCAACTCGTAATCTCACCGGGAATAGCATGGAGTATTACAGTTCTCTATTTCGCAATTCTTTTTTGACGTCAAAGAAGCTACGCCGTTGTTTTGTCACTGCTGCTGTATAGTCAGGAAAGAAATTAATTGTACTGTTCTCAAAACGCACAGGTGGAGCCACTCTCGCTGTTTGTAGAATAAGGTCACGATCTCGGAAATTAAAGATGCGGGCGAGGATCGGCCTAGGTGGAGCGCCTGGCCTGGGCCTCACACCCGGAACGCGGTGTGCTCTCTCCACCGCGAAGTAGTGTGATAGGCCTCTAGGTTGTAGATGTTGCTTGATAAGATCTTCCACGAAGAGATCCATTGCTGGTTTCCCCGCCCCCTCCGGGACCCCAATTATTCTAACGCTGTTGCGTCGGGATCGGCCTTCGGAATCGTCCAATTTAGCTGCCATTACTTTAGTAAGCGATACCAAAGGGGATGATGGACGGAGCGCTAGAGCAAATCAAACACTCACCCCCAGTCAACTGATCTGGGTTTAATCCATCATCATTCTTTAGCTCACTCCACCACCCCAGTTCAGACATGGCCATATGCAAATCAGTCTGACCCTGTGCCTCATGGGAACAGTCCAGCCCGAACTGCCAAGCCATGTCTTCCCTGGACCGGAAACAAGCATCCTGGGACCGGTTTCGGGTTCATAACCCTCATCAGCCAGGCTATCTTGAATCCAGTGGCAAAGTGAGCAAGGGACCCACGTCTGGGCATACCCTGCCAACTTAGGGTGAACAAAGCGATACCAAAGGGGATGATGGACAGAGCGCTAGAGCAAATCAAACACTCACCCCCAGTCAACTGATCTGGGTTTAATCCATCATCATTCTTTAGCTCACTCCACCACCCCAGTTCAGACATGGCCATATGCAAATCAGTCTGACCCTGTGCCTCATGGGAACAGTCCAGCCCGAACTGCCAAGCCATGTCTTCCCTGGACCGGAAACAAGCATCCTGGGACCGGTTTCGGGTTCATAACCCTCATCAGCCAGGCTATCTTGAATCCAGTGGCAAAGTGAGCAAGGGACCCACGTCTGGGCATACCCTGCCAACTTAGGGCGAACAAAGCGTTACCAAAGGGGATGATGGACGGAGCGCTAGAGCAAATCAAACACTCACCCCCAGTCAACTGATCTGGGTTTAATCCATCATCATTCTTTAGCTCACTCCACCACCCCAGTTCAGACATGGCCATATGCAAATCAGTCTGACCCTGTGCCTCATGGGAACAGTCCAGCCCGAACTGCCAAGCCATGTCTTCCCTGGACCGGAAACAAGCATCCTGGGACCGGTTTCGGGTTCATAACCCTCATCAGCCAGGCTATCTTGAATCCAGTGGCAAAGTGAGCAAGGGACCCACGTCTGGGCATACCCTGCCAACTTAGGGCGAACAAAGCGATACCAAAGGGGATGATGGACGGAGCGCTAGAGCAAATCAAACACTCACCCCCAGTCAACTGATCTGGGTTTAATCCATCATCATTCTTTAGCTCACTCCACCACCCCAGTTCAGACATGGCCATATGCAAATCAGTCTGACCCTGTGCCTCATGGGAACAGTCCAGCTTCCAGCTGGCGCACTTGACGTTGGAGTTCTTTGGTCTCGTCGCGCAGGGTCCCGGTGGTGGCTTCTACATCCGTGACCCTTGCGCTCATGTTTTTAAAGTCAGCTCCGAGCAGGGAGAGTTCTACCGATATTGCGCCGATCCGGGAGTCAAGAGCTGTATGTACTTTATTCAGGGTGGCTAGTATGTCCTGTAAGGTGACCTCCGACCCCTCCCCCGGAGCCGTGTCTGATGTTTTTGCGGTCGAGTGGTCCGTTGTTTCCTGCTGGGTTCTAGTGTAGGCGTACTTGTCTAACTTGTTCTGTTGCATAGCTCGTTGTCTGCGGCCCCCCATCTTTGTACGTCTATTTTGTGTTCCACTATGGGCAACCACATGGGTGGCAGTACTCGCCGCTGTCTGCCTGGGTAACCAACCGTCACCCGCGGCCTTTCGGGTTTCCTATCTCCCGGTGGGGACACCGCCTTGCCCACACCGCCGGTTGAGGGCCACCCGAGCGATCTATCCCGGCTCCTGAGTGTTGCTCTGTAGTTACGAGGCCAGTGTCATAGTGGTGAAAGCCTCTCTCTGCAGCCTATGGTGTATGGGTCGTCTGAGTCCCAACTCGATGAGTCCCAACACGGGTTGCCAGTAGTATGTGCTGTGTTTTCGTTGCTCCCCCACCACTATGTGGCGGTCTGCGTGGTGTTAGGCTGCTGTTTATTCCTCCAAATCACTATGAAGTAGCACTACGGCACTGCTCGGAAGGCCGCGCGCCGCAACCGGCGCAGTGCTTATTGGATCCTCGGTCCCCACGTGGGGGACCCCCTCTGCCACACTACTTGGGTCTATGCGTCTCAAGCAGGCTGTCTGTCCAAATCGGCTTCATTCACTTGCGCTCACCTGCAGCGCGGCGCCTCCACGCCGTGTCGCCCCGGGAGTGCGGAGAAACGGGCCAGACCGCTCGCTAGGGAAGACCGTCGGCAGCGTCAGGCAAGCTCCTCGGTCTAGCCCAGTAGTCTCCGGGTGCTGCCGGTGATGTTGTGTGTTGCTGTATCAGTGGTGGGGGCCACGGGACACGCACTCTCCCGACCTCGGATTCGTGACGTACTCGAGGTCCCGGCTTTTATCCCAGCGTGTAGGCCGCAATCACTTCACACGATGCCGTTGCAGCTACGGGTATTCGTTTTCCGTTGCGGGCCGTTTATTGGGTGCCCAGGACTCTCCGACACCGATGTCACCTCACACTGACAGCTGAAGAAGGCGGATAATTATGCGGATTTTCGGAGACGTCTGTGGGGTCCGGAGCTACTTTAGGCAGCGCCCATTTCGCTCGGCTGCTAGCCACGCCCCCCAAAACCAGTATTCTTGACGTGAATTCGGGGAATGTGGTAACTTTATATATATATATATATATATATATATATATATATATATATATATATATATATATATATAAAACCAGTATTCTTGACGTGAATTCGGGGAATGTGGTAACTGTTACCTCCTTTTTTGATTCTTAGGGCCATATGTATCATGCATTTTACCATTCGCAAACGCCCGATTCGCTGAATCGGCCCGTTTGTGACCAGTAAAATGCATTTTGCTATGTATGAATTCCAATTTGCGATTCGGTAACTTGTTACGAATCACAATTTTGAACTGCGAATACATTCCGCTTCGGTATTAGGAAGGGACGTGTTTAGGGCATCCCTTCCTCATACCGAATCGCAGCGGTATGTATAAATGTTTTGCAACCAAAATGCGGATGCAAAACATTGGCAATTTGCCACATACTTCAAGTGGAGGTAACCCATTTGCAAATGGGAAGGGGTCCTCAAGGAACCCCTTCCCCTTTGTGAATGGTAGCCAAAACATTTTTTAAGAGCAGGCAGTGGTCGCACGGACCACTGCTTGCTCTAAAAAAATTTAAACGCATCCCATTTTCCTTTAAGGACAACAGGCTGCCTTAAAAAAAAACGTTGCTTTATTTAAAAGTAAACACAGACATGGTGTTCTGCTGTCCCCAGCAGGCCACCATCCCTGTGTTTTTAGCGAATCCCAAATGGGTCGCAAATTGCGACCTACCTCATGAATATTAATGAGGTAGGTCAATTGCGAGCCACTGAGAATCACTAAATGAAACTCATGGAACTTTACACATTAGGAATAACAATTACCTAATTGCAATTTGCGTCAAATCGCAATCAGGTAATCGCTATCTCCAATAATGATACATATGGCACATAGTACTTTCAAGGTCACCCAAAGTTATAGGTAAGCTTGTTTTTGATAGCAGTCACTAGGGGCGTATTTGATTTATTTGTATTCAGTCAATACAATTACAAAGTTATGCTATCATTTGTGTTCCCCTAGGGTGCATCCCACAGTCTTGAGGAAGACTCCAGCAAATATAGCAACAGGAAGACGAAACATAGACGGAAATTGCTTTGGATTGTAATCTGTGTACATCTTTCTATATGACTAAGCACGTAAAATGCCAAGACCGATAGATTTTCTTTTGTAATTGCATTATTGCAATGTTTTGAGCACATCACTTATCACTACAACAGCACTGCACTGTTTTTCACTTGGAGCACCCTTACTTTCATCAAAGATTTTTGGTTTCTGAAATATGCATTTTTTTCTTACCCATTTTATTGATTAGCTATTTACAAGACAACATTTGCCTTAAAATGTATTGTTCATTCCTTTCTCTGATAGGCACTTGGGCCTAAGCAATTGTGTTTTTACAAAGATAGACTCATGCTACTTTTACAAAATAGATATCTAGGTCTTTCATGCAAATGAAACCTACGGTTTATTAAGTCGGAAAATGTTTCCAAAGGAATCATTATGTAGTATAATTATCTAATTCCCAGGTTCTACTGAAATACTGGGTTACCCTTTTCTTACATAATGAACTGATTTTGAGCAGGTGTGTGTTGACAGATGCATCTGTTAACTTTGGCAGATGTGTCTGCCATTGGAAACCGTGCCGGCCATTATTGTCCTCCATCTTCAGAGTACCTCTGTCCTACTCTGACGTTGGACAACTCTAGATATGGCAGACAGATCTCTAACGCTGATGGCATGATGTCCGATGACGGGGAACCGACAATAAAGGGCTGAGGATAACCGATTGTCCTTCCTCCGTTATGACAGATGGTTGTACGTCAGGCCAAACCCTAAATATGGAATATGGAAGGTGCATCAGTTATGCCATGACAGAGAAACGACAGTCTGTCTGCCAAATTCTAGATCAGGTCCTATTTTTAAAAGGGTTTTCTCAAACATTTCTAATCACATTTTAGATTAGAGGTGCTATTTTGTTTCAGTTCTGTATAACTCTTAAAAGTGTGTTGTGTTAGAGGTGACCTAGTGTATGGCAGAGGTGCTGCGGAAGCAGATAGATCCCAAGATAAAATGATGTCTTCTGAATGTATGGGAACCTACATACCTAAAGGGTAGAGAAAAAACCTGGGTGGCGCTGGGGATGATAGTTGCTAAGCGGAACACTGCCAGACTGTGGAAAGCACACGAAGCACCAACATTAACTGCATGGAAGAGAGACATGGACTGGTGCATGGTAATGGAAAGGACTATATATGAGTCACAAGGTTGTCCCAAGAAATGGTCACAAATATGGGGAAAATGGAACGAACATAGAGGGAATATTTGTGAACCCCCACAAGTGACACATCACCTTGCCATGGACATAGAGTGAGAACAAAACACAGAGTATAGGGATATTCTCACCAATGTTAGATGCTAGAGATAGGAATGTAGAAGCATGATTCATTGTAAATGCATTGATCTGAGTGATGTTCGCAACTACAATTGTAACTCATACATGTTGTCATCAATAAAAAGAATAATTTAAAAAAAACTGTGTTGTGTTTGTTTGTTTTTAAACAAACTTTATTGGGTTTTTCTTTTTTTCTTTCTTTTTCCTTTACCAAACAAGATACATATTGTGCATATTGTTTCCACAGCATTGTAATTCTATGACATATAAAGCCTGTTATCCAATAGGTTACATCATCACCATCGTGTGTTTCCGGAGATGCTTCATTTATCGGCTGGTTCTGAGCAGACTTCTCCTCCATTATAATGTACAGGTCACTTATAAGAATACTTATAATAAATCAATACCCTGTGGCCCCACCCTCCACCCCTCTAAAGTCCACCCCCACCCGCAACTGGCTCTGGCTGTTCAGTGTGTAATACAATTGATCATCTCCATCCAATTAAATTACTTTGTGTACAATTCCTGATCACACTGCTCCTTCCGTAACCGCCAGGGGTTACTATATTCCATACCATACTATTACATTTACTATTGGGTACTTGGAACGGCGGAAGCATCATCCGGGTTGATATTTTTGTAGGCTTCCACCATTGCATCCCATTCTAGGGAGATTGGATTTTTCCTTAGGCCGCGGGCCTCCTCTCTGCGCAACGCCGCGCTCTCAGCTCCTGCCCATCTAAGCAATTCGCTATGCCACATATATGTGGTGGGGGCTCTGGCTGACTTCCAGCGCATAGTGATCGATCTCTTTGCGACTATAAGCGCCAAGTCCAAAATGCGTAGCTGAACCTTGTGTGTCTTCGTCCGTCTACGAACACCTAATATGCACTCTAGTGCCGTGTTCCCCGTGGACAGGTGTGTAACATCCTCCAATATTTGTTGAACCCCCCCTCCAGAACTCAGCAAGACCTACGCATGCCCACAACATATGAATTAAATCTGCTTCAGGTAGTTTACATCGGGGGCATTGATGTGCCGTTTCCGGGTACATTCTGTGTAGCCTGCGCGGGGTCAGGTAAGCTCTGTGTATAATCATACACTGGATAAACTTGAACTTGGCATTGCGTGGTATTTTTCGCGGGTATTCCAGTATGTCACTCCATTCTCTGTCCGTTAAGTCCCGTCCCAAATCTGCCACCCATTGCGCCCTCGTGGTATCTAGTGGGAGTCGGGCATGTGTGCGGATACTAAGGTATAACCATTTGACGAGGTGGCTTCCACGCCCCATGTAATAAAGCGACTTGATAAGCGCGTTTGATTGGGGTTCCTCCCGCTGTGGAGCCCATTGTCTTTTAATGTAATGTAGTAGGGCTGCATGTGTCATGTATAGTGTGGCAGGCGCCCCCGTAGTGCGTGTGAAGGTGTCGTGGTCCATAAGTGTCCCGTCTCCAAAAAGTGCCCCAATAGACTCCACTCCCACATCCGTCCAAGGTCCAAGCGCCCGCTGCGTCAGCCTACCACACACCAATGGTATCCCTACCAGTGGGATGTTATCGGCGTATCTGCCACACCTGAAAGTGTATCGCAGCGCTTTTCCACAGCAGTGTAGTGCTGTGTGGAGGAGGTATGGTAGTCCTGGGGGTGGTTTACTATGCGGTAGCAATAAGGCGTGGAGTTTTACCTGCTCGATGTGCCTAGTATTATAATCAATCTCCTGTAAATTGCGTCCTGCCGTCCAGTAGGACAGCCACTGTACTTGGCATGCATAGTAATAAGCTCTAAAATCTGGCGCCCCCAGACCGCCCTCCCGTGTGCTGATTTGGAGTTTCTTAAGACTTATCCGGCGTCGGCCCGTACCCCATATTAAGTCTATCAGGATAGTATCTAATGTACTAAAAGTTGTTGCGGGAATGAGTAACGGCAGGTTCGTGAAATAATACAAAAGACGGGGAAGTACCACCATCTTAGATAGAGCCACGCGGCCCATAGCCGATATAGGCAACGTGGTCCAGAAAGCTACCTGCGAGCGTATTCCACAAATAGCCTTCCCCAGGTTGCCCTCTAACATGTCCGCTTGTGAGCAATAGACATTAATGCCCAGATATTTAAAAGTGTGTGGGGCCACTGGCAGCCGGAGCTCTCCGAAACCAATATAATCCGGGTGCATTCGGTCGTGGAAGAAAAAGGCGTGGGATTTAGAGTCATTAATGGATAAGCCTGATACCATTGCAAAGTCAGCAAAGATACGGGGAAGCGAGCCCTGACCCTCCAACATGTCTGCGAGATATAAGATAAGATCATCTGCATATGCCGACACAATGTGCGCGGCTGTGCTTATAGGGATTCCGCAACGTGTAGCCTCTCGCTGTATGCGGAATGTCAATGGTTCCAGCGCCAAAACAAACAGTATCGGGGACAGCCTTGGCGTGTTCCCCTGTGGATACCATATTCTCTGGAGATAAGCTTCCCCGTCCGGACTCTTGCAGTGGGTGCCGCGTATAGCAATTTTACCCATCGTATATATGCGGGGGTAAACCAAAACGCGCAATAGCCCTGAACATGTATTCCCATGACAACGTATCGAATGCTTGCCGCATGTCCAGGGACACGCAGCCAGCGTTTGGAAAATGTGTAAGATCAGTAGACATGATCTGGTGCAGCCTGCGCAGGTTTAATGAAGTACTCCTAGCTGGTATAAACCCACATTGATCGATATGGATCAACTTGTTAAGGTATGGCTGAATTCTATTCGCCAGTACCTTGCTTAAGCTTTTATATTCCGTGCACAGCAGTGACAAGGGGCGGTAGCCTGACACGTCAGTCGGGTCCCTGCCCGGCTTAGGCAATGACACCACCAGTGCCTGAGCAGTGGTGCGAGGAAGATGCCCCAGTTCGAGCGATTTCTTATAGAGCTCTTCCAGGTGCGGTATTAATATTTCAGAGTAAGCGTCAAAGAATTCTACCGGCAAACCGTCTGGGCCCGGTGTTTTATTGCGCGAGAGCCTGGCTATAGCTGCTTTAATCTCTGCCCTAGTAATAGGTCCCTCCAGATCCTTCTTCATGCGTGTCGGGGATTGTGGATAAGGTAAATTCGTGAGGAAGTCGTCGATGGAGGACTCCTCCAAGAGGGGAGGTGCACTGTATAGTTCTTCGTATTATTTACTGAAGGCATCGCTAATAGTATATTGCGTGGTCGCGGTTTCTCCCCCTGGCTGGTTAATACGGCTAATGACAGTAGTGGGAGGATCATTTCTGATCAGCTTTGCCAAGAGGGTACCCGACTTGTCCGCGTCCGAGTGGTGCGTTTGTGTATAAGATCTGTAATCTATTAACCTCAGTGTTTCAAGTAGTTCTGCGTGTTGAATGCGTGTCTCTTGCAGTGATGTCTGTTTCGTAGGGTCACGCACTGCCTCTTGTCCTAGTCGTGCCATGCTGGCCTCTGTGTCTTGCAGTTTTCTGTGTTTCTCTTGTCTGGCTCCCACTGTGGCACTGATTGCCGCCCCTCAGATGACAGCCTTCACGGCATCCCATTCGACTAGTATTGTGGAAGCAGTGTTATGATTCTCTGTAAAATAATTTTGAAGTGTTGTGGAGAGCGTACTGCGGAAAACCGAGTCCTCCAGTGTTTGAGGCCATAACCTCCATGTGGGAACTGGGGAAGGTACTCTACCCCAACTAAAAACTGTTTCTAGGGGGTTATGATCAGAGAAGGTTTTTGCTAGGTGTGTGGCATCAGTAATTTGATCCGCTATGGAGGTAGAGCACATAATCCTATCTATCCTGGTGTGCAACTGGTGTACCGGGGAGAAAAAGGAATATTCCTTGTGTAGCGGGTTTTTAAAACGCCACGTGTCACATAGGGACCAACCCCTCACCCAATCGCAGAGGGCTTCCGCCTGTTTGCTAGCCACTGTGTCTCTCAGGGGTGGATGTGAACGATCTAGGGAAACGTCCATGACCGCATTACAGTCGCCCCCTATTAGCCATGGATATGCTTCCCACCCCGCCAGTATGGAGTTCAGACCCATAAAATATTTATGTTGGTCATAATTTGGAGCGTAGATGTTCCCAAGGATAATCGGTAGTCCGTCTAGTGTACCGCGCAGGAATATGTACCTGCCCTGTGTATCTACCCGTTTGTCCAGCACCACAAATGGTACTCCCCCTCTTATCCAGATCGTCACCCCCCTGGCAAAAGTGGAGTAATTCGTGGATATGACCTGACCCCTCCATTTTTTCCTCAATTTCGCGGCTTCAGCCTCCATTAGGTGCAATTCCTGGAGGAAGACCACCTGCGCCCCTCGGCCTAGCAAAAATGCATGTACTCTATGCCGTTTGTGTACTGAGCCTAACCCTCGGACGTTCCATGTAATAAATGTATATTTGTCTAGTATGTGCTGTACCATTCCGTCCTGTGAGTCTCCTACCATGCAGTGGACCATGCAACCTTGGGAGATATAACGTCATTAATGTGCCAGAGCCATGGAACCCCCAACCTAAACCTAATACCAGGTCATGCCTACAACCTAAAAGAGGCAAGACCAAACAACATAAACATTGAAGTAATACATAATGAACTGTAGCACTTGCAAAGTGGGGACTGGCAGCTACCGCCATCATGTAAAGAAGCACATAACCTGGACCTCCTTAGAGCCCAAGCGTATCATGTAGAACTGTACATTAGACATAGTGTCTTACAGAGAATCAAATCAAAAGGATATGTGAGTGTTAGGGGGATGGCACCCCGGCAATGCGTCCATGGATGACAGTTCCTAGCAATGCAAACAGGGTGATTAAGCTGCTATCCCAGTATTCCATCAGCCGTTTGCGGTGTCACAGTAGGAAAGAGTTGCAGGCTGCTGTCTGAGTCCGAGCGGACTGTGCTGTGTTCCGATGATTCTGACAGCCTTCGGGAGGAGCTGTCTCTGAAGGTGTGTGCAGCCGTCAGGGCCGTCTCTTTGCCTGTCTGGACTTGCTGCTGTGTGGGCCCAGGAAAGGGCACTTATTGATTCAGCCACCCGCTGCGATCGACGGTGTCTCTGATTTCCAAGGCCACGTGTCTTAGGAGGGGATCGGCCCGAGAGTTGTGTAGCTTCCATAACTTCTAGCTATTCCTCAACATCTTCCGGACTTTCAAAGAAGTAGGTCTTCTGATCGTAGATGATCTTTAAACGTGCTGGGAATAGTAGCGCATATTTGAGATTCATAGTGCGTAACTTTCTCTTTACCTCTTGAAAGGAAGATCGCCTACGCTGCACCAGTAGCGTCTAGTCAGGATATAGTGAGATTTGGCAGTTCTCAAATTGGATCTGTGGCTTTTCACGTGCTTTTTGCAGTAGCATGTCGCGGTCCCTGTAGTTGAGAATTTTCAGGATCAAGGGCCTCGGTGGGGCTCCCACTCTCGGTTTCCCTGTGGGGATCCGATGCGCCCGTTCAAAGCAGAAGAATTCTGAGAGACCCTCAGGGGCCAGATGTGTGCGGAATGTTCCATGTAGGCCGTTGCCTCAGTCCCCTCACTCCGTTCCGGTAGTCCAATGACGCGAATGTTATTGCGTCGTGCCCGGCCCTCCGCGTCCTCGACCCTGTCCATCAGTCCCGTAACCTATTTCCGAAGGGACTGGAGCTGATTTGCATGCTCCTTATGTTGTGGCACCAAATCCTTCAGCGTGAAGCTATGATCCTTCACCGCATCAGCCAGCTTAGTATGATCCGCTTTCAGTAGGGTAAAGCAAGTAGTAAGGGTGCCTATTTGCTGTTCTATGGCTCTCCGGGATTCCCTAACTTCACTCAGTATTAAGTCCAGTTTGTCCGGTGCACCCTCGACACCTGTGGGTGGGATTGTATTGAGTGATTGCATGCTCAGGGCCGCATCTCCATCGTCCACATCTTGGGAGTTAGTGGCCGCTGCCTCCTGGGTTTTGCCCCTTTGACGGCCCATCTCTCTGCGCAGGTTTGTCGTACTATGCACCTCCTTAGCAATCGACCTGGGCGTCCGGTGGTCAGGAGCTACAGAGGTGAGGAGGGTGATGTCGTTCAGGCTTTAGTGCTGTTCACTCATCAGCTCCCCCATACCATGGAGGAGAGCCGCTCGCAGAACGTGCCAAGAGTCAAGCCAGACAGCAAGTCGTAGAAGCACTACAGTGGTGTGTACAGCCGCACCCTCTCTCCGCTCCAAATGCAGTTGCTGGGCAGGACAGGCATTACAGTGAAGGAAGCTCCCTAATTTCAGGGTAAACTGCTGCAGATGTAGGGGAGACAGAGCACGCCGCAGGGTGATACGCAGCCTTCAGTCAACAATACAGTGTGCCCAGCAGTCTGTGGTGGCCAGCGAGATCACAACAGCCATCGCCTGTGGCCCTGGGGTCGCCGTTATGGAGCTCATGCAAGGCACAATGATGGGGGGGCGGGGGAGGAAGGGAGCCACCACACACCAGCAATCGTGGCTACTGTCCCAACCCTCTTCCCTGTAGAGTCTGCTTGTGCATTAGAGGCCTTCACGCCCGCACATCATCTACAGGAGGGCCGACCTATGCCCCCCACGGTCTTCTCATTAAAGTGGCTGTCCCTCAATGCAGGTCACAGAGGTGGAAGCTGGTGCCCGACGTCTCCCACCCCTCAAAGGCAGCACACAGTGAAGGGGTCCAGTCCCTGGTATCCCACTGTCGCCGCGGTATCTCCTTTAGTGAGTTACACCCGCCAGCAGCTCGGGCCGACTGTGTGGGGGCTCGCGTGGCAGAGGCCCCGTGCCCACTGCTTACCTCGTCTCGTTGGGTCTGCAACCCCGGTGCCGCACACAAGGGGGGGGAGAAAGCAAAACGCCGGCTCCCGGATCACAGGCGGGAGCAATGCACAGCCTCAGGAGTCTCGCGGCCCGGACACCCCGCTCAGGCCCGGGCCGATCACAGCCCTCACAGCGCACCCGCCCCCAGCGTTGGGCAGGGCCGAGGCCGCTCGCAGGCTGCTCCGCCCCAGGTCTCGAGACCGGGCCTCCAGTCGCCGATGCAGCTTCACTCGGGGCAGCTTCTCCTCTTGCAGGGAGGTCACAGCGATCGCCCGAACAGGCTCCGGTCACCTCACGCTCCCATAAGGTACCGTGCTGGCGTTGTCGGTGAACTGCGCCGTTGCTCAGCCCTTCCTCCCGCAGCAGACGCTTCCTCAATCACGATCCCACAGCCTCGCAATACCGGGAATTGTGCAGTTGCGGTCCGTCGCTGTGGTTGTTGCCTGGTATTCTCTGTTTGTGACCCTTTTGGGGCCAGAATAATAAGTCAGGATGTACGTTTGTTCAGGATATTTGAGCTCGGGCTCCGAAGCTCACTCAATTCACGTCCGCCATGCTCGGCAGCTGGCCACGCCCCCCCTGTTGTGTTTGTTAAGCACAATATTTCTCATATTCTTCCATACCAACTCAGGGGCCGATTCCGATTCGGGCCGGAAATCTCCCCGACCGAGCCGGACCCGGAGAGATTTCCGACCGAATCGGACCCTAGCAGTCCGACCGAACGAGTACGATGCGCACGTATGACATCGGACTCGATTCGGTCGGACTCCCATTGAAGTCAATGGGAGCCAGTCGTACGACGCGTACACGGGCTCCCATTGACTCAATGGGCACGACGCGAACAAGGGCGCCCCCTACAGCGTGTTCGCGTCGATGCGGGTCGCACCGTACATGCACGTGTAGGGGGGACCCATGTGTCCCCCCTGTGTGCGACTCGCACGCCTACGCTTCCAGGGGGGTCCGACACGGACCCCCAAAGTGCGGCTCCGACAGCTCCTTGGAGCCGGGCTGCGTGAGTCGGTCGGAGCGGTCGAGGTGCGCATCGTACTTACCCGGCCGGGGAACGTCTCCATTGCGCGGTGCGAGTCATCCCCGTGCGAGTCGGTCGGAGCGGTCGGGTCCTGCGAACGAGTCGGTCGGAGATTTCGCGAGCGCACGCATCGTACTCGCTCGCCCGGACGCACGTACGGCTCGGTCGGGAAATAGGGCTCCGAATCGGATCCGGTTAAGCCGAATCCGATTCGGTGCCCTACCGGCCGAGATCGGAATCGGCCCCTAAGTCTTCTTAACATAAATAGACCTTTTCTGAAAGTGTGTGCTATTTCACTTTAGTCAGCCAACCAGGTATGGTAAGGAGCATGCCCCAATCAGCAGCTGAATGCTATATATGACCCCACTTTGGTAAGCACTAATGGCCTCATTGACAAAGAAATTATACATCACAGTAGAAATAGTCTTGTGCCCGGTCATGTTCAGATTTGCAATCCCAAACCTGATTCACAGAGGCCTCAGGCATACTCCATTCCTAGTTACTGCATAATTAACTTTACTGGTGCATTCCTGTGTCAGCCCAACAATACAACGTTGGGTTGTCCACATTGTGGAAAATTTGCAGATGAAGAGGTTGTATACTTGTGAAAAGCACAAATCTAGTTTTTATTTTTTCTTTCTTGTTTTTCTATGTTCATATTCCTCTTCCTCTGCACAACATGAAATATGGGTGTATTCTGTGCCCTTTCCCACACATCCATGTTCTTTTTAACTCAGTCTGTAACAAATGTTCCAGTTTTCAAAAGGACATTAGAGAAGGAAAGACTTTTCAAATGTAATCTTTTTCCATCAGAAGATAAAAAGTATATATTTTTAAGTTAACAACTTCCTAACTCTAAAATATAAAGTCAGAATATTGGAGAAACGTACAAAATATATTTTTGTTCCCTTAATCTTTTCACAGGTGAAACTGGGGAAAATTGGTACAAGTTCACATGACACATCTACATTTTTCATTTAGGTGTATTTTTAAAAATGAAGATAAGTGTGTGAAAGGCATTGAAAATGTTTGCGAACATTCACGAAGTTTGTGAACATTCACGAAGTGGTTACTTTGTTGATATTCAGTGAATGTTCAATGCATACAAGCGTGGCAACGGCAATTAACATTTTTGTGATCAATGTTCGAGGACCACTCTTCTGGCACTCCCTTGGGAACACCAAACAAGTGCCGCCTACGACTGTGGAATTTCTGCACATTTGGCAGAAGTTTCACAGTTGTAACTGTCATCTGCACCTACACAAATTTACTTATTCGGCCCTTCAGGAAGCACCAGGAGAAAGGCTACCAATTATCCGTGAATGGTGTGGTGGCCTCATGTCTAAAAATACCAGAGCCCAAGGCAAAAAACAACAGGCTAGCGTAACGTTTGTTAACTTAGCATATCTGATAGAGACTTCTAGCTGCAGATTCCTTACCTTTGAATTTCCCAGGAGTCAGGCTGGATCCGGAATGTTTTGCTGAGCAATACCCCTTGGGTGGCTCTATTCGGCTCTGCCTGTCGTCGGCGGTGTTGTTAGCGTCGGTTATGACATCACAGTGCCTATATAGGTGCCACCCAGGTGCGTGGACGTCAGTTCTTTTCTTTCCGCGCCAGTTAAGCGCCGATCCGGGAAGAGCTACCCCTCTGCTGCTTTTTGGCAGGCTTTTTCTCGGCTTTTGTCGTAATTTTTGGATTCCGACTTTGTGCGCGAGAGATGTCTTCGAGGAAGACAGGTTTCAAGCCATGCAGGACTTGTTCCTGCATGATGTCGGTCACCGATCCCTACCACGTATGTCTGTGGTGTATCGAACGTGACCACGATGCGAAGTTGTGTTCGGACTGTCGGACGATGGCTCTGAAGACCTTGAGGGAGCAGGCGATGAAGTGACTCGCGGCCTGGCAGTCAACACCGTCAAGTGAGACTCCGAGGAGGTCACGGTCCCGTTCGAAGAAGAGGAGGTCGCGGGACCGCTCACCAAAGCCCTAAGTCCTCTTCCTCCCATTCGAGGTCTTCGGGACATTTGGGGAAGAGGCATAAGAAAAAGAAGAAGTCCAAGTGGACTTCGTCTTCACTTCAACTGGCGTCCGTCATCGAGAGAGGTAAGGAGCATGACACTCTAGGCACGGTTCCGCTAAGCCGGAGCCGGAGCCAGAGTCGACTTTGCGTCTCCCACCTTTTCCGGGAGCCGGAGCGCCTCCCTCTCGGATAAAAGAGTTTTATGAGGACATGTGCCGCGTATTTGAGCAGAACGACCCCGCTGGTGAGCCTTCGGGCCCCGTGAAGTCGGAAGGGGCCCCATTGGGTTCGACACCATCGGCTCCGGTCACGACGCCGGTGGGGACCCAGGGATCCGATCCGGTTCGACGCAGTCGTGCCAACGCGACCTTCCCCGACATCGAATTTGAAGTCGGTGCCTACGATGTCATCGATGCCCATTGGTGGCCTAGCCCCATCCTCATCCCGATGACACGGAGCCGGAATTGCGTCGATCAACGCCGATTCCAACGTCGACAGAACCCAGAGGTTCTATGTTTCTGCCTGAGCACTTTGAGGATGTGCTAGGCTCGGGAGAGGAATGGGAGGGTCTGGGGACCCTCTTGATAGCCAGGAAGTCTCTGAGGAGAATTTGGACTGGTATGGGGAACTTGGGGAGGCCGGTGGACTGGATACTTCTCCAGATGCTGGCATTATCTCTCCGCCAACAGTGGCTACGGAGGAGGGGGCATCCTATGCCATGGTGGTTAAGAGGGCAGCTGAGGTCCTTGGACTGGAGCTGCCCTCGGTGCAGGTCAGGACTAATCTCCTGACTGAGGTGCTTCAACCTGGGGCTTCCACTTCTGAACCCTTGTTGCCCTTTAATGAGACACTTACAGACGTCCTTTTGGGAACATGGTCCAAACCTGGCACACGGGCTCCTGTGGATAGGACGATTGCACGCCGCCATCGCCCAGCACAGGGCGACCCTAAGTTTCTCAGCCAACATCCCACCCCAGAGAGTTTGGTGGTGCAAGCCTCTACGTCCCAAGGCGCATACCCTTCCGCCCCTCCAGATAGGGAATCCAAGAGGTTGGATGCATTTGGGAAGAAGTTGTTTTCTTCCTCCAGCCTGGCATTGCGGTTGGTGAATACCGCATGCTTATTGGGCCATTTCTCTCTTTCCCTTTGGGAGACAGTTGCTCAAGTGCTGCCACAAGTCCCGGAGGGGGCCCGGGCTGTGCTCTCCCAAGCTGTCAAGGATGGGAGAGATGCAGCAAAATTCACCATACGCTGTGGCCTAGATGAATATAGGCCTTTTTTTCGCATGCCATAACAACGCATGCCTTAACAACGCGGTCGTTACAACGACCGCGTTGTTATTTCGCATACCGTTACAACGCAAGTCGTAACAACGACTTGCTTTTAGGGGGCGCTGGATGTTGGAATAGTATAATTTACTTTTCCAACTCCAGTCTGTGCGGACACTAGGGAAGGTGTTGGATTTTAAATCCAACACCTTCTTTCCCCTAACGCAAGTCGTTTTTCCGACTTGCGTTGTAACGGTATGCGAAATAACAACGCGGTCGTTGTAACGACCGCGTTGTTATGGCATGCGTTGTTTAGCATGCTAAGTAAAGGCTGTTTACCGGCCTAGATACGACCGATTCGCTGGGTGGGTTGATTTCAACGACAGTGGCCTTGAGGCGCCATGCCTGGCTTCGTACAACTGGCTTCTCGCACGATTTCCAAGCCAATTTGATGGACATGCCCTTTGATGGAACCCGCCTTTTTGGGGAAAAGGCAGACTCGGCCCTGGTCAGGTTTAAGGACTCGCGAGCTACGGCCAGATCCTTGGGCCTCTCCTCCACCCCTTGTGGCCAGTCTTCCTTTCACCCCTTTCTTGGCAATGAAAGGGGTTTCCAGCTGCGTTAACGCAATCCTAGTCACCGTCTCACACAGACTGCCCAGGCCATGCGAGGACGTGGACGCGGGGCATTCCGAGCTCAGAATGGAGGCCAGAAGTCGTCGGCCACACTGCCCCCAGCAGCCACAGCCTCCAAGCACTCCTAGGCTGATTCAGCAGGACCACACTACTCCAGTTGGTGGGAGAATTCGTCATCATCTCCCCCACTGGAGATCCATAACATCGGACAAGTGGGTCTTGCAGATCGTCCAGGAGGGCTATTCTCTGCCTTTCCTTTCCTCCTCTCATTCTGCCAAATCAGGAACGGCTGACGGAGGATAATTTAAAGTTGCTCCAAGAGGAGGTTACGGCTCTCTTGGCCTAGGGAGCTATAGAAAGGGTCCCAGTTTCAGAAGTAGGCAGTGGCTGTTATTCCCACTACTTTCTGTTTCCGAAGAAGAACAAGGGGCTACGGCCCATTTTAGATCTTCGGACCGTAAATCTCTTCCTCAAAAAGGAGAAATTCAAAATGCTCACTCTGGCTCAGGTTTTGTCTGCCCTAGACCAGGAAGACTGGATGGTAGCGATGGGCCTGCAGGACGCATATTTACACATTCCCATCCTGCTGGGCAACAGGCATTACCTGCGGTTCAAGGTAGGCCACAAGCACTTTCAGTTTACTGTGCTCCCTTTCGGCCTTACCAGTGCCCCTCGGGTGTTCACCAAGGTGATGGCGGTGGTCGCAGCTCATCTGCGCAGGTTAGGGGTGTCCGTCTTCCCCTACCTCGCCTGGCTCTTAAAGGTGTCCTCGCCCTAGGCAGTTGTCTCGGATGTATGATGTAACAACGCGATCATTTAGATCGCGGTACATTATCGCTGTTTTTACAACGCAAGTCGTTACCACGACTTGCGCTGTAGAGCGCTGGATTTAGGAATAGTATGATTTACTAATCCAACTCCAGCCTACGTACAGTAGGGAAGTTGTAGGAATAGAAAATCACACTATTCCCTAGTCTAGAGCGCCCTCCAGTGCTAGTCGCGGTAACGACTTGCGTTGTAAAAGCAGCGATCTAAATGTACTGCGGTGTTTTGACCGCGTTGTTAAGGTCGTTTCCCGTTGTCTCCCACCTTCAGACTACGGCGAACCTTCTGCATTCGCTGGGGTTCTCTATAAATGTGCCGAAGTCACACCTGACTCTTTATCAGACGCTCCCTTTCATTGGAGCTGTTCTGGACACAGTGCGGTTTCGGGCGTATCCTCCCGAGCAGCGAGTCCAGGATATTCAGGCTATGATTCCGATATTTCAACCTCTATCCTGGATTTCGGTGAGACTGACTCTGAGGCTGTTGGGCCTCATGGCCTCCTGCATCCTGTTGGTAAGACACACCAGATGGCGTATGCGGACTCTGCAATGGGATTTGAAGTTCCAATGGGCACAGCATCGGGGAAATCTCACCGACGTGGTTCAGATCTCGGAAGGAACTGCAAAAGATCTGCAGTGGTGGTTAACGAACCGCGATTGGGTCAACGGTAGACCTCTCTTTCTTCCCCAACCAGATCTCACACCAGATGTGTCACTTCTGGGATGGGGCGGCCATCTGGGAGAGGTGGAGATCAGGGGACACTGGTCTCTGGCGGAGACGGGTTCCACAAAAATTTATTGGAGCTCCGAGCGATTCGGTTGGCAAAGAAAGCACTTCTTCCCTCTGTCAAGGGGAAGTTAGTGCAGGTGTTCACAGACAACATCACCACCATGTGGTACTGCAACAAACAGGGCGGGATGGGGTCGTGGACCCTTTGTCGAGAGGCTCTTTGTCTCTGGACATGGCTGGAACAGCAGGGCATAACCCTGTTGGTTCAACACCTGGCAGGTTCTCTGAACGCCAGGGCGGACAAACTCAACCATCGATGCCTAGCGGATCACGAGTGGCGTCTCCAGTCGGAGGTGGCGCAAGGTCTCTTTAAGCAGTGGGGAGAACCTTAGTTAGATTTGTTCGCCTCCGAAGAGAACGCGCAGTGTCAGCTGTACTGCGCACTGGAGTTTCCAAGGCAGCTATTGCTCGGCGACGCCTTTCGTTGCGAGTGGAGCTCAGGCCTGTTGTACGCCTTTCCACCTATAACACTCCTGCCCAGGGTTCTGAAGAAGATCAGGAGCAACCGGGCCCAAGTAATTCTTGTGGCGCCGGACTGGGCAAGGAGAGTCTGGTATCCAGAGCTTCTGAGAATGAGTATCGATCTTCCGATCAGGCTACCCCTTCGGGAGGATCTTCTGTCGCAGCAGCAGGGGAGGGTTCTCCACCCGAACCTGTCAACTCTGCGCCTCCATGCGTGGAGATTGAGCGGCGGCAGTTGATAGCTTTTGACCTTCCTCCCGAAGTCTGTAACGTTATTCTGGCAGCCAGGCGGCCCTTCACTAAGACGATATACGAAATGTGTGTAATACTGTACAGAAAGATCTATTGACCCTCTTTCTGCTTCTCTTTCTACTGTCCTTTTATTCATTCTAACCCTTGCCCAGCAGGGCTCTGATTTGGGAACTCTCTAGGGTTACCTTTCTGCTCTGTCTGCTTTTTTGCGGCTGCCAGACCAGCCATCTCTCTTCAAGTCTCCAATTGTAAATAGATTTCTAAAAGGGCTGGCCCACTTATTTCCACCTACGCCCTTTGTCATGCCACAGTGGGACCTTAATTTGGTCCTTACCTATCTAATGTGTGCTCCTTTTGAGCCTTTGCACAATTGTTCCCTCCGTCTGCTGTCCATCAAAACAGCCTTCTTGGTGGCGATCACATCTGCCCGGAGGGTGAGTGAGTTGGAGGCGTTATCTTGCTCATCTCCTTACCTTAAGTTCTTTCCGGACAAGGTGGTGCTTCGCACCAGAGTTTCCTTTTTGCCAAAGGTTGTGACCTCATTCCATCTGGGTCAGTCCATCAATTTGCCCACCTTCTTTGCTCCCCCGCATCCCTTTAAGGAAGAGGAGCGTCTCCTCCGACTGGACCCAAAAAGAGTGTTGTCGTTCCACCTTGACCGCACAAAAGAGTTCCGGGTGGATGACCAACTCTTTGTGGGGTACGTGGGAGCAAAAAAGGGAAGGGCAGTGCAGAAGAGGACCATCTCTCGATGGGTCGTTCTCTGCATCAAAATCTGTTATGCCATGGCAAAGAAGCAGCCCGCTGAGAAATTAAGAGCCCATTCCACCAGGGGAAAGGCTGCGACTACGGCCTTGGTTCGGGGTGTCCCAGACCAAGACATCTGTCAGGCAGCGACTTGAGCTTCTTTGTACACGTTCGCAAAACATTACTGCCTTGATGGTCAAGTATGCAGGGACGGGCATTTTGCCCGTTTAGTCCTGCAAGACTTCTCAGTTTAGGATGTGAGTCCGCAACCCACCTCCGGAATGGTATGGCTCGGTATTTAATTCAAAGGTAAGGAATCTGCAGCTAGAAGTCTCTATCAGATGAACAAGTTACTTACCTTCGGTAACGCATTATCTGGTAGAGACTCTATCTAGCTGCAGATTCCTTACTGCTCCACCCATGCCTCCCCGCTTTGCGGACTGATATTATATGACTAGGGTTGTTTCCCCTCTTTCAGGGTCCTAGTTTTGCACACAACTACGACAGTTACTTCATGGCTCTGCGCTTCTGGCATGGAAAAAACGAGTACTCACGTCCGCACTCCTGGGTGGCGCCTATATAGGCACTGCGACGTCATAAATGACGCTAACGAAGCCGACGACATCACGCGGAGCCGAATGGAGCCACCCGATGTCGCGCACAAGGAGTACTGTTCATTAAAAGTTTCCAGATCCAGCATGACGCCTGGGAAATTCAAAGGTAAGGAATCTGCAGCTAGATAGAGTCTCTACCAGATAATGCATTACTGAAGGTAAGTAACTTGTTCAACATAACAGTAGAGCCGCACAGTACATTGATGTGTGGGTCTGTGAAGATGTCGAGTAACAAATTATAGTGGGTTTAGTATTATGTACATCAGAAAAAGTAAAGTTAATGTGTCATATTTTGTTTAGAACCGTACTAAAAATATGTGTTCCCATCGCTTCCAGCATTTAAAGGCAATAGGCTTTATTTGTCCTTCTATTATTAGTGAAATATTTTGAAATATTTGAAACCTTTCAAGAGTGTGCCGGCAAATGTTGGCACACATAATCCCTGAAAGGGCCAATACATTTGGAGTTATAAAAGGTTCCTACTTTGCAGCCAGACACACATAAACATAGACGTGCATAAAAAATGTTGGAGCATGAATGCAGTATCCATGTGGCTTAACTGCAGCAAACATTTGACCATCCAAGCACGCAAGCTGCAAGAATAATTAGTTATTAAACTCATTAAAAAAACTCTAATTGCACAGTCTTGGGCTGAAATCGCTCCAAGTCATGTGAGTGTGTGGCAGCACCTGCTGCACCGTGCTTCCAGCGCCCCTGCAATTACGTGCATTCGGTTTTAAAATGCAACCCGTGCCCAATGAATTAATGATGACAGCATCCTCTGCTCCGCGAAGCTAATGATTTGTTCCTGCGTCGCTTGCTGGATGCCAAGCAATTGTTCGCTGCCTCTACCTCCAACGCAGCGCACTATAACACGTTTGTGTGTTCTCCTGGTGAAACGTTTTGCCTGCTTTTCTTTAAAAAGTCTGTATTTGTTCTCGTAACTGATTGAATGAGCTTAAAAGCACTGTGATTTGGATTGATATCGCCTCATAAAAAATGTCACCAGTCTTGTGGCAAAATTGTGCAATATACTGGTTGCAAAAAGTGGTTGCAAATTGTGACCAGGGGCCATATGTATCATTCAAAATTGCGATCGCAAACGCCGAAATTCGTAGAATTTCGGCGTTTGCGATCGCAATTGGGCTTAGTGTTATGTATTAAAGAAAAACTGCCTCGCAAAATAAGGAATCGCAAAATTTGCGATTCCCTATTTTGCGATTGCATTTAAGGAATCGCAATTTGCGATTCGCAATTAAGGAATATGTAGGATTCGCAAAATTATTTGCAGATCCTACATACATAACGTTTTGCGATTCTCAAATTGCGATTCGCAAAAATCGCTATTTGAGAATCGCAAAAGAAGATTTTCATACATATGGCCCCAGGTTTTTTATGACCACTATTGACTTTTGTAAACCGACCTATGCATTAATAGGTTGGTTCGTACAATTTCTGAATTGTGGTAGGTCGCAAACTGGCTTACCTAATTAATATTAATTGCGACCCACTCTGACAGGAATGGTGGCCTCGAAAGGTCAGCAGACACTGTCTGTGATTGCTTTTAAACAGAGAAGCTGTGTTTTGTTAAAGCAGCCAAATGTCCTTACAAGAAATGAGGCACACACTGAAAAAAGTCTTCACCCTTTTGACTTCATCATTAAAATAACACGAGGAAAACCAACTTCAGCAACAGGAAATCTGTGGAAGAATCCTGGCTTCCCCACTTAACCATATTGTGTAACCTGAGCAAAACAGCAAAGATGCTGTCTTGCTCTTTGGGAATGCTAGCGTGCAATTCATTTTTCAGAGTGTGCTGAAAATAAATTAACCCTTAGCTAGTCCTAATAATGTACTGTACACCTATATTATATATTTACTTCATACGCACAAAAAGTCAAATATTAAGGGAAATGCCCCTTCAATGTTTTTTACAAGCGTTGTCTAAATCATGGGGAACGTATTCAGTCAATCAATCAGGATTTATAAAGCGCGGCTAATCACCCTATAGGGTATTCAGGCGCTTGTATGTCCCGTAGGCTTATTCGAACAGCCAGGTCTTGCGGGCCATTTGAAATTCTAGAAGGCAGGTGAATATCCGGAGGTGCGTGGGGAGGCTGTTCCAGGTCTTTGCTGCGATGTGGGAGGAGCGTCCTCCACTTCTGCTTCGGTAGATGTGGGGAGATGGGCACGTGAAAGGGAGGTGGAGTGTAGTCTTCTTGACGGTTGGTGATAGTTCAGGCGGTGGTTAATGTAGGCGGGCCTTTGGTTGTGTAGAACCTTGTGTGCATGGGTCAGCAGCTTGAATTGGCATCTCTTCTTTACAGGAAGCCAGTGGAGTTTCCTGAAGTGTGGTGTGATGTGGGTTCGTCAGGTAAGGTCGAGGATGAGTCTGGCTGAGGCGTTCTGTATGGTCTGAAGTCTCTGTAGGAAGTATGTGGCCATTCCTACATAGAGGGCATTGCCGTAGTCCAGTCAGCTGGTGATGTGGGCTTGTGTCACGGTGCGTCTCGTGTGTAGGGGTAGCCCCTTGAAGATCTTTCGTAGCATGCACGGAGTGAGAAAGCAGACGGAGGAGACGGCGTTGATCTGTGATTTCATGGTGGCATCCAGTGGCATAACAATAGTCCCTGCAGCCCCTGCGGTGTGGGGAAGGGGGCAAGCTTCTGGGGGCCACTGCAGCACGCATAGAAAGAGGAAAATACCTTTACTGATTGTTAAAGAACAGAAACAATCATCCCCTCAGTGCAGGCACCCTTGCAAAATGACGCATGGTTGTCTGTGCTGGCGAGCGGCTGCTGTTTGTGCACTGGCGCCGGGGAGGACAGGAATGCGCTGTATCTTGTAGATATGGCATATTCCCACCCTTTTATTTTGACTGAGGCTTGCAATCCATGAAGGCCAGGCCATCTAGTGAATGGTGTGCAGTTTTCCTGCTCTATTAACGGCCCTGCTTTAAAGGATTGACGGTGTGCATTTGACTGAATTCTTTTAATATTACATGAGAATGTCAAGGAGTCAAATGCGTTTATTTTTTCTCCCCTCCTCGATAATGAAATAAAGTTTGAAGCCTCATTTTATTATGGGCGTAAAAGAGTTATTGAAGATGTATTTTCCATGAACAGCGTTTTTCTAGAAAGCATTTCTTGTATCTGTTTGTTCCTGGTACTGCTGCTACATATTAGTTATACAAAAGGGGATGATGGACGGAACGTTTGAGCCAATCAAACACTCACCCCCAGTCAACTGATCTGGGTTTAATCCATCATCATTCTTTAGCTCACTCCACCACCCCAGTTCAGACATGGCCATATGCAAATCAGTCTGACCCTGTGCCTCATGGGAACAGTCCAGCCCGAACTGCCAAGCCATGTCTTCCCTGGACCGGAAACAAGCATCCTAGGACCGGTTTCTGGCATTCCAGCCGTCATCAGCCAGGCTTGCTTGAATCCAGTGGCAAAGTGAGCAAGGGACCCACGTCTGGGCATACCCCCGCCAACTTAGGGCGAACAAAGCGATACAAAGGGGATGATGGACGGAACGTTTGAGCCAATCAAACACTCACCCCCAGTCAACTGATCTGGGTTTAATCCATCATCATTCTTTAGCTCACTCCACCACCCCAGTTCAGACATGGCCATATGCAAATCAGTCTGACCCTGTGCCTCATGGGAACAGTCCAGCCCGAACTGCCAAGCCATGTCTTCCTGGACCGGAAACAAGCATCCTAGGACCGGTTTCTGGCATTCCAGCCGTCATCAGCCAGGCTTGCTTGAATCCAGTGGCAAAGTGAGCAAGGGACCCACGTCTGGGCATACCCCCGCCAACTTAGGGCGAACAAAGCAATACAAAAGGGGATGATGGACGGAATTGTTGTTTTTGCAATTGTCACCCCGAGTGGGACGGGTATGCCCAGACGTGGGTCCCGTGCTCTCCATGCCGCTGGAATCAAGCTATCCTGGCTGAAGAGGGTGAAACCCCGAAACCGGTCCTAGGATGCTTGTTTCCAGTCCAGGGAGGACCTGGCTTGGCAGTTCGGGCTGGACTGTTCCCATGAGGCACAGGGTCAAGACTGATTTGCATATGGCTGGGTTCAAACTGGAATGGCATGGTGAGCAAAAAACGATGGATTTAGGCCCAGATCTCTGTACTGGGGTGAATGTATGACATTGTTCTGCATTCTGTCCATCAATTGTTGTTTTTGCTACGTATTAGTTGCCATAAGATGAAATTAATTAAGTGCGGCCTCAAAATGTACCAGTCTCAGGCTTTTTAAGAGAATCACAACCATTCATACATCTGAAAGATCCCAGTGGCAGTGCTGACATTTTTACATACTCAAGAGACCTTTGCCACCCTACTGGGTATTTCATCTGGCAAGGCTCTGAAATCTAGGACTGTTCCTAAAACTTGGGCTGAACGGTAGCCTTACTTCTCTGTCGCCTGTGCCATGCATCTCATGAATATAGGCTGGGACCAGGATGCCCAGTGGAAAAGGCCCAACAGTGGCATACACTTGATCATCCCTCACATCGTCCAGCCATTGGCTCTCCGAAGGTCCATTCTGCCCTCCAGGAAGGGCTCATTCCAGGATTCGTTTCCTCCTGAAGGAAAATAGTCCTCCTGCCCAATATTCTATCCAACAGGATCTTCCCTGGGCAACTCGTCTACAAGCTCCTTGCTCTGTACAGACTGCCCCCTGGAACCTTCAAGAGCTTTCATGTACATATTATATACACGCCATTCATTCTGGACTCGACCCAAGCATACCCGGTGGCCTTGTCTTTTCTCCCCACAGAGTAATGCAATGGTTAGTCTTCTCCCTTGGCTTACCAAAAGTGACTGTCCATACACTTCCAGAATCATCACACCTGCTGCACAAAAAGACAGATCCTTGAAGTGTTGCAAAGCAATCATAAAACGATTACATACATACAGTGACGCGTTTAAAAATTGCCAAGTAAACATCTGCCATTTTGGAACAGGTCCCAGTCTAAAGCATTAATCAACTCTTTAGTGCTTACAGTTCCCGCCTTCCACCAGAAAAGGTTTGTAAGACCTATTTATGGAAATAAATACTACTCTGTGCACTTGTCCTTACAACAGCTTATTAGCACCCTGCGGGTACCCAGCGCGTGCCAAGACTACACATTTCTGTGGAGAACCGTCCTAGGGCTGTAACTTGATTACTGACATGAAGCCATGACTACACAGGCATAGGAACTTTTTCAAGAGTTATGGGGAAACCAGGGTTTACTGTACTCAGTTTGGTGAATCAAAGCAGTTTACCACTGGTGTCCAGAGGCTTTACCCTACTACTAGACCCAAAACCGATCACCAGGTACACCCCTTCAGCACTTAACTATCATGGCAGCGAAGTTAAGCAGTCATAGGTGCGCTCAGGGAGGTGGTGTGGGGTTAGAGACCCAGCACCCAAGAGACATCAGGTGACAAGCAATAAATCACTGTCCAGCCAGTTACTTTGGTTTTAAATGAAAAAGTAAAGTACTTTAATGCAAACATACACAACGAATATCCCTGTACACAATTTAACAGATGACAATTTTTACAGACACATTGGGGACATTACTCATGGTATGCTTTTTTTTCTTTGGGACTAATCACAAAACCACATTCCCAAACAAGCAAGAGCCCACCCTGGGTCCAGCACTGTCTCTCCTCTGATGATATTGGCCTTCTCCTAGGGGCTCATGCATCAAAGGTTTTTGCGATCACAAACGGTGCGATTCGCAAAAATCGGCCGTTTGCGATCGCAAATTGCCCTTTGGAGATGCATGAAAGTGTTTCCTATGCGCAATTTAAGAATTCGCAATTATTTGCGAATTCCTAAATTGCGATTGCATTTAAGGAATCGCAATTTGCGATTCCTTAAATGCAATGCTAGAAGCACTTTCAAATAGCGATTTCGCTATTTGGGACCGCAAATTACAGACAAATCAAACTTGTCTGTAATTTGCAAAAACTTTGAAAAATGCACTAAAATGCATTTTTTAAAGTTTTAGGGTACACACACACATGCCCCAGGGGCATGTGTGTGCGCAGCATGGGTGCACATCACAATTTCAGGGGTGCAACAGGGTGTCATTTTGACACCCTTGCACCCTTGAAATTGCATGAGCAATTTGCGAGTACCTACTGGTACTCGCAAATTGCGCATGCAATCTCCAATTCATTCCTATGGGCCTGTAGGCCCATAGGAATGAATGGGATGGCATTCCTTAATTGCGACTCCCAATTTGCGAGTCGCAATTAAGAAATGTTTAGGAATCGCTATTTTTTATAGCGATTCCTACATGCATAGGCTTTTGCGATTCCTTAATTGCGATTCCTTAATAATTGCAATTAAGGAATCGCAAAAGCCTACCTTGATGCATGTGCCAGTTGGTCTTCTATTGGTACTTGAAGTTTATTGCCAGTGCAACCGGGTCAGGAGGTCGCTATTTTCCCAGTGCTTTCATACTTTCTGGGGCTACATAACTCAACTGAATTGATGTCCTTTCGAAATCTAAGGCACTCTCAGACACAGGTGTCAATGTTGCCTCTATTGGGGAGACACACACACATGCCTCAGGACCTCACTTGCCATGTAGCTGTTCAGGTTTCACCTTTTATCACAGTAAGTGCTTTGCTTTGCCTCACTGAGCTGCTTGCAGCACCAACGTCTTCTCAGTAGTGTCTTCTTTGCTCAGGGCTACCTCAGTTCCCCTCCTGATCAGTCAGTCAGCCTATTTCTCTCGAAGTAAAATGTAAGCGGCCCCTCCTGGCAGGCTGGTTACATCTTCCCCAGGTTACTGGTCTCAACCTGGCAATGGGAATTGACAGTCAGTAACCCAATCGTGGAGCTCAAAGGAATCTCCTGGTCACCACTGGAGTGAGTCCCAAGGCTTCTGTTCAGGAAATATGGGCACACTGGAAGTTTCTGACACATCTTTATACTCAATTACCAGAGATTGTGCATTCTAGCAGTTCAGCTCTGTGACCTGTTCTGAGCTGTCTTGCACTTTTGTGATTTCTATGCAGACTGGTCCAACCATGGTCTGTGTTAAACAAGCCTGAACAGGGAGGAGGGGAATCTGGAATTCTCCTCAAAACAGGAACAAAAATGCAAGTGAGGCTGCTCCACTTAATCACCTGTGAAGGGTAACCTCTTCCATAGAACAATGTACCAGGAAGGGGCAGTGGGACACTCCCAAGCTTCAAAGGGACCATCTGTCACCTTCCTTAGCACCAAAAACACTCCTCTGTCTGACTCACAGAAAAAGAAAACTTGGAATATTTTGAAGGTCGTCTTGAAATATACATCTGCTTTCTGGGCTGTCCCTCCAAGCCTCCGTGTTAGGTACCACCGAACTATGTCTGATACAAAGTGGAACCCACTCTAGCCATAACTTCATGTATCATTTGCTCTCTACATGCATCTTCTGTTCACAAATAGAAAACACACACGCAACACCCATCCGCTAGCTGGATTGGCAATGAATCTTGTTGTGGGGGACTAACAAAACAATTAGAAAGGAGAGGCTGGAAGGCTGCTCGCCCAAGCAGAGAGCAAGGAAGTTGTCTTGCAACTGAAATCACTTCCCTGTCATCACTGTTAGTTCTCTGTAGCCCAATGAGGAAAGGGGAGGATGCACATGATGCGCCCTTCCGGTTACAAAGACCCACAGTGGGTCTTGTACCAGATCATGGAAAGGTCTCACAGCACATGCATGATCGTCATGTGTTCTGAGGTGGGGTCAAAAACACAACACCTTGCTGTGTGGACCTGGATGCAGGGATAAATGCTCTCCAGGGGGCCTTTCTCTATCCGAACACACTACAACAATAAGACATAGAAACGGTGTGGGCAAGGAATGATTGAAGTAATTTGCTTCTACATGACCACAGGGTCTGGGTGATGCCTGCAGTATCTACCAGGGGCACTTGGAATCCATAGTTACATGTCTGGTAAGTGGATATCGTCATTTGGATTTGTATGGAATCAGCTGTAATACATATTGAGAACACACAATGTGAATCAATGACTTGTGAGGCACAGTGTCGAAAATATGGCCTGTACTTGTGTTTAAACTGCATTTAACTTCTTTTTGAATATATTATCTTGTGATTTATGTTACCTCTGAATTAATCCTATTTTAAATACCGCAACAGTACATATTATTTTAATGACTGGGAAGCAAAAGCCACAAGGCCAAAATGTTCAAATCAACCCAATCTTTCGATGTGAGGGAGCATAGTAAGCAAGCCTTACACTCTCGAGTTGATGGGTGTGGTTTGAGTTTATCACTAAAGAAAGTTGTGGTAAAACAAAAGGTCCAAACAGTGCAAATGTTTTGGCTAACCACTCTCACTGCTGACTCAAAGCAGCTTGTCCAAGCATAAAAGCTGACCTGTAGCTTGCAGGTTATCTGGTAATGCCAGATTGTGCAGTCTTGCAATGAAAGTAATCATCGTTTATGTTCGGGGCGTGGTCTCGCCACGCAGTGTAATGGCCGCTCTGTGAGCGAGCTGCGCTGGCCGAGACAAAATCCGGCATAATTACATCATCAAGCCGCACCTGGGGACGCCACCGGTGCCGATATTTGTCATCCTGAAGTGGAGCGGTGCTGATCGATACCGCTCTTGAGCAGAATTGGACGGTACCTGCCCTGAAACCACGCACTGTGCTAGTTCCGGCTCGGTGGCAGCCGCTTGGAATCCTGTGGCTCGGAGGCACTGGCCTGCAGCGGAAACTCGTCGCCGGGCCCGTGGGCACCTGTGTGCGGTGCGACCCCCTGGATCGTGGGGGGTGAGCTGGGCGCGGCGTGAGGGCTCCGGACATCGCAGAAGCTGTGGCCGCCATTTTGTGAGGCTACGTCGGGGAGGCTCGGCTGTCGAGGTCGCCGCATCATAACATTCCCTGGAAAGCGCGCTGTGTGAGAGCTAACCGGCGCAAGATCATCATCAGCAGCAGATCGAGGTAACGGGGGGAGCCGCGGGGGGGAGGGCTCCCCTCGATTTGCTAGCTGCGTTGGGGCGGGTGCGGTCCTCCCTCGCAGGCGAGCCCCCTGCAATCATAAAGGGTCAGGCAGTGGCCCATACGCAGGTGCATTGGGTGAAGGCTCCGTGTGCACTGAGGCACCCTGTTCACCAACTACCACCGAGGGATGCCTGCCGTCATTGAATGACCTATGCACCGTGTGGCCACGCGGATATCAGACCACCTGTGCCATCCTTAGTAGTTTTTTTCTTAGAGGGAGAGCCAGAGGGGTGTGCACTGACCCTCATCAGCAATAGCATACAGTTTGTCGGAGCCTTCGGCTGCGCCCCGGGGTACAAAGGAGTGCACCTAAATGAACAGCTGTCACATGCAGTGAATCCAACGAATTAACTCTCTTCTCAGCCATTGGGGGGACTTACCTGCGCTTTGTTGATACGAGTGGCTTCCCTCGCAACGTGCAGGTCAGAACCAACTGTAATTGTTGCAGTACATCTCGGGGGTGCCGTGCAGAGGCCAAGATGGGAAAGACGGATCCGAAACAGCCTAAGCTCATCTTTGACAGCAAGCGGCACACGCGCCAAACGGAATCTGGCGCTGAGGGCGATGGCGATAACCCTACTGTAGTGTAGCTCCTATTTCCCTAATAGGCTCTGCGCATTGGAATAATATATCCTATAGGTTTGACATAGGACTAAGGTCAGTATGTCCCTATCGAGTATATTAAACTTAATTACTTGTGCAAGCTAGCTCAGAGGCCACTAGAAACTCCTTGACAACAAGAAGGAGTAGTTTCTGGCAGCCGCAAAACATGACCACTGTGTTTCCCTTTAGAATCAGAACGTGTCCCAGAGTCGTGGAAACAATAGATAACTATTTCACTCAGCTCAGTCGTGCATGCTTAGTTTTCTCCAAGTTACACAGAAAGAAATAGACGGGCGTTTCAATAAAAGATTTATTGAACAGTCTTGTTTCTGGTGTAAGTAAAATGTGCGGTTACGATCACAAGACAGTATGCGAGATAAATAATGTACAGTGTGAGCAGTAGAAATAAATAATACTAAAAGAGCATTATCTTTTAGTACATATGCTTTTACATAAATAACACAGACTAAAAATGCGAGTACTCATACGATGCGTTTCTAATCTAGTTCTACCCCAATGTACCTAACCTAGGTATAGGACGAGGTATGAAGTAGGTGAAGTATTCCTTACTATGGTATACTAAGAGTACGCTAACCCCAGTATGCCTAGTATGCCAAGAGTCCCTCTAGGTTCTACTCTGCTCCATACCTGAAGAATGAGAGAGGTAGGAATCTCTTTGCCAGACTCGAACTCCAACACCCCGCAAGGGAAGTCAGATCACTGGAAGCTGGACACTCTGCGTGCAGGGATGACAGCGTCTTCTCAGTGCGTCAGGCCGGGAAACGGGCTCCTCTGAAGTCGAGGTCTCCTCTGATTTACAGGGGCTAGGGAAGGTATATTTATACCTGAGAAGCACCTAAGAATGTTAGTATTGACGTGAGTCGGACAGCGGAAGACGTCATGAATGAACCCCTAAGGAATAATGGTTCATGCATAATATATGAGTCCTTGAAGAAATCAATAGTCCTGGACTAGGGAAACTCCCGCAGCCTAAGGGTCTGTTCTTCAAGAACTCGTTGTGACGTTAGGGTGGACGGATGTCAGAGACCATGCCTGTATTTGGAGTGCACGGTTTAATGCCTAAATAAGGGCTGGGATTTTATGCCTATATAAGGGCAGGGCGAATTGTGCCTGTATAAGGACATGATACTGGAAAGCCCGTTTATGGACACCCTAAGAGGAATACAACACTACCTCTGGGCAGTCTGAGGACGGCGACGAAGATGTCCGTTCTCTCTTGTTAGAAATGAGATCTAGCCTTAAAACTATTGACACTAAACTAGATGTACTTACCTCACAGCTTGAAAGGGTCAAGAACCTCGTCGATACACATGACACCAGGCTGGATCAATTGGAGAACCGGTCCTCGGATGCGCATGACTTTCAGGTGGAAGCGAAGGAACAACTGTTACAGATGGACAAGATACTGACCTTGATTAGAGCCAAAATGATGACTTAGAGGCCAGGTCCAGACGCAACAATCTCCGCTTATTAGGTATTCCAGAAACCACGGCCATTAACAAAATGGAAATATTAGTGGAGGAGATGCTGTGGGACCTGTTTGACGCTGATCTATCGCCGGTCTTCATTGTGGAGCGAGCCCACCATACATTGGGGCCTAGACCGCCTGTGGGAGCCACGCCGCGTCCGATTCTAGCCCGGTTGTTAAACTATCGTGACCGTGATGTGGTCCTTCGCCTGGCTAGAGAGCGTGGCACCGTTCAATACAAGGGCAACATGATCTCATTCTTCCCGGACTTTACCCCTGCAGTTCAGGCGCCGAGACGTGAATTTGTCCCCGTGAAACACCTATTGCAGCAGGCGGAGATCCCGTATGCCTTATTATCATTATCATTTCTTTACTTTATTTCGACCACAGGGTCATAAAAGTATACACAGCACAGTAAAGAGGACATGTATAGAGTGCACATATAAAGTACATAATTAGATATAATGCAATTAAAAGGGAATAAAATTACAAAAATAAAAACGGCAATCAATGTAATAGAGGGAGCGAGGAAAACAAAACAAAGCATCAAGTAAATCAGCTTTAGAATCATAAATGATGTCCAGACTAAAGTGCATTGAGATTGATCCAGTGCTGGGCAATGGTCATCACTTCAAGCATTTGAACCTTTTCAGCCATACCGCGTGCCAGAATCTGGATAGACCAAAGACCACGAGTCTACTAGTGTCCGTGCTTAACAGTCTGAGCACCTCCAGATAGTGACCGGGGCCAATGATTTTGCAGAGCGGGATGATCCACTTGGCCCTCAGTGATTTATAGAATGGGCAGAAAAATAAGAGGTGGGTGATGGACTCAGGACTCGCATTGCAAGCGGGGCAAAGAACGCTATTTTCAAAGCCTGACCTCCAGTTTTTGCAAAAGTTTTAAGCGGAAGCGCTTTATAGCGAAACTGGAAAAACAGCTTCCGGGCCAAGGGAGGAACAATTTCATCAACTGTGTCTTCAAAGCAGGGTACACACTTGAAGTCTAGGAAATTGATAGTCAGACTGCCCTGAGCGTCAAGTGCAATTTGTAAGGATGTGGCTTCCCAGTACTGTTCCTTCAGTGCTGTTCTTGAGACAGTGATCATGCTTCCTGGGTCAGACCAGAACCTCAACATCCCTAGCTTCTCTAAAATTGCCCTCAGAGCTCTAAACCATGGAACTGATTTGATGGTAGATGATTTCATGAGCTCGCAAAGAAGCTCCCGGTATGGGGACAATTCCTCCACGGTTCACAATCTATACCAAAACATCAAGACTTTGTAATGGATTTTATGGACCAACTGTCTGTGTGCCAAATCAAAACAAAGTGGAACTAACGGGGTACTTGCTTGGAGATTAGTCAGAGATCTAAGGAATCGATTTTCGACCAATGACAACGGTGCTATTTTACCAGAGCCCCAGAGTTCTGCTCCATATAGTGCACCCCCTAAGATTTTCATGTTGTAGATTTCCAATGCTGGCGCCAACTGCCTAGTGAAGGTATTTCTGTGTATGTTCGCCAGGTTTGCAGTTTGGAAAATGAGTTGCAGCTTTACCTTGTCAATATGTTGGTCCCATCTCAAAGTTGGAGTTAAGCGAATGCCCAAATAATCAAAGAATTCCACACGCTCTAACTTGCTGCTGCCTGCAAGGACCTGTCTTTTGTTTCGATTGGCAATGCCCTTCCTAAAAATCATGTATTTTGTTTTGGTTTCATTTAGCAGCAGACCTCGTTCCTCACAAAACAAAATAAAATCATTTAAAAGCTGCTGGAGACCTTGGGGAGATTTTGCAATCAGGAGAGTGTCATCAGCGAAGAGGAGGGCCGGAACTCTTCGACTACCCACCTTCGGTGCATCGCACCCATCCCTGTCCAGCCATTTTATAACATCGTTTATAAAAAGAATAAAAAGTGTGGGGGCAAGGACACATCCCTGTCTCACACCACAGTCCACAGGGAAAGTGTTCGTGACTTGGTTGTTCCCCCCCCCACCTAACCTGTGCTGTGTTAGATGCATGCAGTCTGATTAAAATAACTAAAAGGTTGTGTGGCATACCTAAATCTTTGAGGACCCTCCATAGTTTAGCCCGGGGAACTAGGTCAAAGGCGGACCGCAAGTCTACGAAGGCCACATAGAGTTCCCCCCCTTTAATGTGCACCTCTTTCCAATATAGGCATGACAAGCGGAACGTTTGATCAAGGGTACTAATTTTAACACGAAAACCTGCCTGGAGATCGCTTAGGATTTCAGCCTCTACAATCCAATCCTGGAGTCGGGATAATATCTGTTTACAAAAATCTTTTGCAAAGAATCGATGAGGCTTATCGGCCTAAAACTAGAAGGCTTAGTTCTGTCCCCTTTTTTGTATATTGGAACGATCTCTGCATTTTTCCAGGAGGTGGGTATGGGGCTACCCCTTAAAATGGAGTTTGTTAAAACATTAATATACCTGCCCCATAAGACCACGTCCTCCTTATAGAGATCATTGGGGATACGATCGGGCCCAGGCGCACGTGCTAAAGTGCAAGAGGCAATTGCTGCTAGAGTCTCCTCAAGCGAGATGTGAAGGGCATTTGCGTCCAGGGCCTCAGGGGCCAGGCTTACGTCTTGTCCCACAAGTATCTCGTCTCTTGATGCATATAGGGTACCAAAGTGGGTTTCCCAGGCTTCCGGTTGGACCGTAAGTTCCAACTGGCACTTATTGTCCTTTAGCCAGTATGCAGCCACACTCCAAAACTTTTTCGAGTCCCTTGCTAACAGAGCACTCCTTAACGATGACCAGACGCTAGCCTCCCATTCCTTTTTGGCTTTTTCAATGGTTCGTTTGTACTTAGTACGGCAAAGCATTATATCAGGGTGAAATTTAAGCTTGACTGCCTTTAGAAGTTCCTGTTTTGACAGCCTGCATTCTTTTGTATACCAAACTCCCTGCTTATTTTGTATTTTGGTTTTCACTGTCTGCGGCTTCCCCTGGCTGCCCAGTAAATCCCTGATTTCTCTATAGAGGAGGTCATGGCTCGTGCCTATCTCATCGTCAACCTGCTCCACGGTTGAACTAGCGGCTTTTTCAAGGAGTGCGGAGACCTTCCCCTTAACTAAACCCAGAGCCTCCGGGTGAGTCTCAACCCAGCTCCACTTGATTCTCCTCTGATTGTTCGCTAAATTAAAGGTCACGCACAATGGTACCCCTCACTTCTTCACGGACGCTAAGTCAGCGATGAAATTCGCAAAACATGTTGGAGGGAAGCGTCGCACCGATAGAACCAAAGATCAGAAGAGTCCCGAGAGAACTTTAAGTGACAATGACTGAGTGCTGTCTATGGTTGTTGTTGGACTTATCAATGCCATGTCTTATTTCCTATACCTCAGCTGTGTGGACATTGGGATGTGGACTGGTTAGTCGATATTGAGCTTAGCTCTGTGTATTGCACCACGAAGGGGTGAAAGTTTCATGATGCTAAATGTTCACCGTGGTGGCGGTATATATCTCTCGGCCACCCTGCCTCCGGGCTGGGTTGTATGCCGGTAACTCCGTGCCCCGGGGGGAGAGTTCCCATGTTTCTATACCAGGGGATTTTCTGGGTTGCTTTGATGTTTTTGTGTTGGGAGGGTGGGTTTTATGCACAACCTAATTGGGGGGTTGGTGTGGGTGGGGGTGGGGGTAGGTGTGGTATAGTAGTTAAGTTAGTAAAGAAAGCAATCTACTACTCTATGTACAACGCTAATGTTTTAATCACAGAAAGGCTATGTAGCACGGATTGGCGATGTAGTCTGGGCCGCCCCCTCGGCGCGAGATTAAAACTGGCACAGCGGTGGCTGGCACATTTTAGATATGTTTCTTTGACAACTGTGAAGATATGACTACTGTTAGATTTCTTACTTGGAATGTCCGCGGATTGAATGATTGTAGAAAGACCAGACTTGTACATGCATATTTGACTCGGCCCCATGTAGATATTTGTATGTTGCAGGAAACTCACTTAAATAATACATCTCATGTGAAATTGCATCATAAACACTGGGGTCACACTTTTTCCTCAATATATTCGAACTATTCTAGAGGAGTGGCAATAATGATACAGCGAGGGTTGAACTGGACAATGATGGACTCACAATCAGACCCTGAGGGTAGATTTGTGATACTCTGCGGGCGGTTGGGAGAGGTAAAGATGACAATAGCGGCCGTATATGGCCCCAACACAGACTGCCCTGATTTTTTTGGGAAAGTGTGGTCCAGTATTCAACTGACAGGCTGTGACACGATAATATGGGTAGGAGATTTCAATGCTATACTTAGTGATCCACTAGATAGGAGGGGGGTGTCTCGTAGTTTATATCCTAATGCTAGCGAGGCCCTAAGAGCATTGATACATGAGGGAGATCTTACTGATATTTGGAGGGCTAGACACCCAATGCAAATAGAAGGCACATGTGTGTCGTCATACCACGGGCTTGGTCGAGACTAGATTTTTGGTTGGCATCCCGCGACATTGCCACCTGGACCTCTGACTGCACACAGTGCCCCAGAACACTCTCTGCTCATGCCCCTTGCTTGCTGCAGGTAACTTTTCCGAACAACCCCCCACCCCCCCAATTTACAGTTGGAGGCTGGCCCCCAACGCCTTACTTGATCAAGCCTTCAGAGAAGAAATTCTTACAGACATCGAAGAATTTTTTTAAACTAACACCGGGTCCGTTACCGCACACGCGACATTGTGGGAGGCTTTCAAGGTGGTGGTGAGGGGTAAGTGCATATCCAGGCATGCAGGTGTACTCAAGGCTATCAGACACACGCTGACTTCTTTGGAAACCCGTATTAAGGAGCTTGAGACCGAGTATTTCGTATCTACAGACCTTACAATATTATCTAGAAGCAGGGAGCTCATATCTGAATTTGAGGAGGAGGCGCAAAGGGAGGTTACATTTTTAGGAAAATATACGCAAGCTAGGCGTTATGGAAAAGGTGATCGACCAGGGAAAACCCTGGCGAATTTGTTGAGGCCGGCCCGCACGACTGCTTATGTATCCGAAATAAATGGCTACAACTCCACAACCATTAGAGGTCCTCAGGAGGTACTTGAGGAATTTCAAAATTATTATACTAAACTATATACAGCCACTCGTATGGACCAAGAGGAACTTTTGTCCTTCCTTGAGTCTATAGAAGCTGTTATGGCTCAGTAAAGCTCATAGGGACTATTTAGATGAGCCCTTCACGGTTCAGGATGTTCTTCAGGTCATTGGCAATCTTCCGGCAGCCAAAGCCCCTGGATCTGATGGGTTAACTACTGAATTCTACAAAGCGTATGCAGATATCCTAGCACCCCAACTTTTGGAGGTCTTTCAGGAAGCCCAAGACACCGGTGTACTCCCCCCTTCAATGCGTGAGGCGATAATACTCACACTACTGAAACCAGGTAAGCCTAGTCAGGAGATGGATTCATATAGACCGTTATCCCTAATTAATATAGATGCGAAGATATACGCGAAGTTGCTGGCCAATAGATTACAGCCTTTGCTTCCCCTAATCGCGAGACCTGATCAATCCGGATTTATACCCGGCAGGTCTACCGCACACAACCTCCGCACCTTCTTAACGGTTTTACATTATCTGCACCCAAACACTAAAGCGCTTGCGGTGTTTCTTGACGCCACAAAAGCGTTCGATTCCTTAGAATGGCCCTACCTATTCACCATCCTGGGGAGGATAGGTCTAAGTCCCACCTTCATAGCGTTAATCAAATTATTATATACGAGACCGTCTGAGAGGTTACGCATGAACGGCTTGATCTCCAGTCCCTTCCCTATATCCCGCGGGACAAGACAGGGCTGCCCATTGTCCCCTCTGCTGTTCGCTATAGCGATGGAGCCTATAGCAGCCAGGATACGTCAACATCACACTGCTAGGGGATTGGGGTTCAGCACCAGAGGGCTGTTGATCTCGTTATATGCTGACGACATGACATTGTATATAACTGAACCAGAGACCAACCTTGCACCACTGCTTAGAGAGCTCACGAAATTTGGTGGCTTGGCGGGTATATTCATAAATTGGTCCAAATCGACCCTATTTCCCTTGACGTCGGCTACTCAGCCTTTTGATCAAGAATTTCCATTAAAATGGGCAGATGAGCCCGTAAAATACCTAGGCATCTGGCTGAGTCGCGAGGTGCAAGAAATATGTAATCTAAACTATGGCAGTGCCGTAAACTGGTTGGAAGGTAAAATCGGGGTGTGGAATAAACTTCCTCTCTCTCTCGCTGGCAGAGTAGCTATAGCGAAAATGATAGTTTTACCCAAGTTCCTGTATCTATTTATTAACATACCGATTCCGTTGACACAGTCGTTCTTTCACACAATTCGATCTCTCATGATTTCATTGGTGTGGGAGGGGAAGCAGGCTTGTGTGAGTTGGGAGACACTGACCCTCCCCTTAGCGCAAGGGGGACTGGGAGCTTCGGATATGCCGCTATATGCATATTGTGCACAAGCATAGTTTTTACATTTCTGGGTACACCCGGTCCCATTTCAGCCCCATGTAGCTGTTGAGACGGATATGGCAGCCCCGGTCCCCCTTCGGGTAGCCGTGTATAAAAAATATAGCCGGCCTCGGGACGGTATAGACACGGTCGAGACCCTGAGGTGGGCCTGGGAACGTTTACGCATCCGAGCTGGAATGGAGATATTATATGCTCCGTCAGTCCCCCTGCCTCACAACCCACAGATCCCAGCCATGTGCGATGGCGGAAATGTTGCTCTAGCATCATCAATAGGGCTTGAGACCTTTGCTGATCTGTACCCTGAGGATGAGTTTCGCGCTCCGCCAGAGATAAGCACTGCTAACCCGAAATATTTCTCGAAGCTCTTCCTCTATTTTAAAATTAGAGCCACGTGTAGGCAACTGCATTCTTCATTCCCCAACCCCCCTCCACAGCTGCCAGCTCTCGAACAATTAATAACTTCGGACTGCCCCCGCAGACTCATAACTAGGTTGTACTGTTTAATGCAGACCTCGTCACCTATAGTTATACCTAGGTCTCAGCAAGACTGGAATGCTGAGCTGGACAAGCAGGTTACAGATGAGAAGTGGGTCTTTTGTTGTGGCCAACTCCAGATGCTCTCACCAAATTATAAATTGAGATTAATACATTTTAAATATCTTCACCGGTTCTACAGCACCCCTTGTCAACTGTCCCGTATGGGTCTACGGTCAGATTCTAAATGTTGGAGATGTGGCTACTCTCCTGCCACCTTTTTACACATGGCCTGGAATTGCCCGCCTATCGCTGCTTACTGGATTGAAATTTTTAATAAGATACACAAAATTCTAGGTATACCTCATGAGCCAACTCCGGTAATAGGCCTTCTCGGTTATGTTAAAGACACCAAGGCTGCACACCGTAAATTACATGCATTGCTGCTCCTCATGGCTAAACGCAGGGTGTCTATACACTGGGGAGAAAGGAGTGCTCCTACTATTAAAGCCTGGATTTCAGACGTCACATTTAGTCATATTCAATTATCGACATTTTGGGAGCTAGTGCCTGTTGCTTCCAGGCCGAAAAACATACGGGAGCCATTTCTGGAATGGCTAAAGTCATTACAGGAGGATCTGTATCTGTTCCTCCTGACCCTGGGGAGGCTAGTGCTGAAGTGGCATCAGGGGCGAATGATGTGAGCTATCCGGTCTAATTGGTGTGTTCGAGACCGACAGATATATGTTGCAACATGATATTCTATGGATGATAGATGACGTTGCTGCACTCTGTATGTCCTCTGCTGTTAACTGATTGGGGGGGGGACTAGGCTGCTGCCTCTTTTGTATAATGGGATGCTGAGCGTTGCATTGTAACAAAATATTTGATATCAAAATTGTAGATTGCTGCTTTCTTTCTTTTGTGTTTAATTCTTCCTATTTTGATTTAGGTTTGCTTCACTCACAAGATCAGTGTTATACTTATTCTCTGCTGCATTTTATCTTCAACGTGAGATGTTTGTATTTGTAAAAGATTAATAAACAAAGTTTAAAAAAAAAATCATCGTTTATGTTCAGATTTTTTTATTTTTTTTATTTATGGAGTTTTATGTAGTGTGAACATGACCCATCCAGGTATCAGAGCGCTGTACATATAGCAATCAAGTCATGCAAAAGGGAAAAGAGAAAAACAAATGACAATCAAAGAAGGAATAATCATGATGTTACATATATACAGTATATCATTAACTGTTTAAATTCAAAGATCTTCAGGAGTCCACCCTACGCTAGTCGAGCTGAAAAAGGATCACAGCTCCTAGAGAAGGAATCTATTGATCAAGAGCTTTTTTGCTTTCTTTTTTAAGGAGGCAGTCAACGGGTTTGTCCTGATTTCAGGAGGTAAAGTGTTCCAAATTCTGGCGGCAAGGCCGGAAAAGGAGCGGTTTTAGGTTTTCTTTTTTTTTTTACTTCTGTGGTTTCAATAAAAGGGAGTCAGTGCTTATTAAGGAGCGACTGCCCCCGGATAGCTCGAATTTTCTTTGCCAAGTATACAGGAGTATTATGGTGGAAGGCCTTGTGCGTTATGCATGCAATCTTTAATTGGATTCTAGCTTCATACAGATGCTTTAAGTCTGGAGTGTATTCTCCTGGAACCTGTTATGAGTCTGGCAGCTGAGTTCAATGTGGCCTTTAACGGGGCCGACTTTACTTTGTGTAGGCCAGCAAGAGTTGCACTCCCGTAATCTAATCGGGAGATGACAAGAGATTGTACTGCTAATTGAAAATCCATAGAGGGGAGGAAGGGTTTGATTTTACTTAGAATCTCAATTCGGTGATTGGCTCCTCTGATGGTTGCACTAATATGATCTTGCATATTAAGATGTTTGTCCAGAGTAATGCCTAGAGATTGAGTACAGTCAATAATGTGTGGGGAGCAGTTGAAAGCTGCGAGTTGTTTGATCCAATCTTCTACGGGGGCCAAGAGATTGTGGGGGGCAATTAAAAGGAATTCATTTTTTGTTTTTAAATCTTTTTATTAGACTTTATGTTTCAGCACAAAATTACAATAAACAGATAAGCACAGGTATCATCTGATACCTTTCTGACGCTTAGTACAGTCATGTATGATATTCAGTTCACATGCAGTAGGTGATTTCTCAGTCCATAGTTTTGCAGTTAGACAGGCGACTGATTATTCACAGTATTACAAACAGACTTCAATTTCTAACATTTTGCTTCCCCCAATTGCCTCATATTCTCACGCGTGTCATTCTTTACAGCACTTGTGTTCTAGAGGTTCTTTTCCCCAATGACCCACGTCCCTCCCTCCCCCTCCCTCTCTGCCATCCCGCATGTAATGACTTCTCCTATATGTTCTGTCCAGGTATATCCAGGTCGGGTGGGTGCTCAGCCAGGTAGGTCCACAGCGGATCCCATAGGTCACGTGGTCAGGAGGTAATCGGCATTAACTCCGCGTATGCAAGCAATTGATCTTGACAGAATATGAGATCGTGAATCCACTCCTTAAACTTAGGTGCTCTTCCCCTTCCTCATTTTCAGGCTACTCTACGCTTGGCTAGTAATAATCCCAGCGACACATATTTCCTAACTGAGGCTTCTATCTCCGCTGTGCATCCTAACAGTGCTGTCAGTGGGGTGTCCGGGATTGGGGAGCCTATCATCTGCCCCAGGGCCTCAAACACCTTTTGCCAGTATCCCTGAATAGGCTCGCATTCCCATGCCAGATGTAAGAATCCTGCTCCCGCTCTGCTACATCTATCGCAGCGATCATTATCTCTGAGCTGGAATTGATGGGGTTTGGCCGGAGTATAGTATAATCGATGTAAAATATTTGAAGTGTATAATTCGCAATCTACTACTTGCTGATATCTTCCCAGTTTGCTGGCAGCAAAATGTCCATTGGTCATCACTAAGGGGGGTCCCCAAATCCTCATCCCAATGGGCTCGCGAGTTCTGTCTCTGGTCGGGGCTGCTTGTCTGGTTGTGTGGCGCGATATAGCATGGATACCACGTGTGTAGGTGCAGAACTTTGTAGTAGGGCTTGTAGTGGCTTGTAGTGGTTTCCGACTGGGTAGAACAATAGGCTAAATCAGTTTTCCAATCAGCAAGCGTTGGTAATGGACCCTTCATCCATCTCATAGCTACTCTCCTTTTAGCTAGCATTAATCCAATAGCCGCTAGCTTACGCACCCCTTTGGGGATTGGCTTATCATAACCCAGTAGCGCAGTTAATGGCGTTGCTGGAATGACACAATCCAGCATCGCAGTGAGGATCCCAATCACCCCCCGCCAAAAGCTACGGATACCTGTGCATTCCCATGCCAGATGCAGAAAATGCGCGCCCGGGGCACTACATCTTAGACAGTTGTCCGTATCTCTAAGCCCGTACCTACAAAGTCGGGTCGGTGTATAATATGTTCTATGAATATACTTAAAGTGTACTAATCTGTGTCGGCCGTTGGTTGAAATCGTTTTAATCTTGCTAAAGCACCAGGACCATTGTGCTGGAGTCACTTCGACTCCTAACTCTTCCTCCCAGTCCCTTTGGTACTTTTCTTTGGCCTGTTCGCCGTGCGGTTTAAATAGTTTATACAATAATGTAATGCCATGTTGTGTAGTTGGGGCCTGTAATAGATATGTGAGGGAGGACAGTGCCTCCGGTTATGCTATGCAAGTGCCCCATCATTCCCGCAGGGCATTACGAAACCTATAAAAGTGGAAGACATCAAGTTGCGTGGTCAGTACTGTAGGGGCCGATGCCTGCTCCCATGTTTTAGCTACCCCATTAATGAATAAATCTTCGAAGTACACAATGTTTAATTTATTGAGTGTACGCATTACATCTTTATCAGTGCGCAAGGGCAGCCAGTTGCACCATCCCAAAGGCAATTTAGGAGAATAGATCACTTGTAGATCATGCTTTTTTGCCGTCTTAGAAAATTGCTGTCCCGAGCTATGTACAGGGTCAATCTTCCGTCTTGAGGGGCGTGCGGCCCCAGTCATAAGTAAAGGCAACGGTGTAGGAGAAATTATGTTCTGTTCTATCAGAAGATGTGGTAGGTTGCGAGGCCCATATATCCAGCAATGTGTATGCAACGACTGGGCAGCTCTGTAGTATCGTTCCATATCGGGAGCATTCAGCCCTCCTTCGGAATATGGTTTAGTTAAGGTATCCCACTGCACCCTGGGTTGTTTACCAGCCCAAACTAGTTTTAATAATAATGTGCGTAACATGCTAAAAAATGATTGTGGAATACCAATAGGGATGTTGACAAACAAGAACAAGAAACGTGGGAGCACCACCATCTTTGCCAATGCTATACGCCCTAAGATGGAAAGCGGCAACTTTTTCCATTTGTCTATTACCTCCGTCAACTTCTGTATGGCGCATCCATAATTTGAGGATATGACCAGGTCTGCATCCGTGTGCACTTTAACACCAAGGTATCGCACTGGGTCAGTGGTCCACTCTAGCGGGTATGTGGTCTGTACCCGGGTGGTAGCCGGGGTTAATGGAAATATAATTGATTTATGCCAGTTTATGTGTAGACCGGAGTGCTTGCTGAATGTTTCCACTTCCTGCAACATGGGTATTAAGTTTGTGTCGGGATCCCGAATGTATAATACCGTGTCGTCTGCATAGGCCGCTATTGTCAGATTGTAGTGCGGGGATCTTATACCACGAAATGCATGGTATTCACGTATAGCGCATATTAAGGGCTCTGCAACGAGAGCATACAGCAGAGGGGAAAGGGGGCAACCCTGTCTTGTGCCCCTAGTTATATCAATAGTACGTGACAGTGCTCCATTGATTCGCACCCTTGCTAGTGGATTTGCATAAAGCACCTTTACCAGTTGAGCATAGACCTCCCCAACTCCCACTTTCCGGAGCACAGCATACAGACACCGCCACTCAACAGAATCAAAAGCCTTTTCTATATCTATAAACAGAGCCGCAGCTTTGAGTTCTGGCTGTATGTGTGCTATCGTCCCAAATAATGTACGGAGATTGCCTGATAAAGCTCTACCAGGGACAAAACCTGTTTGTTCAGGTCCTACCAGTTTGGGTAACAGTGGGGACAATCTATTTGCCAAAATTTTTGCAAATAGCTTTGTGTCAGTATTGAGAAGCGACAATGGTCTGTATGACGAGCATTCCTCTGGTGACTTGCCTGGTTTAAGAAGAGTAATAATTATAGCTTCCCTCATTGAATGGGGCATTTGCCCAGTCTTAGCCATTTCTTCAAATAGATTAACTAAATGCGGCAGCAGTTTGTCCTGAAAGGCCTTATAAAAGGCCACTGTCAATCCATCTGCCCCCGGCGCCTTCCCATTGGGCATGTCTTTCAGGGCCTCTATAATTTCAGTGGGTCTGAGCGGTCCAATAAGCCTGTCTCTATCTTCATTCGTCAACCAGGTCATAGTGATATATGTGAGGTACTCAACCTCGGACTCAGTGTCAGCTGTCTCCCTGGAAGCGTATAGTCCCTGATAATAATCGGCAAAAGCGTCTAGTATGTCTGGGGTAGAGTCAACCAGTTTGTCACTAGTGTTGCGTATATTTAATATGTGGCTATCGCCACGATGTGGTTTAATAGTAGCTGCGAGTGTTGCACTGGGCCTATCACCTTCTGCATAGGTACGAGCTACTGCATACTTTCCCAAATGTTTTACCTCATCGTCCGCTAACTCAGTAAAGTCTGTGACCAACGCTCTAATTTGTTCCAATATACGTGGATCAGTCGTCGTCTGCTGCAGTCTCTCTAACTCTCGGATCTTGGCTTCGAGTGTGCGCATGCGGTTACGTATCGATTTGAGCACCCCCGCATGTTTGGATATTGTAACCCCCCTAATATATAATTTGAAAGCTTCCCAAACTGAAGACATTGTAGGCACACTCCCCAGGTTGGTCATAAAGTATTCATCAATAGCATTACCCAACTCTGCACGAAAAACAGGGTCCAAAAGTGAATATTGCGGGAATCTCCAGGATTGCGTATTTAAGGCCTCTAGGGGGAGTGTTAAACTAAACGAGACTGGGGAATGGTCCGACAGCGTACGTGCCTTATGTTGAAAATTCTTGATTGAGGAGAGTAATGTATTTGAGGCATACCAATAATCTATCCTGGTGTGTATGTTATGTGCTGCTGAGTAGTGTGTATATTCCCTGCCATGTGGTGCAAGATATCTCCAGACATCCCGCAACCCTTCTTGCAGTGCAATATCTGCCACCGCACGAGCTGCTCTGGAGGGGGGTCTGACGTTACCACTCAACCTGTCCATCTCTGGGTCTTGTATACAATTGAAGTCTCCCCCCCATAGCATAGGTATATGTGCGTATTTTGTAAGTTTCTGATGCAATTTCTGATAAAATGCAGGATCATCATAATTGGGTCCGTACACCCCCACCAGCAGTATCATGAATCGTTCTTTTCGGCATTTGACAATAATATAGCGACCACCTGGGTCCAACTCTACAGTATGTAGTTGTATACCCGAGTTTCGTCTAACCCATACTAGCACTCCCCTGGCGTGGGATGTAAACCCCGCAGCTGCGCATGTGCCTCTCATACGCCTATACGATAATAATCCAGTCGTGGGAGCCAACCTCCCACTAAAGAGTTATATAAACTTTGGGTTTTTTTTTAGCACGTACTCGGTGTGGTGGGGGTCATGATTACCTTTGGTTACTCACCGTCATCTCTCCTTTCTTTTGAGCCTCCTGGGGTGCGTCCCTCTCCCGCCTGAGAACCCGGGAAAGAAAAGAAAGAGAGAAGAGAAAAATCAACACGTGAATAACAGGGCCAAGTTTTAGTCAAGACACCGAAGGAATCAGAACAATTAAGAAACACCATAGGACCCATGAAAATACAGAAAGAAACCAGAGAAGAAAAAGAAAAGAACATGTAGAGAAATGCTATTCACTCTACCAGAAAATCAATAAACCAGTCAAAATTGAGCACTACATTCAGCCTCCTAGATTTTGTTTCCGCCCATCCCTCCGACAGGTGCCCATCGGGATGCGAACGTGGTCGGGGCGGAGGAGCCCAGGTGTGTCTCTTGGAGCATAGCGCAATGTATGTTATGCCTATCTAAATAAGCTAATAAATGTCGTCGCTTGCGCGGATTGCCCAAACCCCGGACGTTCCATGTTATAAAGTTATATCTAGGCAGATCAGGACGTTCTGTCATTTCTGCGCACCTTGATTAGACTTAGCGCAAGGATTTCTCATATACTCTACCAAACTGCATGTTTTCTGTGCTCTTTGACCTATTATCATGACTTTTACAGCTCTCAAAATCGGTTTCCCTTCTCCTCCCCCTCCCACAACAGCATCCCAAACTTGCCGTAGTATTCATTAACACCCCTCCCACCCCCCTGAAACATCGTAACTACAATGTCACAGTCATCTTTAAGAATGACACAAAACTGAATGTTTAAGATTCGGGCCAAATTCTTTACTCACTGGCAATCCGCCACCCGTATGGGGTTCTTATCAGCCTCCAGAGGAGGGCAGATATAGCGGGGCCTCCACGCGCGGAGCAGGCGGGCCTTAGCCCTCCGCAGTGGAGTCCGTAGAGCTTGTGGTGTTTTAGCCCTTCTTGCATTGTTGTGAACAACAGAATAACAGAAAGAAAAGAAAAGAGGGAGAAGGCCGAGGGACAGAAAAGAACAACACATAAGAAAACAAAGAAACCAGATTGGTTGAGGGATGTCCTTCTGGGGTATCACAGGAGGGCACATCGGTTCCACCTCGCCAATACGAGGGTGCCCGGAACTTGCTCGGTTGTCACATGTGTCCATGACTGTACGTATGTATACTCAATTGTTGCAGGCACCTTGATGAATCACCGTTTTGCTCCTATTTCTCTCTATGAGTTTCAACGTATACAGTGATATCATATTCAACCCTAGTTGCCGTATCCAGGTGTTGTCTGCGGTTTTCAGTTGCTTAGCTCATTACTGGTTGCATTCTCTTCAATTAATCCTGCTCTGACATTGACGAGGGCGATTGTGAACGTCCGCCAGGTGCTTTTGCCTGAGGAGATTGTCTGCTGATATTTTTCAGAAAGTCCGCAACCTGCTGGGGATTCGTGAAGAAGTGCTGTTTCCCCTGGTGTGTTATGCGGAGGCGCGCTGGGTAGAGCATGGCATATGTTATGTTCGCTTGTTGTAGTTTCTTTTTAACAGGCAAGAATTTCTTGCGAGCTTCTTGCACCGCCATAGTGAAATCGGGGTATATAGCGATTGTGGAGCCTTCAAAGGATATTTGTCTCTGCTCTCTTGCCAGTCGTAAGGCAGTATCGCGGTCTCGATAATTTAGCAGCCTGTCGATGATTGGTCTCGGTGGGGCTCCAGGCGGGGGGGGGCCAGCAAGTGATCGGTGTGCCCTTTCCACTATGAGCATCGCTGAGAAGGCGCTTTTTCCAAATACATTTGTAAGGAGACGTTCAACATATTCTTCCATCTTTCCCATGTTAGTGGATTCCGCCACGCCTAGGATCCTGATGTCATTGCGTCGTGACAGCGATTCTAAGGGGCCGATTCCGATTCGGGCCGGAAAACGTACCGACCGACTCGGTACGGGAATTTAGTCCGACCGACTCGGACCGGCGCCGCACGACCCGGGTAGTACGATGAAATGAATGTGAAATCCGACAGACTCGGACGGAATAAAAAACGACCGACCGAGCCGGACGGAAACAAGCCATCCGGCCGGGAAATCACGCAAAACGAACCGACCGACACGCACTCGGATTGAACCCGAACGAAACGTACCCGCGAACTCCGACCCGCGTAGTACGATGCTGTGCGTGCAAAACACGACCGACTCGCCCGGAGCACAAGCCGTACGACCGACACGCATACAAAACACAGCCGAAGCAACCCAATACTACGCGACCGACTCGTACGCCGCATATGAAACCTAGCTGACACACATCGGGAACGAGTCGGACAAGATCGCACCAGACAACTGCAGCGTCCTACTCGGACACAAGAACGACTCGTACATGCACCAAAAACACCAAGGAAAATTTAGAAAAAAAAGGGCCAAACAAGCAACCACTAAGCCAATAAAAACAGGGAGGGAAAAAAAATGGAACAAGGACACACCTCCAACTCCACCTACATAAAGGCCACAAATCCCTACCATGATCCTTTGCAAATTCCACTGACCTGCCAGCACACAACACCATCACACAGCAACCACAGACACACTCACAGCTCATACATCACACAAACCACACACCATTACCACACCTACAAATAGCACCCTCACACACACCCAGCTAAACCTACACTCACACCCCCCACCTGCACACACACACACACATCAATCACCACCACCACCCATCACCATGCCCCCAAAGAAGAACCATAAGTTCCTAGATTGTGAATTGGAAGTCCTGGTAGACGAGATACTCAGGGTAGAGCCACAGTTGTTTGGTACATTGGTACAACAGACCCCCATGTCGCAGAAAACCAAGATGTGGGCGAGGATTGTCGACAGGGTGAACGCACAATCACCATGTTTGCGCACAAAGAAAGACATCCAAAACAGGTGGTATGATGTGCGCAGGAGGGTCCGGGAACTACTCAAAAAGGACTACCTCCTCAGCCAGCACACCGGCAGTGGCCCTCCTGCAAAACCAGTATACCTCAGGCCCTGGGAGGAGAAGGTGCGGGCCATCCTACCACCAGTGAGCATATACGGACAAACAGACATCCCAGAGCCTGGTGAGTACACAACTAATATATACAATATGGTGTGACAACACACACACATCACAGTCAAGGGGATAGGCAAACCATGCACACTTAGCAAATACACAGCAACCAAAAGATATTCATCCCAAGATGTGAATGCTAGTCAGACAAACACAATACCTGCCATCTCATAGTGACATGTAACTGTGTCATGAGATCTATAAACCTAACAACAAATACAGCAAGGCAGTGGCACAAATAGAACCAACAAACACTCACAGATATTTACCCACCACTAGAACACCACCTCACAGGAAGCTCACTCAAAGGAAGGAATCCTGTGTATGCTGGTCAAGTCAGTGTAGCCAATAGCATGATGGGAGTGGTAGTCACAGATATTGGTCACACCCACAATTGGCCCATCAACACCACTCTCAACCATGCTCACATCACAGGGAGTGGATAAGGACTCACAAGATGGCTGACACTGGGTACTGCTGTGGGGAGCACAAGGCCCTGCTGGGAACTGTGCACCAACAAACAGCACAACACCACTGCCTGACATCCTGAAAGACAACTTGCACTCCCTGCAATGCAAGCACGTTGCATGGTGGGATATCTGGCTGGGTGGGAAGGAGGACTCACAGCACTGACCATAGTTACAAGCAGCTCTCCTCACACACCCCTCAACACTAACTCCACATAACCCACCTGGGAGAATGCAATGCCTCACAGCCTAACTGAAGATCCCACAAAGAACCACCACCCTGGGTTATGCTGTGTGAAGCACAGGGACACTCTTGGGACTTGTAGCCAAACAACTGCCAGGACAACACTCCCAGCCATCCTGTCAGCACAGGCACCCCACCCCACAGGGAAGCAGAGTCAAAAGGAAGGAAGGATGGCCATGCTGGGAAGGGGGTGGAGGCAATAGCATGATGGAAGTTGTAGGCACAGATATTGCTCACCCTCACAATTGGCCCATCAACACCACTCTCAGCCATGCTCACATCACAGGGAGTGGATAAGGACTCACAAGTTGGCTGACACTGGGTACTGCTGTGGGGATCACAAGGCCCTGCTGGGAACTGTGCACCAACAAACAGCACAACACCACTGCCTGACATCCTGAAAGCCAACTTGCACTCCCTGCAATGCAAGCACGTTGCATGGTGGGATATCTGGCTGGGTGGGAAGGAGGACTCACAGCACTGACCATAGTTACAAGCAGCTCTCCTCACGCACCCCCTCAACACTAACTCCACATAACCCACCTGGGAGAATGCAATGCCTCACAGCCTAACTGAAGATCCCACAAAGAACCACCACCCTGGGTTATGCTGTGTGAAGCACAGGGACACTCTTGGGACTTGTAGCCAAACAACTGCCAGGACAACACTCCCAGCCATCCTGTCAGCACAGGCACCCCACCCCACAGGGAAGCAGAGTCAAAAGGAAGGAAGGATGGCCATGCTGGGAAGGGGGTGGAGGCAATAGCATGATGGAAGTTGTAGGCACAGATATTGCTCACCCTCACAATTGGCCCATCAACACCACTCTCAGCCATGCTCACATCACAGGGAGTGGATAAGGACTCACAAGTTGGCTGACACTGGGTACTGCTGTGGGGATCACAAGGCCCTGCTGGGAACTGTGCACCAACAAACAGCACAACACCACTGCCTGACATCCTGAAAGCCAACTTGCACTCCCTGCAATGCAAGCACGTTGCATGGTGGGATATCTGGCTGGGTGGGAAGGAGGACTCACAGCACTGACCATAGTTACAAGCAGCTCTCCTCACGCACCCCTCAACACTAACTCCACATAACCCACCTGGGAGAATGCAATGCCTCACAGCCTAACTGAAGATCCCACAAAGAACCACCACCCTGGGTTATGCTGTGTGAAGCACAGGGACACTCTTGGGACTTGTAGCCAAACAACTGCCAGGACAACACTCCCAGCCATCCTGTCAGCACAGGCACCCCACCCCACAGGGAAGCAGAGTCAAAAGGAAGGAAGGATGGCCATGCTGGGAAGGGGGTGGAGGCAATAGCATGATGGGAGTTGTAGGCACAGATATTGCTCACCCTCACAATTGGCCCATCAACACCACTCTCAACCATGCTCACATCACAGGGAGTGGATAAGGACTCACAAGATGGCTGACACTGGGTACTGCTGTGGGGAGCACAAGGCCCTGCTGGGAACTGTGCACCAACAAACAGCACAACACCACTGCCTGACATCCTGAAAGCCAACTTGCACTCCCTGCAATGCAAGCACATTGCATGGTGGGATATCTGGCTGGGTGGGAAGGAGGACTCACAGCACTGACCATAGTTACAAGCAGCTCTCCTCACACACCCCCTCAACACTAACTCCACATAACCCACCTGGGAGAATGCAATGCCTCACAGCCTAACTGAAGATCCCACAAAGAACCACCACCCTGGGTTATGCTGTGTGAAGCACAGGGACACTCTTGGGACTTGTAGCCAAACAACTGCCAGGACAACACTCCCAGCCATCCTGTCAGCACAGGCACCCCACCCCACAGGGAAGCAGAGTCAAAAGGAAGGAAGGATGGGCATGCTGGGAAGGGGGTGGAGGCAATAGCATGATGGGAGTTGTAGGCACAGATATTGCTCACCCTCACAATTGGCCCATCAACACCACTCTCAACCATGCTCACATCACAGGGAGTGGATAAGGACTCACAAGATGGCTGACACTGGGTACTGCTGTGGGGAGCACAAGGCCCTGCTGGGAACTGTGCACCAACAAACAGCACAACACCACTGCCTGACATCCTGAAAGCCAACTTGCACTCCCTGCAATGCAAGCACGTTGCATGGTGGGATATCTGGCTGGGTGGGAAGGAGGACTCACAGCACTGACCATAGTTACAAGCAGCTCTCCTCACACACCCCTCAACACTAACTCCACATAACCCACCTGGGAGAATGCAATGCCTCACAGCCTAACTGAAGATCCCACAAAGAACCACCACCCTGGGTTATGCTGTGTGAAGCACAGGGACACTCTTGGGACTTGTAGCCAAACAACTGCCAGGACAACACTCCCAGCCATCCTGTCAGCACAGGCACCCCACCCCACAGGAAGCAGAGTCAAAAGGAAGGACGGATGGGCATGCTGGGAAGGGGGTGGAGGCAATAGCATGATGGGAGTTGTAGGCACAGATATTGCTCACCCTCACAATTGGCCCATCAACACCACTCTCAACCATGCTCACATCACAGGGAGTGGATAAGGACTCACAAGATGGCTGACACTGGGTACTGCTGTGGGGAGCACAAGGCCCTGCTGGGAACTGTGCACCAACAAACAGCACAACACCACTGCCTGACATCCTGAAAGCCAACTTGCACTCCCTGCAATGCAAGCACGTTGCATGGTGGGATATCTGGCTGGGTGGGAAGGAGGACTCACAGCACTGACCTTAGTTACAAGCAGCTCTCCTCACACACCCCCTCAACACTAACTCCACATAACCCACCTGGGAGAATGCAATGCCTCACAGCCTAACTGAAGATCCCACAAAGAACCACCACCCTGGGTTATGCTGTGTGAAGCACAGGGACACTCTTGGGACTTGTAGCCAAACAACTGCCAGGACAACACTCCCAGCCATCCTGTCAGCACAGGCACCCCACCCCACAGGGAAGCAGAGTCAAAAGGAAGGACGGATGGCCATGCTGGGAAGGGGGTGGAGGCAATAGCATGATGGGAGTTGTAGGCACAGATATTGCTCACCCTCACAATTGGCCCATCAACACCACTCTCAACCATGCTCACATCACAGGGAGTGGATAAGGACTCACAAGATGGCTGACACTGGGTACTGCTGTGGGGAGCACAAGGCCCTGCTGGGAACTGTGCACCAACAAACAGCACAACACCACTGCCTGACATCCTGAAAGCCAACTTGCACTCCCTGCAATGCAAGCACGTTGCATGGTGGGATATCTGGCTGGGTGGGAAGGAGGACTCACAGCACTGACCATAGTTACAAGCAGCTCTCCTCACACACCCCCTCAACACTAACTCCACATAACCCACCTGGGAGAATGCAATGCCTCACAGCCTAACTGAAGATCCCACAAAGAACCACCACCCTGGGTTATGCTGTGTGAAGCACAGGGACACTCTTGGGACTTGTAGCCAAACAACTGCCAGGACAACACTCCCAGCCATCCTGTCAGCACAGGCACCCCACCCCACAGGGAAGCAGAGTCAAAAGGAAGGAAGGATGGGCATGCTGGGAAGGGGGTGGAGGCAATAGCATGATGGGAGTTGTAGGCACAGATATTGCTCACCCTCACAATTGGCCCATCAACACCACTCTCAACCATGCTCACATCACAGGGAGTGGATAAGGACTCACAAGATGGCTGACACTGGGTACTGCTGTGGGGAGCACAAGGCCCTGCTGGGAACTGTGCACCAACAAACAGCACAACACCACTGCCTGACATCCTGAAAGCCAACTTGCACTCCCTGCAATGCAAGCACGTTGCATGGTGGGATATCTGGCTGGGTGGGAAGGAGGACTCACAGCACTGACCATAGTTACAAGCAGCTCTCCTCACACACACCCTCAACACTAACTCCACATAACCCACCTGGGAGAATGCAATGCCTCACAGCCTAACTGAAGATCCCACAAAGAACCACCACCCTGGGTTATGCTGTGTGAAGCACAGGGACACTCTTGGGACTTGTAGCCAAACAACTGCCAGGACAACACTCCCAGCCATCCTGTCAGCACAGGCACCCCACCCCACAGGGAAGCAGAGTCAAAAGGAAGGAAGGATGGCCATGCTGGGAAGGGGGTGGAGGCAATAGCATGATGGGAGTTGTAGGCACAGATATTGCTCACCCTCACAATTGGCCCATCAACACCACTCTCAACCATGCTCACATCACAGGGAGTGGATAAGGACTCACAAGATGGCTGACACTGGGTACTGCTGTGGGGAGCACAAGGCCCTGCTGGGAACTGTGCAACAACAAACAGCAGGACACCACTGCCTGACATCCTGAAAGCCAACTTGCACTCCCTGCAATGCAAGCACGTTGCATGGTGGGATAACTGGGCTGGGGGAGAAGGAGGCCTGGATGGTAACCAAATACCACCAATGCTGGTCATGCACACACCTCAACATTCACATTGACATGCCACAGGTTGGCAGGACAATGTGCTACACCAATATCACTCACTGACTGTCACTATTTAGGAGAATGCAATGTCCTGGCCCACATCCAGAGGTACAGTCACAACTGTCAGGTGTTTGAACAATTGATGCCAGTAGAAACATAACATACAATCTGTGTCTCTCCCCAAAACAGGAGATGATGGGGACACAGCAGCAGACCAGGAGGACTCCCTGTCCCAGGCTCCGGGGAACACTGAGCTCACTGGTGTGGATCAGCCTCTGCACTCCTCGGATGGCGAAGAACCAGCTGGACCCTCCGGTGTGAGTCATCATGCAGCACCAGCAGGACCAACATCTGCACCCCTGCACCCACCCCTCCAACAACTGCCAACACACAGGCCACCCCTGCCAACACGGACACACCAAGGACCACAGATGACAACAGCGCACGGACCCAGGCCCAAACTGGAGCTGCTGACAACGAGCCCAGGAACAACACCCAAGTGGGCCCACGGTCACCTGTGCGTGCCACTGCAGGTCCTGCACGTGTCGCCAGGGGTGGTGTGAGGGGTGGGAGACATAGGTCTCTCCTTGCAGAGGGGTCTGGACTGTATGATGACCCACAACTGGCACGCATCGCGGATGCGTACCAGACTAGCACCGGAGAGGTCAGCCAGGTAGTGGGGATCCTCAAGGACATACAACAGCAGCAGGCTGCCCATCATGCCCGCTTGGACTCCCACATGTCCCGTGTCGAGACACACATGTCACGTGTCGAGACACACATGTGTGGCATGGAGTCCAAGTGGGACACATTGGAACAACTGACAGCGGTGCATAGGGACATACTGACATGCCTCCGCCAGATCAGCACCAACATGGCCTCACCTCCCTGTGTGCCCACAACATCTGCTGCTGAAACAACTGCAAATGCCACAGGGAGGGAGGAGGACTCTGGCAGAGAGTCCCCTGCACCGCCGCAGCCTGCACCTGAGGGTCCCCCCCAAGATGAGGGGCCGTCCGAGGAGGCCAGACTGAGAGGCCGATGGCCATCTACATCCCCCAGGAAGCCAACACCTGTTCTGGAACTTTTCCTCTGTGTGCATACTGCACGCCCTGTTGAAGCCAAGCCAACTCTCCCACATGACATGGGGAGCTCTAGTTGACCAAATGTATCAGATGACTGTGGACTTTACTCTGGACTTTTCAGCTACCAAGACTTCCAATTCACATGGGAACTTTGGATCCAAATTTCTATGTACAGCACCCACCATCCTGTGCACCATCCTCACACCTGTATGTAAATAAACTCACCAATACACCATATCTGCCTCTGTTGTGATTCCAACGTGGTTTTTGTCATGTAGATGTTGATCTTCTAAATTACACTGTGCATGCTAACTGCTACAGCAAGTCCAACACTGTCATGTCAGTCATGGCGACGTGACACATATGAGGGAGACACACCACTAGGGCCACAAAACACATACACACCAGGGCCATCAGACTCATCACCTATACTGATGTTGCAACGAAGTACAGTGGAATGTACAGACACGCCACCTATTCACAGTCACTGTCAACTAGACAACAGGTGCAGTAAGCAAATGTCAGTCAGATGTGTGACTACAGACAACGCACATCCCAAAGTCAAGCACAGGTTTATTACACATTTCCAACATGTAGTTTCCACTACAAATGCAAGCTAATCCAACCTGGCTGTGGCCACAAAGTCAAAAAGTGCAGAAGATAGAAAGTCCAGGGGTGTGTGGCACATCACCTGTAGGGAAACGACTGCTTCCACCTTGGAAGTTGAATCATGGATTCGGGGATCCAAGTTGATCAGACAACTCCAGCAGCACCCTGTGAAGGACAGACATGACACACAGTCAAAACCACTGAAGAACAGCACAGAACGGCAATACTCATGTCTAATACATGTCACGAGATAACTACACAAAACCAAGTTAGCATGTCAACACTGTTGGGCAGTACAGACCACCTGCAAGGACACATCGCTGCATGCATCCAGTCAAGTAGCACATGGCCACACTCAAACAGCACCAGAGCACCACACACACATATCATGCAAACTCAAATCATTGACATTACAACCCTCTGGAGACTCACATTCAGCTGAAGAAGTTGGTGATGAGCTGTGTGCGGACATCACCATCATCATCATCATCATCTTCACTGGCATCGTGACCCAGGCCAGGATCTTCCACAGGTGGCGGACGTTGGACATCGTCATCCAGGATGAGAGGCAACTCCTTCCGCACTGCCAGGTTGTGTAGCATGCAGCAGACGATGACAATCTTGCACACCTTTGCTGGGGCATATGGGAGGGCCCCTCCTGTCTTGTCCAGGCAGCGGAAGCGGCTCTTCAGGAGACCAAAGGTCCGCTCAATCACCCTCCTCGTCCGACCATGTGCCTCATTGTAGCGCATCTGGGCTGGTGTCACAGGGTTCCTGAGGGGTGTCAGCAACCACGGCATGTTGGGGTATCCCGAGTCACCTACAGACAGACAATTGCACATTAGCCGATTTGAAAATGTGTGCGGAAAACAACATAGCAGAACACACACAATGGTACAAAGTCAGTACACACCAACAAGCCAGGCACGCTGGTTCGGCATCTGTGACATCATCCTCGGGATGCGACTACTCCTCATCACGTAGGCATCGTGTGCAGAACCGGGAAACGGGCACACACATGTGAGATGGTCATATCTGCAAGACATACCACCAGAGCATTGATCGAATGGTAATGTTTACGGTTGCGGTATGCCTGCTCATGTGCCTGTGGTGGTATCAAAGACACATGTGTCCCATCAATGGAGCCAATTACATGTGGCATCCTCCCCAGGGCATAGAAGTCACTCTTGACGTCAGTGAGTCGTTGACGTGTTGGGAAATAGATGTACTGGTTGAGGTATCTCAACATTGCCCCCAAAACATCGCGTAGCACACGGCTGAACATAGTCTGTGACATCCCACCAGTAGTTGCCACAGTGTGTTGAAAGGTACCGGTGGCAAAGAAGTGTAGGGCTGCCATCACCTTCACCTTGGGGGTCAGCGCTGTAGGATACGGCCGGCCAGGCTGCAAATGTGGGGCCAACCGCACTGCCAAATCCTCAATCAGCTGCCTGGTGAAGCGGTACCGTCGGATGCTGTCACGTTCCACCATCGTTGCCAGGTCTGGGAATGGTCGATGGACAGCAGGAGCCCTGCAGTGCATAGGTGAAGAAAGCAAGATTGTCAGTCACCCCACCAATGTGCCGTTCACCATACTCAATTTCACATGACACATCATCAACATACACAAGTACTTGATGTGTGTGTCGTCCCGTTTGGACATATATGGCACCTACATGGACATCATCTAACATCTCTCTGTTCAACAAGTGTTGACAACTGGTTCCAGGGTGTGCTATGGGACACCATTAGGCTGTGTCACAGTACACATTAACTGCTCTCACGTTCCACACACATACCACAGTGACATGTCTGGACAGATGCTCCACAGGCATCACAGCTCATTGACAGGTAGATTCCCAGGAGCCTGTCTTGCCACATGGACACTGGCATGACATGGCGTATCATGTACACGTCAGAAAAACAAACATGACACCCACAGGTGGTGGCCCCTGTAGCCTCTGCAGGACAGACATGGACATCTGTGACACACACACACACCATCAAAGTTCATGCACAAACCACATGGATGTGGAGACTGTCTCCCATTGTGCACATGGAGTCAGAGACATGTGATACACAACATGCACACAGACTGTGGAGGGACATCACTATTGTTGGAATGGGCCACCCTGTGACGTACATGCCTTCCCACATGTGAGCCTGGGGGTATGTGACATGTCATACACATACACAACCTGGAAATGTGACCATGACACATGCTCAGAAATGAAAAGTTGCACACCACAGTGGTCATGTGCACAACACACAAAGGACCCTGTCCCCATTAACACGTGCACAGCCTGGGTGTGTCTGCCCCCAAGTGCCACCCCAAAATCCACTTGTTCACCCCCATACACAGATAAGGTTATGCTGCCACACATGCCTCATAGACAGTGTGGACTGGGTGTGGTGTTGTAGGTGTGCCCCTGAGTCCCTGGAAAGTAAATGTGGCTGGCATAGGTTCACCAGTGACCAGCATGGTGACATATGCGTGTGACCTGTCCTGGTACACGTTGTAGAGCAATGGACCGATCGGTGTGCCCGCACGGACCATTGCATTGAATGTGAGCGGGTACGCGTTGTATGCCTGGTACGCGTTGCACAGCAATAGACCGATCGGTGTGCCCGGCCGGCCCATTGCATTGAATGTGAGCGGGTAGGCGTTGTACAGCAATGGACCAATCGGTGTGCCCGGCAGGCCCATTTCATTGAATGTGAGCGGGTACGCGTTGTATGCCTGGTACGCGTTGCACAGCAATGGACTGATCGGTGTGCCCGGCCGGCCCATTGCATTGAATGTGAGCGGGTACGCGTTGTATGCCTGGTACGTTGCACAGCAATGGACCGATCGGTGTGCCCGGCCGGCCCATTGCATTGAATGTGAGCGGGTACGCGTTGTATAGCAATGGTCCGATCGGTGTGCCCGCACGGACCATTGCATTGAATGTGAGCGGGTACGCGTTGTACAGCAATGGTCCGATCGGTGTGCCCGCACGGACCATTGCATTGAATGTGAGCGGGTACGCGTTGTACAGCAATGGACCGATCGGTGTGCCCGGCCGGCCCATTGCATTGAATGTGAGCGGGTACGCGTTGTATGCCTGGTACGCGTTGTAGAGCAATGGACCGATCGGTGTGCCCGCACGGACCATTGCATTGAATGTGAGCGGGTACGCGTTTTATGCCTGGTACGCGTTGCACAGCAATGGTCCGATCGGTGTGCCCGCACGGACCATTGCATTGAATGTGAGCGGGTACGCGTTGTACAGCAATGGTCCGATCGGTGTGCCCGCACGGACCATTGCATTGAATGTGAGCGGGTACGTGTTGTACAGCAATGGACCGATCGGTGTGCCCGGCCGGCCCAATGCATTGAATGTGAGCGGGTACGCGTTGTATGCCTGGTACGCGTTGTAGAGCAATGGACCGATCGGTGTGCCCGCACGGACCATTGCATTGAATGTGAGCGGGTACGCGTTGTATGCCTGGTTCGCGTTGCACAGCAATGGTCCGATCGGTGTGCCCGCACGGACCATTGCATTGAATGTGAGCGGGTACGCGTTGTATGCCTGGTACGCGTTGTAGAGCAATGGACCGATCGGTGTGCCCGCACGGACCAATGCATTGAATGTGAGCGGGTACGCGTTGTAGCGTGGGTACGCGTTGTACAGCAATGGTCCGATCGGTGCGCACGCATTGGCTGGGGCCTGGCATGGCAACGGACGCGTTTTGAAGCTTCAACGAGTCTGATGCAGTGAATTCAGTTGGCCAGCCACAACAATGTTGCAAATTCATGGGTGTCATGAAGTTGAAATTTTTGAAGGATGCTGTGGGCGTGTCTTGGTGCTGCAATTCCATGGATTGGTCAGATTCATAAGATGCATACGACTTGGACCTATCACTTTGGACACATGGCACAGTATCTGCCTCTGCAGCACACATATAATGCTGGCTGTTCCCCTGAGGGCTCACTTGCCTGCACTACATGCTCCAGGACGACATCTGCCACTACACTGCTGCTGTCTCTGCATCCTCTGGCTACTGCAATGGCACGTACTGTGGAGAGAGCCCCAGCCTTCACCCATGAGGAGAACCAGGCCCTGCTGGACAACCTCCTTCCACAGTACAGCAAGCTGTATGGGACACCAGGGGAGCAGGTGAGTGTGCTGTCCACTGCCTTACTAATTGTGCATGTTGTCTGACTAGCAGGATTTACAGTGTGCACACCACTGGCTAGCATGCTCACTGAGTAGTACTCACCCCCAAAGTGTGTAGTCACATGCACTGAACAGGTACAGTGGAGTAACAGTGCATTCAAACAAGGTTCACTTCCCATGCAATGATACCATGTAGTAACTGTTGGCAAACTGTCCATAGCCCTCGTTGCACTGCCTGTGTACATCATATGACCCTGTGATTGAGACATGTATTTCCAACTGTGTGATGCACGGATATGTTGCATGTGTAGTAATGGCCTTTTCACTTTGTCATCCTCACAGGTTGATGGCCATCAGAAGCAGGATTTCTGGCTGGCCATCGTCCAGGCAGTCAGATCCATGGGGGTCTACAAGCGCCGGATCCGCAACTGCCAGAAGAGGTGGCAGGACCTTCGGGCTGGACCCGGAGGATTGCAAGGGTCCAGCTGAAGCTGTCGCCTCCTCGCAGGAGGGGCGGACACCGGACCCTGACCCCCACATGCTCCAGATCCTGCCGGTGGTCTTCCCGGAGCTGGATGGGCAGCTGAAGGGCAGACAGCAGCAAGGAGGGGGTGAGTCAAAGACTGCACTGTGAACTCTGTCTGACATTCTATGTGCCCTCCTGTGGTGTGGTTAAACTTCCCCAGTACATCAGTCTTGTTGTCCAGTACCCATGTCCCTCTATTGTGACATGGCCACTACCCATCTGATAGGCCGGTGGGCTCCTTACGCTCAGGATAATTGTGTCACTCGGGTACAGGGTCCTTGCATTTTGATTTGCTCAAGGTGGGTGACAGCTTTTGTTCCCGTGATATTGTGTTAGCCTTCATGGGTGGGTCAATTGCTCACACAATGCCTGAGTCGTGCAATGTAGTCTGGGTGTAACTTTGATATGTGATCCACTTGCAGATCAGAATCACCACATGTCCCTGGGGTATTTGCCACACCCCCATGCTGCGGGTGGGTAAAATGTTTGGGCCTCAGGAGTATGTATGTCAAGTGTGTCACACATGCCTAGCCACCTGCCTACTGACCAGGGCTCATCCATCTTGCAGGTGGAGCCGGACAGTCATGCCTACTCCAGGGCATACAATACACTCTGTACTCCCACTCCCGTGTATCAGCTGACATGCTGTGCTCAGTGAAATGTTCCCTCAGGTGTCTGCCTCTGTGTCGTTGTGCTGTGACTACGTTGTCGGGACTCCTGTGATGTTTATCGGTTAGGGGTCAGCATGCCATCTGCTATTGGACCATGTGAGACAAGACTTCTGTGACTTATAGGTGTTTGATCACATGACTGTGCAGACAGGTGTATGCCACTGTGACTTTCAGGCAGCTGTTTTTACTCTCAGCACACTGTGAGGTGCTCATGTTCAGAGAGTTGTGTTTCATGTCCCCCATATGTCCAATTGGTATGACGTGGACAAATAGTAGTTCAGATGATGTGGTTTTTGGGGGATGGACATGTGCACTTGTCAGTTACATTACTTGCCTTCCCCATGTCCTAGGATTGTGACACAGTGCAGACTGTTGTTGGCTGGCTGCCATGGCCATGTGACTGGAGACAGTGATGTATGACTTTGCAGGCATGCCTGTGTCATGGCATTAAACTTCCTAAGAGTGATCCTGCAGGGGAGTGACATGTGCAACATGCACCCCATTGTGGCATTGACTATCCGGACATGGGTGCTTCATGGGGTCTGGTGCTGGTATGCATCACATGCATTTCTATTTAGACTCTGGCCATCCATTTATACAGACACCTGCACTGACTCAGTGGCAAGAGATGTGACGTGGGCATGTTCACATACTTCACCGTGTTCTCAGCAATGTCCAACTACTGTGTAGGTGGTGCATGTGTCCACACTGGGGTCTTACCATCAGACAGGCACCAGACAGATGGGTGCAAGTGCAGGAGGGGTGTCTGTTCCATGGTTGACCATCAGACTGACAATTGGCTTCTCCTAATCTGTGTGATGACTTTTGGCAATGTTCTACTAGAGATGCCAGGGCTCGCTCTGTGATGTGCTGTACTTACTGTGGTGTGTGCGGTCAGTGCAGGTGACTGATGTTTGTCTGTTTCCCTAATTGTTTGCAGATACATCCACAGCCACAGGAGGGGACAGCTCCACGGACCAGGAGGAGCAGCGGAGCCAGACTGGGTCAGCGTCCGACGAGTGGTCAGAGGGACCCAGTGGCACGGAGGGCGAGGGGAGCCACACCGAGGAGTCCTCAGCACCATCCACCTCAGCTGGGGACCACAGCAGCTCGGAGGATGACTCCCTTGTGGATGCGGGTGTCAGCAGCCACAACACCCCAGCTAGTCTGTCTGACCCCGCCACCACCACCACCGCCCTCCCATTGGCTCCCATTCCTGAGGTCCGTGGAGGCTCCCGTGCTCGGGAGCGTGTCTCCTTCAAGCCAGGCAGCGCACCCCCTGCCCCTGTGTCCCCTGCTGCCCTGAGTGAGGAGTCTGTGTACCTCCTTCGGCAGCTCCATGTAGGGCAGACAGCAATGCTGACTGTCCTCCATGCACACACCACTCTGTTGACACAGCTGGTGTCGTTCATGGAGGGCATCTCAATGGGTATGTCTGCCCTACAGAGGAGCAATAGGTCCATGGACTCCTCCCTGTCGGCAGCAGTGTCCCTCCTCCAACAGTCCCTCACCCCTCCCACCTCTGCCCCATCCACACTTCCTACCACCCTACCTGTCCAAAGCACATGCACACCTGCACAATCACCCAAACACACAGACACGAGCAGCACACACACACCCAAAACCAAGGCAAGACGTGCACACAAGCATCCTCAGGGGACTGATTCCACACACACAGGGGATGGGGAACTGACACACACACAGGCAACCACAGTCACTCCGCAATCCTCAAGATCCTCTCCCTCCAAGACCCCTTCCCTTGCCTCACCTGCAACCGCACATACACAGCAGCTCTTCCTCTCTGACCTCGGCCTCTTCCCCTCCAATCCCGCTGATCCAGCATACCGGGGAACAGGAAGTCCACACACAGAGAGGGAGTGCCCTCGCCCCCGGACACCCTCCCCCAGGCGCAGGCAGAGTGAGCCCCCACCCGCAAGTCCCCCGGACCCGGAAGAGCAAGACCCCGCCACCGCCCTGCAAGTCACCCACCCAGTCTCTCACCTACCATCCCCCAGGCCACCACTCCACAGGTTCCACCGCCACACCCTGCCCCAGGTTCCCCCACACACCGATACCGCATCCCAAACTGCTCAGGCCCTCCCCTCTGCCACTTGCTCTTCCACCCCCAAACCAGACGCTCTGCCTGTATGTGCCACTGGTGTGGAGACCGTGTCCCCCCTCTGTCCTGCCCAGCTCTTCTGCCCCCCCTTCCACTCCCTTGGAGTCATGCACTGCGGTGGAGTCCACAACAACCCCGTCTGACTCGGGCACTGCATTGGGGACCCAGTCCACTCCATTTGACCAGCCCACTGCAGTGGTTGCAGCACCAACACCATCGGACTTGGGCCCTGCGGTGGTGCCGGCCCCCCCTGAGTCAGACACCTCCACTGCAGTTGCCGGTGACACTCCTGTACCCACCTCACCTTCCCTGCCTCCTTCTGGCATCCCCTGATCCTGTCCCTGCGGTGCCTGGCCTGCCCCTCGTATGCCCCTCCAAGGGGGATGTCCCCTGTCGGTACCTGTGCAGGCAAGCAATTGGTGACAAGTTGTCACACATCACCCTGTTGGGACTGTGTATTTGGACTGGACATTGGCCGTAGTTAATTTTGGACTTTTGATTTCAGTTGCACACTTGCTGAATAAAGCCTCTTTTTGTTTACTTGTGGTTAATCTTTGGTGGTACATGATGTAGATGTGTAGAATCATGCATTTGCTGTTAAAATTGTGTTCAGATCAGGTAAATGAAGTTTTGCTGTGATGGGCTCCATGTGATCCATGGGATATGTGTCCTAATCTAGTCTGGATCTATAGCATCCCTTGCTGCAGTCTGAGGGTGTAATGTTCAGCATTTGACACAGGGATGTACGTTTAGCATTTGTAGATTACCATCTTTGTCCTACACTGTTGCACATCTGTTGGGCTTACCACTGTCCAATGTTCCTAGTACCCTGACTGTGTGCCCGTCTCCACTGGACATGCAGTTTTGCACATCAATTTTGGAGGACTCATCTGTGTATACAGTACAACTGGATTGCCACCTGTTTTGGGTGTATGCAGATGACTGACATGACACTCCCGTACCCAGGCTGATGTGAGCAGAGGCTTCTGTGTGTTGTAGTTGTTGACTCACTGACGGAGTGTCCTGCTGATATGTTTGAGTCGTGCACAGACAAGGTTTGGCACAGTGGACCTTCCACAGGAGTGGAGTGCCCTCATGGCTGTGTGTAATCTGGTGACATTGCGTGTGCCCGTGTTGTGTGTTGTGTGAGCATGTCTGTGCATGTTCCCTTCCCTTTTCATACACAGGCTGTGTCCCTAGGGATGTTCCTGTTTGTGATGCTTGCAGAGTTGGTATGTGTTCATCCAGCATCTTGGACCTGGTTTCTCCGTGATGTGGGTGCATGGCAAACTGATGTTCATGAGGTTGTCATCCCAGGTTGTCTTTGTTGTCAGGGCTGGGGATGTGGGCAAACGCTGATGGGACACATTCAGGATTCCCCTTGGCACTTGTTGTTTACACAAGTAATGTGATTTTGAATTTGTGGTAGCTTTCAGTGATTGTGACGCGTTGTGTGTGTGACTGCTGCCACTCCTCAGGGTCAGAGCTGCAATGTTGGAAGTTGTGTACGTGTGTTCTTTGTGTCTCACCTTGGCTTCTTCGTTGGTGTGTGACTATGGCCAGGATCCCATTGTTTGTGGTGGATTTCACATCATGCGCATGTACGGCGTACTGTGCTGTGTGTCATACATAGACGAGTCATGTTGAGTGGGCATGTGTGATGGGTTTCTGCACCTTAGTTCCCCCACCACCCCTGGGATTGTCATGGGTGCATGTGCAATGTCACCAGTCCATGTGAGCTTCACTGCTGCACATTGGTGGAGATCAGGGTGTGTGGTGTTGAGTGTGCAAATGTGAGTTGTTGCACGGCTAGACCACTACCTCCATATTGGCCTTGGCTGGCAGGCCCTGCTGATTGATTGGAGCTTGTGTAGGTGTGATGGTAGTTTGTAGCTGAGGACACATGGCTGTGGTTCACAGTGTGATCAACATCTACCTTTGTCATCACAGTGGAATTGTCATGCAGGCTAGTGTCTGCACAATGTGGGGTCCCAGGGGGTAGTGCTGTGGTGGGTGTGTCTCTTGCTGTGTTAGTTGCTGTTCCTACAAGCTTGTGTGACATGTGTAATTTGGGCTCCCTCTCATCTAACAATGCCAGATTGCCCACATAGGGGAATCCAATCCATGAGTTACTTGTGTGTGGCACTGTATACACATCTGTGTAATTGGGATTCAGGCCTCCTCATGTGTTGTGTGGTTGCCTGGGGACACTGGCACACACCCCCATCACCTGTTGTGTTTGATATGCAGTGTGAGTCTGCCTGTTTGTGTTAGTGCATTTGCATCACTGCATTGGCATTTCTGTAGTGTGCCATTGGCTGTATGTTGTTTGGTGATTTTCCCCTGCTCTCCCTGGGACTCCTGGGTCATCAGTCAGCACAATGATCATGGTTTGTATGTCCCATTGCTGCCATGGTATGGTATTTGTTCACCTGACATCGACAGTCTCCACAGGTTATATACATTTGTGTGTCCATAGGTGCAGATATGTTGGTCAGCATCATGATGGTCACTTCTGTCATTGTGTAATTGGCTGATTGTTGGCAATGTGGTCCCCCATGTGTGATGTTTGTATGCACATGGCCAAAACGATGTTTCTGTGTCACTGCACTGTTAGCCTCGCCCAATCTATGTTGCAATGGGACACAAGCACTACTATGCCACAGATGTTTTAGTTGTTGTGTGACCAGGATTCATCCATACAGTTTGTCTTTGGCAGCTTTTACCATGCCTACACTTACCTTATGATCACCGTGGTGATGGTGCTTTGGGCCCCATTGCCACACTGATCAAAAGGTGCATCAGCCTTGGACCCTACACTTCCCTTTTGGTGACTGTGGTGATGGGGCTTTGGGCCCCATTGCCACACTGATCAAAAGGTGCATCAGCCTTGGACCCCACACTTAACTTTTGGTGACTGTGGTGATGGTGCTTTGGGCCCCATTGCCACACTGATCAAAAGGTGCATCAGCCTTGGACCCCACACTTCCCTTTTGGTGACTGTGGTGATGGGGCTTTGGGCCCCATTGCCACACTGATCAGAAGGTGCATCAGCCTTGGACCCCACACTTTCCTTTTGGTGACTGTGGTGATGGTGCTTTAGGCCCCATTGCCACACTGATCAAAAGGTGCATCAGCCTTGGACCCCACACTTACCTTTTGGTGACTGTGGTGATGGTGCTTTGGGCCCCATTGCCACACTGATCAAAAGGTGCATCAGCCTTGGACCCCACACTTCCCTTTGGTGACTGTGGTGATGGGGCTTTGGGCCCCATTGCCACACTGATCAAAAGGTGCATCAGCCTTGGACCCCACACTTACCTTTTGGTGACTGTGGTGATGGTGCTTTAGGCCCCATTGCCACACTGATCAAAAGGTGCATCAGCCTTGGACCCCACACTTCCCTTTTGGTGACTGTGGTGATGGGGCTTTGGGCCCATTGCCACACTGATCAAAAGGTGCATCAGCCTTGGACCCCACACTTACCTTTTGGTGACTGTGGTGATGGGGCTTTGGGCCCCATTGCCACACTGATCAAAAGGTGCATCAGCCATGGACCCCACACTTACCTTTTGGTGACTGTGGTGATGGGGCTTTGGGCCCCATTGCCACAGTGGCCATGGTCGGCTTGTATTGTGGAGGCCACACACTTTTATGTGTCACACATGTGATAGTGGGTCACATTGTATGTTCATTGTCATGTTTTGTGTTGTTGGCATTTGACATGGACTACACACGCTTGTCATGTTGTTTGGGTGGATGTAATTTTCTGTGATTCCTTATGTGGGAGTATGCTGGTTGTGTCATGCATTACCCGTCCTATGAGTAGGGGTGGTGGTAGTGGCAGGCATCCATCCCCCCATGAGTGGGGATGGTAGTAGTGATAGGCATCCATCACACCAAGGGTGGGGATGGTAGTAGTGGCAGGCATCCAGCACCCCATGAGTGGGGATGGTAGTAGTGATAGGCATCCAGCCCCCCATGAGTGGGGATGGTAGTAGTGATAGGCATCCAGCCCCCCATGAGTGGGGATGGTAGTAGTGATAGGCATCCAGCCCCCCATGAGTGGGGATGGTAGTAGTGATAGGCATCCAGGCCCCCATGAGTGGGGATGGTAGTAGTGATAGGCATCCTGCCCCCCATGAGTGGGGATGGTAGTGGTGGCAGGCATCCTGCCCCCCATGAGTGGGGATGGTAGTAGTGATGGGCATCCAGGCCCCCATGAGTAGGGGTAGTGGTGGTGGCAGGCATCCATCACACCAAGGGTGGGGATGGTAGTAGTGGCAGGGATCCAGCACCCCATGAGTGGGGATGGTAGTAGTGGCAGGCATCCAGCCCCCATAAGTGGGGATGGTAGTAGTGATAGGCATCCAGCCCCCATGAGTGAGGATGGTAGTAGTGATAGGCATCCAGGCCCCCATGAGTGGGGATGGTAGTAGTGATAGGCATCCAGGCCCCCATGAGTGGGGATGGTAGTAGTGATAGGCATCCAGCCCCCCATGAGTGGGGATGGTAGTAGTGATAGGCATCCAGCCCCCATGAGTGGGGATGGTAGTAGTGATAGGCATCCTGCCCCCATGAGTGGGGATGGTAGTGGTGGCAGGCATCCTGCCCCCCATGAGTAGGGGTAGTGGTGGTGGCAGGCATCCATCACACCAAGGGTGTGGATGGTAGTAGTGGCAGGCATCCAGCACCCCATGAGTGGGGATGGTAGTAGTGATAGGCATCCAGCCCCTCATGAGTGGCGATGGTAGTAGTGATAGGCATCCAGCACCCCATGAGTGGGGATGGTAGTAGTGATAGGAATCCTGCCCCCCATGAGTGGGGATGGTAGTAGTGATAGGCATCCTGCCCCCCATGAGTGGGGATGGTAGTGGTGGCAGGCATCCTGCCCCCATGAGTGGGGATGGTAGTAGTGATGGGCATCCAGGCCCCCATGAGTAGGGGTAGTGGTGGTGGCAGGCATCCATCACACCAAGGGTGGGGATGGTAGTAGTGGCAGGCATCCAGCACCCCATGAGTGGGGCTGTTAGTATCGGCAGGCATCCAGCCCCCCATGAGTGGGGATGGTAGTAGTGATAGGCATCCTGCCCCCCCATGAGTGGGGATGGTAGTAGTGATAGGCATCCAGCCCCCCATGAGTGGGGATGGTAGTAGTGATAGGCATCCAGCACCCCATGAGTGGGGATGGTAGTAGTGATAGACATCCTGCCCCCCATGAGTGGGGATGGTAGTAGTGATAGGCATCCTGCCCCCCATGAGTGGGGATGGTAGTGGTGGCAGGCATCCTGCCCCCATGAGTGGGGATGGTAGTAGTGATGGGCATCCAGGCCCCCATGAGTAGGGGTAGTGGTGGTGGCAGGCATCCATCACACCAAGGGTGGGGATGGTAGTAGTGGCAGGCATCCAGCACCCCATGAGTGGGGATGGTAGTAGCGGCAGGCATCCAGCACCCCATGAGTGAGGATGGTAGTAGTGATAGGCATCCAGCCCCCATGAGTGGGGATGGTAGTAGTGATAGGCATCCAGCCCCCATGAGTGAGGATGGTAGTAGTGATAGGCATCCAGGCCCCCATGAGTGGGGATGGTAGTAGTGATAGGCATCCAGGCCCCCATGAGTGGGGATGGTAGTAGTGATAGGCATCCAGCCCCCATGAGTGGGGATGGTAGTAGTGATAGGCATCCAGCCCCCATGAGTGGGGATGGTAGTAGTGATAGGCATCCTGCCCCCCATGAGTGGGGATGGTAGTGGTGGCAGGCATCCTGCCCCCCATGAGTAGGGGTAGTGGTGTTATGTTATGTTAAAAATATTTATAGAGCGCACTAACACCTAGCGGTTTCATGGCGCTAGAAGCAGGGGGGCGACAATGGTATGATGAACAGAAGCTTTACTCATATGCCTGAGAGAACAGAAGAGTCTTAAGAAGTGTTCTGAATTGGGCGTAGGAGGTAACTAACCTCAGTCCAATGGGGAGAGAGTTCCAGAATTGAGGGGCCAAAAAAGAAAATCCAAGGCCACCATGTTTTTACGTTTGAAGGTGGGGGTGGTGAGCAAATTCAGATGGGAGGAGCGAAGTTCGCGAGAGGGGACATAACGATGGATCCTAGATGAGATGAATACTGGGCCAAGGCCGGCAAGGGCTTTAAAGATGGTGCAGCCCAGTTTAAATGCACAACGTTTAGCCACCGGAAGCCAATGAAGGCTCTTCATCAGGGGGCGGACGTGTTGGTATCTAGGTAGATGAAAGATGAGCCTGGCTGCCTGGTTTTGTACCAGTTGCAAACGGTGGAGTTGGTATGCCGGAATGCCGACATAGAGTGAATTGGCATAATCAATACGAGAGATAACCAAGGCCAGGATGACCAAAGTCAAGGCCTCGGTGGTCAGAAATCTACAGATCTTCCGAATTCTGCGTAGGTGGAAGAAGCAGGTAGATACCACTGCACCAATCTGAGATTTCATAGACAAATCATTGCTGATTATGACCCCTAGGCTTTTTACAGATTCTGCTGGGTGAGGCGGACTACCTAGGAGAGGGGGCCAAAAATTAGAGTTCCAAGGGTTGGCAGTACCTCCAGTCAGGATCAGCTCAGTTTTATCAGGGTTAAGTTTTAGTTGATTAGCGTACATCCATTCGCTAATATAGCTCATGGTGGACTGGAAATTGGATACAGCGGTGTTGGAAGAATCAATTTCAAACACCAGCTGGAGGTCATCAGCATAGTTAAAAGTGACACCTCTCCTTTTACGTAAGGACCAAATCAGAGGAAGCATGTACAGATTAAACAGGAGGGGCGAAAGGGAGGAACCCTGGGGGACCCCGCAAGTCAGCCTAGCTTTCTTGGCTGAGAAGTTAGCGAGATGGACTGCCTGAAATCGGTTGTGTAGGAAAGAGGAAATCCACTTCAGAGCCAGGCCCTGGATGCCAGCATTACTGACACGATCGATCAGGAGGTCATGGTCGACCGTGTCAAAAGCGGCTGATAAATCCACGAGCACCAGGGCCTGGGTGATGTTTTTATCGGCCCCTCTCCTAAGCTCGTCCATAACTGCAAGAATGACTGACTCCGTAGAGTGTGCAGGTCTAAATCCTGCCTGATGGGGGTCGAGAAACTGAGAATGCTCAATAAATGAGCTCAGACAGTTTGCTACGTGGGCTTCTAAAATCTTACTAAGGTAAGGAAGTAAAGAGATTGGGCGGAAGTTACTCAAGACCAGGGGGTCAGCGTTGGGTTTCTTCAGAATAGGGACGATTTCAGCATGTTTAAAAGTGTCTGGGACAATACCTTGTTTAAGAGAGTTATTGAGGAGTGAGAGGGGCGGGTCTGGGCAGGTAAGGAAAGCCTCTTGTAGGATATGAGGGGACAGCAGTCAGTAGGGGAGCCTGATCCAATTTTTTTTAGAAGGACAAAAACTCTTCCCTGGAAATCAGGGGGATTAGATCCAACACAAGGGGATTATTGCATGTGATAGAGGGAACAGTTGAAAGTGTGGAAGGAGGAATACTGCTTTTGATGGTGGCAATTTTCTCGATAAAATACGAGTTCAGGCATCCATCACACCAAGGGTGGGGATGGTAGTAGTGGCAGGCATCCAGCACCCCATGAGTGGGGATGGTAGTAGTGATAGGCATCCAGCCCCCCATGAGTGGGGATGGTAGTAGTGATAGGCATCCAGCCCCCCATGAGTGGGGATGGTAGTAGTGATAGGCATCCAGCCCCCCATGAGTGAGGATGGTAGTAGTGATAGGCATCCAGGCCCCCGTGAGTGGGGATGGTAGTAGTGATAGGCATCCAGCCCCCCATGAGTGGGGATGGTAGTAGTGATAGGCATCCAGCCCCCCATGAGTGGGGATGGTAGTAGTGATAGGCATCCAGGCCCCCATGAGTGGGGATGGTAGTAGTGATAGGCATCCAGGCCCCCATGAGTGGGGATGGTAGTAGTGATAGGCATCCAGCCCCCATGAGTGGGGATGGTAGTAGTGATAGGCATCCAGGCCCCCCTGAGAAGGGGTGGTGGTGGTGGCAGGCATCCAGGCCCCTATGGGTGTGTATGGCATTGGTGATGCCCATACCACCCCTATGATTGTGCTGTTGCTAGTGTATGTCATTTGTGCATCCCTGTGTGTGTGACATATTTCGGGTACGTGTCGTTTGTTTGTGTTGTGGGTGTTTGACTTACCGTCTGCGCCGTACGTGTCCGAACCGGTCCCGGTAATAGATGTAGAGTATAGGTAGGACCTGCGCGATGGGATTCATGGTTGGGTCGTCTCGTTCGGGTTTCGCGTGTCTTCGACTCGTACTCGCCGCTGGCTTGTTCGTCTCGTAGCCGTGGATCTTCTTGTGGCGCGAATCGGAGCTTATGTGCGGCTCTCCCGGATGCTGAAACGTGCCGGACGTAGCGACGGGTTCGGCGCGTACGGAGCGCGCATCGTACTAGTCCGGCCGGAAGGTGCTGTGTATTTGCTTCCGTGCGGCTCGAATCGGCGTTTGCGGATCCGGCTCGGGCGGGGAACACGAGCTGGATTGGGTAAGTACGGCTTGCTCGGAATCTGGGCTGTTGTGCGCATCGTACTTGTTCGTTCGGTGTGGTATTCGAATCGGTCGGAAAACACGCGTTCGGCTTGGTTTTTTTCCGGACGAATAGTGTTTGGTGTGCTTCCGGACGACATCGGAATCGGCCCCTAAGTCTTCAATTTTTGCCACTATTACCTTCAGCTCCTGTCCATATTCAATAACTGCTCTTTCCGTCCAGTATCTGTATCTTCTAGCACAGAGATGCAGTGTTCTGTTTCTTTGATGTGCCTGTCATGCTGTTCGAGCTTATGAGTAATTGTGTCCATCCTAGAACTCATATCATCCATTTTGGACTCAATAGAGGTGAGGCTAGTGAGGAGTAGCTCTTATAGATTGTTCACTGAGGTTTGGCTTTCTGGCGGTGTGCTTTCCGCCATATTGGCCTACCGCTTACTGCTCTGTACGCGAGCAGATTTTCGGGCCTTAAACTGTAACTTGGTTTGCTTGCCGTCGCTCTTTCCCATACTGCAATCCCATCACCGTTTTAGCCTGTAAATGTACGTTGCTGAGTGGTGTATGTTCACTGGTCTTGGCTAGTTTCTATCAGTGGAGTCCTGAGCAGACACGTGAGCAGGGGGGCCTCCACGTCGGGCTCAGCGTCGCCTCTAGGTATGTAAGGCCGTACTGCTGCGTTTCAGGCGCTCTGTAAATTGAGCGTGGGCCCAGTGTCTTTGCCTCTCACCGCATTTGCATTTGCTCTCCTCCAGCTGGCTTCCTCACCTCCTCCCTGCAGGGTGCATTGCTTGGCAGGAGCTTTACGCGCTTACCGAGTGCCGTGTTGTATGAAAAGGCCCGCTTGAGCAGTCTAAATTCTGTAACCAAACAGGCATCTGCGCCGCACCTACACACAAAATGAGGCCCTACGCTTCCCAGTTGGCTCTCCTTTTGCGGCGTATGTCATAGTCTGCTTTTCTCTCTTCCCCGTGTATTATTTCTTGCGGGGCCTCTGAAGCGCAAGGGATCGCCTGGAGCGTCTCTCGGGTGCTCGAAAGGGGCAGCGGTCGCACTCACTTTTTGTCAGAACTTGGTTTCAGGCTCCCGGCTCCAGACGGCTGCGCCCGGGCCACCTGCCTGCCCAGCGCCGCCTCACTTTACCGCAGCAACTGCCGATTTCCGCACCTATTCGCCGCTCTTCGTCTTGTCCCAGGCCGGCAGCAGAAAAGGAATTCCTTTTTGAGGATGTTAAGCATGAGGTGATTGCGAGTCAGCCATTGTTGGGTTTTCAACAGAGTGCAATTGAGTGTTTTGATATCTTCAGGTGAGGACATTTTCAGATACAATTGTGTATCATCAGCACACATGTGGTAATTAATTTTTGAGTTCTTTAAAATGTCTGTAAGAGGTTCCATGAACAAGTTCAATAGCATGGATGAGCGTGTGGAGCCTTGAGGTACTCCAATTTTTCCGGTGTAATGTCTGATAAGGAATGGTTGATTAGGATTCTCTGAGTTCTGCTTTGAAAGAATGAATCAAACCAGTTTAAAACAGAACGAGATAACCCCATCCTGTTTTCGAGGAGGTCAATCACGCTGTCATGTTCGATGGTATCAAACCCTGATAAGAGATAAATAAGTAGACAAGATTCATTCGGGGTGAGCAATCTCAGGGCATCATCGAGATGATTCAGTAAATTCAGCACTTGAAGACCTGCAAACCAGGTTTATCTCCTTAAATTTATGTGGGGGGCTCCAGGAGAGGCAGCCTAACCACCCTGAATATTGGCATTTGTAGAGCAAGGGGTATCGTCAAGCTTTTATCTCCCTTGAACACAATACAATTCGTCATGTGCATTTTTATTCTTCCAGACGATCTTTCAGACTTTCATATGAACAAACAGATTTGCCTTCTTGTATACCTTCCTAGACATCAGTTGTCGGTGCAGAGAGGATTCTTCAAAGTTCCAGTGTCAAACAGGCCTTGAAGTTCTACTACCTCAATAGGAATTTTCCCTACTAGTCCTCTGCCCCAATTTTCTTTCATTTGCTCTGTATCTGGAAATGCTGCTGTAGCATGATGGAGAGTCCACTGTATTTCACCCACTTCTCCTCTGGCTCAGTGTAAGCTGATCCAGAGCAGAGCGGGTTTATGTATCTTTTCTCTAGGCATGCGCCATTCCCACTACATGGGTTATGCCATGCACCTGCTGCATGCCTGATTCTTTGAAGGCATCCTGTCCTTCGGTGTGTTGTATCTTGGTGTGATTCCAGAATAGAATGTGGTGGTGAGAGAGGAAAGGAGGTTTTCCAGGAGAGTCAATTGCTGCTGGCTGGGGAGGCTGTTGATGGTTGTACTGTCAAGATGAATAAAGAAGATTGTAACTACTTACTGGGTGTTTGTGATCCTACCAGTTGCAAAAAAAGACGACCAATAGCAAACCAGTGTACTCCACTAAGAGATTCATTGTCTGGAAGTGTGATTCCACTGCAGCAAATGTTTTCCAGCCAGTGAACATTTTGGAGGAATATTTCATGATTATGACAGCAGAGGTCGGAGGATCCTTAATGTGAATAAACATTTCTGTTGGGGAATTAACATTTGGGGAATCAACATTGCCAGTGAGATCTTTTAGAATATTGTTGTGTCCCTGTGCCTGACCTACGCGATGGCCAGGCAAGTGCCATTGTGAAATAGGTCAATGCACATTACACATACAGGTGTCATCGGGTTCCTATTGTGGAATGCTCAGCAGAACTTATTCTGCATAACAGAGCTACTGCACTGTCTGGAATTGACAGGATTGTGGGAGCAACTGCATCTGGTGTATGCAAAGTGTGCATGGGAAATACACATCAAAATTTCCAAGACATCATAAAAATTGATGCCTGGTGCCACTAGTTAGTAGCATCACAGTAAAAAAAATTCGTCAGTGATGGAGAAAGGCAGATGTTTAAGGTGACGCTTCATATGGAAACTCGGGGCATAATTTAATAGAGTGTTCGTGTTCAAGTGCTAATGATAAAATACGCGTGTATTCAAAGTGAGTGTAACACAGAATCTCCTTGAGCTTAATTAAATAAAGTACTCAGGTACTGTGGATAAGCAGCAACTCTCTACCCACACCGTTATTGACAATGATAACATTTCTTTATTTTGATTTGTTGTTTTTGACGCAAGACAGCTGTGCATACTTTTGTTGTATTCATTATTTAGTTCAATGTAATGTATTAATTATAATGAAATCAGTTGAAGTACCACCCAATTTTTCAGTGACACTTGGTGATCCGTCTATGGTATGGGAAGATTGGTGTGACACATTTGAGACATATTTGGAAACTATTGGTGGTGCTGTATTTGTCCCAAAATGTAAGTTGGTGCTGCTGAAACATAATTTAGGGGTTGCAGGTAGGAAGGTACTTAAACAGTTACCCATCCCGCAAAGAGGAGCATGAGAAGATGAAGATACGGCTCTTGATGAAGAAGATGATGAATTTGCACATGCTATGAGAGTGTTAGAAGAAATTTACAAAGCAAAAATTCATATGCTGTGGACCGTCATCAATTCTTATCCCGAGAACAGTTGCCTGTAGGAACTATTGAGCTATATGGGACTGTGTTATGTACTGAAGCTTCCACCTATAAGTTCAAGGACTTGCATGAGGAAAGGATTACGGATCAGTTTATCAATCGAACAAGGAATATGAAAATACAGGAAAAACCTTTAAGTGTGAGAGAATTTACCTTAGACCACGTAATTCAATTTGCAAAGAGAATAAAAGTGAATCCAAACATGTGAAAGTCATAAACCAGAGAGACAGAAAAGATGCCAGCATCAATGTGATTCAAAAATGCAGATTCCAGAAAGGTATCAAAGAGAAAGGAAAATTCAAAGATGGTTATTGCAAAATATGATAAACAGAAAGGCAGCAGTGAAGATGAGGATGCACTGGTTGTGAATCGAATATCAAAATATCCTAAAATCCTGGGAGTTCAAAACCTGAATGAATCAGATCATCCCCCTCAGTGTTCAATCCAGATGTTAGGGAGAGAGCTATGTTTATAGGCTGATTCCTGCTTCCCTTGCAACGTTATAGAAGAGCATACATTCAAGAGCATAACTAATGTGGAATTCGAAATTACTAAGGTAAGCCTAGTTAGGTAATAGGATATTTTAAGACAGAAATGATTTTTAAAGGAATGGAAGAAAGAGTGTAAAATCTGTTTTGCGAGTCGACGGATGGATTTATTGGGGTGGAAGGGCCAGAAACAATAAGGTATCGTTTTGAACCCCAATCATTCAGATCAAGTCTTGTTTGCAGATTCTAAGGAACCCATGAAAGGCATTGGGAAGAATTCATTTCTGAACGTATTTTTAGGAAAAAAATTGGGTTGCTTGACGTATTTCTGTCATAAGATTGTGGTATAATATAGAGTAACACTAATGATGCATAAAGATAGGGGTGCGCCGTTAGCAAAGAGAAATACATTGAAGGAAGCGTAGGATCAGATTAGAAGGATTAGGTGTGATTGAGCCATTCGAGTCAGTGGAATGGGTGTTTCCCAGTCTTTTGCCGAGAAAACCGGATGGAAGGATATGCATGTGCATCGACCTTCAAAATCTTAATTCAGCAACCTTGGTAGATTAACACCCTTTGCAGAACACTGGAGAGATATTTTCCACCATTTGTGAAGCAAATCTATTCACTACTTTAGATTTGTTACAGATTTACCATCAAATTAGATTACATCACTCCTCTCACCATCTCAAATCTTTTATTAATGCAGAAGGAGTGTATAGGTTTGTTAGAATTATATTTGGTCCGGTGTCTGCTATGGAGTATCTCACAGGACCAGGCAAAAACTAATTACAGGGATCGACAAAGTTAAGTATTTTCAGGATTACATTCTAGTTTGGGGTAAAAATAAGGAGGATTATGATCAAGTGTTAAGAAAGGTGTTGCAAATGTTAAGTGACTATGGTTTGATCATGAGTTTGAGTAAATGTCGATTTTCTGTCAAGGATGTGGAATATTTAGGTTATGTCATATCAAAAGAAGAAGAAGCGTTTGCATCCCACACATTTAAGGAAGCAGAGAGAATTTACAGTGTGATAGAAAAGAAGCCTTGGCATGCTGGTGGGCCATAAAGCATTTTAAAATGTATGTGTGGGGTAAAACTTTTGAATTAAGCCCTTAGCTGATATTGTTTCTACCAAGGGGCAGAAAAAGTAACTCCCAGATTAGTGAGGTGGCTTCATAATTTGCAAGAACTCTTGTTCAATTTGAAGTATGTGCCTATCAACACAAACATCAACGCAGAATCTTTGTCTCATTTGCCAATCCAAGGGTAATGTGAAGAAGTTCTAGATCAGGATAACTGGCTGGTAGCATCCCTGTTGGAATAATTACAGGATGATTTGGAGTGAATTAACGATTGGAGGTGGAATTCTGTATCGAGGAAACAAATTGATAGTTCCTGTGATTTGAAGAGTATATTGATCAATATTTTGCATGTAGGGTGTGGTGGTATGTCTGAAATGAAATGAAACGGAAGGCCTGATTCAATTTCTAGTGGCCAGGGATAAAATGATTGAGAGACATATTAGGTGCTGCCTTCTGTGTAGTATGAGCAATAAGTTGCATTCGTCTAGAGAAACTCCTATTGAACCTACTGAGATGCTGGATGGGGCATGACAGAAATTGGGTTTTGATATAGATGGGTAATTTTCTGCCAAAGGGAGCACAAGGAAATATGCCATTAGTCACCATTGCACGCACATCAGTATATCATTCCAGGAATAAAAGACAGCGAAATTCAATTGTATATTGACTGAAACCATCCAATTGATTGTAAAGAGTGGGTTAAATTGGAAGAGAGAGATTCGAATTATGATGTGGAATTATAGGACCACATCATTACAGGGAAAACCCTCCAGGGTTTATCCTGGGTGGATGATCAAGGGTAAGGAAGAGCAGTGTGATTTGAGGCAGATGTGGGAAAAGGTTCAATGGCAGCAGTCTGGATATCAAGCCAGTCTTGAAAGGAAGTTTGAAAGTGAGCCTTAACAAATTCAGAACAGGTGATTGGGTGTGCATGAGAGTAAGTAGGCTGGTAAAAAAAGAGTACAGATAGTCTATACAGGGTCTGACTGGGGAAAAATTGGCATGGACACTAAAATAAAAGTGGGCCTCATTAGCAAACCAGATAGCTAAAAAACGTGGCCCACATTTGCAAATCAGACTAGTTTTGAACTTGTAGGGATACACTGTATGGATATTTTGCAAGGTATGGGAGACTGCATGCATTTGTGTTTATTTAATACTGCAGGCTATATGTGTGGTAAAATCAAGGAAATCAACCGTGAAACTGGCCCACTCGGCTATAAACCAGGATCACAAACTGCTAAAAAAACGGCCCACACGCAAAGCTGTCAGACGAGCCCCTAGGGCACTGCCCGATTGCCCTACAGGCCAATCCGACTCTGAGTCTATGTCACTGAAGGTTATCCGGTTTGAGGGCAAAATGATAAAACTGGATGAAGGTGAGGGTTGGAATGCATGAAAGGTTTTGCCTTGTAATTGCAAGGAATGATAGGAATATAAAGATGTATTTGGATATATAGGCTAAGAAAATGCAAATGTGTATTTGTTTTTTTTAATACTATTGTATTGTATTGAAGTAGTTATAATTTTTATAGGTTCAATCATTGCATTATGTAGGATTAATGTGGCTTTAGCCAGTGTTACACTCGTGCAATAACGGCTGCAAACAATGTTACTTCTAAAACCTTTCTCCATCCAGATTATGGTATCCAGAATCCATGCTAGCAAAGCGTTGTACGTCCCTGCAATTACATGTCCCTTCTAATTATCGTCCGTTATGATACCCTGCGAACCCCTCGATGGGACTATTAGGTTGCTGGAGACCTTGTTTGGCCCATCCGGCAAAGCCCCCTCGTCTAGAATCATTTCACTGCTGGGTACATCTAGCTCCACGCTGCATTAGCGCAAGTGTGGCCAGGTCCTTCAGAGAGCGCGACTTTCTTCGAACTCTGGGTTGAAGCCGAGCTTTGTAAAAATAAATATATTACATATTCCGATGCTCGATTTAAATTCCTGACTGAAATCCCTGCCCGGGGAACAGAGCGGTTTCCATAGCGACGGCGGGCCCGTCCGAGGCGCAGTGCTGGCTGCTTGGGTGCGATGCCCTCAGTGGCGATTATGAAAATGTCAATCTTCATAATCTCCACATAAGCAGGCGCTAGGCGCCGAGTGTTACCGAGCCGGGAGCAGAAGAGAGGGAGAGAGCTGTAGGAAAAGGTTGGAGTGGTTTAGAGTGGAGAGGGAGGGACAAGGTAAACCCTACTGCTAAAGTCATTGGACTAGACCTCGTTCACGTTTAAAATATCCCTGTGCCTTGCACACGCTGGGTCCATCACAAGCAAACCTAAAATTCCAGTCCCTGTGCAAATTCCTGTTAGCGCAGGAACAGAGGCATAGCGATGAGTAGTGCAGCAGGTGCAGTAGCGCCAGGGCAGAGGAGTGTCAGGGACCACTGCAGGTGAATTACAGAAGTCTTTTGCTATCAAATGTGGGGATTGGGGCCCACTTTCCTTGCTTGCATGAAGGCACACCTCTTGCGAGAAACATCTTTTGCCACGCAGTCTTTCCCACGCATACCTTCACCATGCATCCTCCTGTACCTATATATATATATATATATATATATATATATATATATATTATCAATCACCTCGTAGTTTTCTTTCTCCAAGAATAACGAGCGTGGAACCAATTTTGTGCTGAAGTGTAATTTTATTGTCAGCAAACACAGATGTCAGCCATGACGCGTTTCAGCCGTCCAAGCGGCCTTGATCACATGACACTGCTCAACTGAAGCCCCCATTTTTAAAGTGCTAGTGCTTAAACATTTTCATGAACATAGAAAAAATACTTTTTATAAATGCATAAATGCCTTAATTCGAATAACTAGCACAATTTGATGATGTATATTATTCTGGGTCCTTGCAATGTCGATGGTTCCCATTTCAAATAGATATAATATTTCTCATACCTATATTTTCTATACATTCATTTCTAGTATCCATAATTTGGTGTATGCAAAAATGCTACATTTTAAAATTAATCATATCTTGTCCTGAAAATTAATATGTGTTGCCTTAAAAAATCTAAAAGTGTCCCCTATACAACGTGGAAATGTGCTAAAAATCTATAATTTTTTTAAAAAACTGCTTAACACACTAATGTCATCCTCTTACGCTCACAGAGTTGTAAATTTTGAAGCTAAGTTTCCTTCAAATAATACTACCAAGCTGCATTTGACTTGAATGCCATTGCTTATATATTTCCATTCTAAAATCAATTACAATCTGTTACATTTTAATTAAGCAAAAAAAGTGACTACCTGCTACAGTACATGTCAAGAAAAAAACCTTTTTTTAAATATATAAGGCCTTTAAAGTGCTGAGTGCTTCTTTTATAGTGAGGAGTTATCGGACAGACTTTACTTGTGGAGTAAGGCAAGACTTTTCCATCTCATTCTATTAACCAAATTGCTCGAAGCTTTTGAAAGGTCATACACGTTCATGGTCCCATAGACATATCATATACATACCACTACTAAAATAGTTAAAAGAAATTTCATCCATCAACCTGAGTGATAAACTATACCAATAATCATTTCAATAAATACCTAAAGATATAAATATATGTAAATAAGACCATAAATACATATAAAACCTAAAAACTTCATAAGACAAATTCCAAACAATGCAGCCAAACAATAAGACTAGGACAATAGTGTTGCTGTATTGTGTCCCAATTAGAGGATCGTGTACAGGTCCTCCGTGGCATTGAGACCGCCTGGATACATGGAATCAAATTCCAAAATGTAACTAGTCTCCAGGCGTCTCAGTATAGCCTCCCTGTCCCCACCCCTTTTGGATATGGGGACGGCATCAATGGCAAAATATTTTAAACTTTTTGGGTCACTGTTGTGAAAAACCTCAAAATGTCTGGCCACTGGATAATTTTGATCCTTATTTACAATTGCTCTAACATGTTGCAAAATTCTCTTATGTACCGCCAATTTGGTGCTACCTACATATTTAAGTCTACAACTGCATTCTAGGACATATACAGAAAACTCGCTTTTACATGTCAAATGTTGTTTGATCTCTCGAAGTTTCGTACTGAATGCAGTTGTGTAGGATTTAGTATTAATACCAAATTGGCAGGCTTTGCACACAGAACATTTAAAAAAACCTTTCTAGTCGTCAACCATGTGTTCTGCACTTTCTTCTCCTGGCTATTGCTCACTAGCATATTTCCCATACTCATACCTCTTCTAAAAGTGATAGATGGGTTAGATAAAACTGAGTTCCCAATTACCGGGTCATCTCGAATAAAATGCGAGTGACGTCTCATAATAGCTCTTATTTGTTTTTCCTGTCTGGAGTAAGAGAGGATCAGTCTAGTAGGTTGCGGGGTTTCTATTTTGTCAGTTAATTTAGTCCTCTTGGCTTTATATTTTAAAAGATCCTCCCTAGCTTGAACTCTGGATCTTTTTATAGCAGCTTCAATTATTCTAGGACTGTAACCCCTAACTAAAAACCTAACTCGACTCTCCTCCTGTTTTCCTTGGCATCCTCAACACTGCTGCATATTCGTTGAATGCGCAACATCTCCCCATAGGGAATACTCTTGATGAGATGGGGGGATGGGCACTCGACGCATGCAACAGAGTATTGCCTGCCGTGGGTTTTCTAAAAAGGGTTGTATTTAAAACATTGTCAATAACCTGGACCTGCACATCTAAAAACGTTATAGTGCTGTTGCTTATAGTGGATGTAAATTTTAAATTGATGTCATTTTTATTAATTTGTTCTATAAAATCAACTGCACTTTCCTCACTGCCTTTCCATATTATACACAAATCATCAATAAACCGCATCCATGAGATGACATTGGTTTTGTAAATATTCTCAAATTGTCTCATGAGGACCAGCTCCTCCCACCAGCCCATAAACAAACAGGCATAACTGGGGAGAAGCTGGCCCCCATGGCCACTCCTTGGATCTGTTGGAACAATTGTCCATTGAAAAGAAATACATTATTCTCCAAACAGAATAGCAACATATCCAACAACATTTTGGTGTGCTGTACAAATGCGATGGGCCTAGAATTAAGAAAATATTCTACCGCTCTCATCCCATATATATATATATGAGTGCAGTGTGCGTAGACGATCAAATGTCTATTGACCATTATAAACAACATAAGTTTGAATGATGAGGAGAGAAGAAAGTGTGTGAGAGTCACATTGATACTGTGACCTCTCTGTTCTAAAATCATAATCAAAAGAGGTATCCTAAAATCATTATAATTGCAATATACAGAAACATGGTCCGATATTTAAAAAACAATTTAAAAACTCTTTGGGGCGTATTAGCAAGAACAGCGTTAAAATTATCGCCGCTTTAGCGGCAGGAAACTGCCGCTAAAGCGGCGATAATGGGCTTGATAATATGCCCTTGAGAATTCCAATAGAAGCCCAGGATCACAGCAGAACATGGGCTTCTATTGGTATTCTCAATGGCATATTATCAAGACCATTATCGCCGCTTTAGCGGCAGTTTCCTGCCGCTAAAGCGGCGATAATTTTTACGCCATTCTTGCTAATATGCCCCTTTGTTTTTTTAAAATGTTGATAAAGTTTTGTTGAAAGTAGGAACATGTGAGGAATGTATAGTATTTTTTCCATGTTGTTGCACAAATCGTCAGGATGACGTTGTATTTAAGGAAGCAAAGTTAAAAAAACGGGTCATGTGATAAAGAACGAAAGTTCGAAACGCGTCTGTTTCTTTTCTAAAATAAAACTGTGTTATCGAAAACTGCGTTGGTGTGGCTGTTTCCTGCTGGCTGCGACGGATGTCCATAACCAGGATTGCAGGATCACATTTGGTATATATATATATATATATATATATATATATCCAACACAAGAGAAGTTGCCCACTCGAAAGCGCCTCACACAGGTAGGTAACTTTTCCACGTTTAATGGCAGAGAGCTGCAGAACAGGTACAGGGCATTTCAGCATAGTATCATAAGCCGACGCGTTTCGTGCTCACATCACACTTTGTCACAGGCTTGTTCTTCAACAACGTGAAGCAAAATGAGCACCAATTATATTCAATAACACCCGCCCCAGTGGGCGTGGGCAGTTGCACTGCCTGCTGGTCTTTGTAGTGCTCATACGTATTGCTCCAGTGAGCTGCTTGAACGTTGCTCAATCCAAAGTTTATTATTAAAATACCCCAGTGGGCTGTGAAGATGTCCCGTTCACACTGGGCTGCACCGTAGAACTCTCTCCCTGTGCCTCCTGTTCAAACACTGCTGACCACCGGTTGGTGTCAGCATTGATCCGCTTCCATGCGGCGGGGCTGCTTTCACAGCCGGGCTAGCCATATCATATCCAACACAAGAGAAGTTGCCCACTCGAAAGCGTCTCACACAGGTAGGTAACTTTTCCACGTTTAATGGCAGAGAGCTGCAGAACAGGTACAGGGCATTTCAGCACAGTGTCATAAGCCGACGCGTTTCGTGCTCACATCGCACTTTGTCACAGGCTTGTTCTTCAACAACGTGAAGCAAAATGAGCACCAATTATATTCAATAACACCCGCCCCATTGGGGGTGGGCAGTCGCACTGCCTGCTGATCTTTGTAGTGCTCATACGTATTGCTCCAGAGAGCTGCTTGAACGTTGCTCCGTCCAAAGTTTATTATTGAAATACCCCAGTGGGCTGTGAAGATGTCCCGTTCACGCTGGGCTGCACCGTAGAACTCTCTCCCCGTGCCTCCTGTTCAAACACTGCTGACCACCGGTTGGTGTCAGCATTGATCCGCTTCCATGCGACGGGGCTGCTTTCACGGCCGGGCTAGCCGTATCATAGCCAACATTTGGAGAATATATATATATATATATATATATATATATATATATATATATATATAATTACCTAGTGGCGGTCAACTCTAGGTTGTTATAGTTAGGTCTGATATCCGTAGAAAGAGCATTTTTTGGTTTGCTAATAACTTTGGCCCCGTTTGACGTATCTTCACAAAACTTTCCCAAAACAAAGTGAATCCACATCCGCCCCTTCCTGGAAAGTTACGGGGTGATCAATCAAGCAGGCAGCAAGAAAAACGGGAGTCTCAAAACACAAAATCCCCATGTATTTTCCATCTTTAGACAAGGCTGCAGCAAAAACTGCTGAACAGAATGTCACCAAATTTTGAGAAATTAAGGGATACAAATACTTGTATATCTCAACGGTTGGGACCACGAAAGTCTCAAGAGACTCTCAGTTTAAAAATAGAGTGTTGTGATTGGCCCAGGGAGCTTTATTTCCCTTGGGCCATCTCTCTCCAGCGAGTCAGACTCCTGCGGGAGCGAGTGCTTTAATTGGCTGCCAGCAACATGAGAAATATGTTGCTGGCAGCCATTACAGGACTCAGGGTCTAAGTCCTCTGTCCTGAAGTAAAAATAAATAATTATAATTAAGGCTCCTTGTTTTCAGTTTTTACTGATTTTTACAGATAAATACAGACAGAAAACCATTTATTTTCTTGTCTGTATTTATTTTTAAATGTGGATAAAAACGGAAATTGGGTGCTTTTTGAGTGAGTCTAAATACACTTTGCCATGACTGCCAGTCCAATAATTGTGTGGATTGATAGGTAAGGGTGTTAAAAAAGAAAGGAATTTTAGTAAAGAGACTTAAACAGCAGTAGATATGCACTAGGCTAATACTGAAATGTGCATATTTTCATATAACGGCATTGATTTATCTTCTGCAGGTGTTCATATCACTGAAACCTAGCAGGTATTGAAGCATGACTGCATATTTATTGGTTAAATAAATGTGGAAATATACCCGTTTCAGCTTTATTTTTTTCACAAAACCCATAATAAATATGGATAAATACAGATAAAGTTGACCAAAAATAAATATGAATAAATACAGACGGAAATGTCAAAAAAATAAATACCATAAAACCGGGAGCCCTAATTATAATATAAGGGGACAGGGAAGAGATACCCTGACCCCCTACGCCCCATGGGGGGAGACCAGAGAGGTCATAAAGGTGAGGGGGGCGGCTAGGATTCTCGTTCCCCCCGAAACCATGACATGCCCCGGGAAGCCCACCCACAGGACTGAAATTCTGCCAAAATGGGGAGGGGGGCCACGTGGCCCCCCTTCCCCAAGCCTCTAAAGGCCCAAGGGAGCCTACTCCCGGGAACAAAATTGTTCAAAATGGGAAGGGGGCTACGCAACCCCCCCCCCAAGCCTCTAAAGGTCCTGGGGAGCCCACCTCAGGGGCCGAATACTTTAAGGGAGTGGGACTACGCAGCCACCCCCCCTTCCTGACCCATTAATGGTCCCAGGGACTGTTATATTCCATATAGGTACCCCAATATAGGCCCGGGTAACATCCCAACCTTTCCCCTATATTGTTCCCTACATTACATACATAACTGGCTGCTGGAACTGACCCTTTGGCCTTTACCTAGTTACGGTACTGCTTACAGAACGTGGGGTTTTCCCTGAACAATAGCCTCATACATTATGCATGAGGATTCTTGGATTCTTGGAAACTCAGCAGGACTACCATCTCCTGCATAGTAACTATGTACAAGGTTCATTCCCGACATCATCCGAAGTCTCACAATGGCACAGCAAGGTAGAGCCCCTAGGGATACCTTTGGGTATATAAACATCACATCTTGCTGACATAGTTAGAGGAGATCAGGACTTCCCTGCTGACATACTTACACGAGACGCTGAGGCTCCTGCATGCAGATACTCCAGCTCGCAGTGGTCTAACATCCTTTGCGGGGTGTCCAACTCGAGACCAAGACAGGGTCCCACAGTCTCTCACTTCAGGTAATGGGGTTGACTTCATCCTAGAGGGATTCTTGGCTTAACACCTACATACATGCTAGGTACACTTAGGTACATCTAGTTAGGATTGCATCGTAGGAGTATGCATTTTATTCTCATGTATTTTATATATACTTGCCTGTATTCATGGTTATAGCAAAACGGTAGGGATCTACAATCCTTTTACTTTCTTAGTGCATCTAATCATTTATATCTGTTTCTGTCTAGTGGTTGTTTCAGCACACCTATTTGACACTAGAATAACAACTGTTCAATAAATGCTCATTGAAAAACGTCCATACCGTTTATTCTGTGTATCTCTATGAGACTAAGTGAGCACGAGTAACTAAGCGAAAAGTAGTACACTGTTTCCACGGTCCTGAGGGATCAGGGTTGTCATGTTCGATAGTTGCCAAGAACTATTCTCTCCTTGATAAGAGGAGTTTCTAGTGGCACTGTGAGCTAGCTGGTATACAGACCAACATACCCGGTGGGGGTGTCTAGAATCCGTCTGACACCAATCCTGCAGTGTATGTTGTCTAAATGCGCAGATCCTATATAGGTTTATAGGAACTACACAACATGGTGCCGCCAACGTTGGTTGGGTATTTATTTAACGGTCAAATCTGAGTAGTTCAGTTGTGCTATTATCAGAGACCCCTACTCACATTTCCCCAGAGACGTCTGGAGTGGGAGGGTACAATCCGCCTAGGCTGAGTAGGCAAAATTCTATGTATTGGCGGTTGGTTAATCAAGCTTGAAGGACACATTGTTCCTATTGTGCATAACACCTTATCTCAGTTCCCTTGAAAAACTCTTCTTACTAAAAACAATGACTGAGCAGCAAGACGAAGCTGTGCGTGAACTGAATCTCTCAGCTGAAGAAGATGCAGATGCTATACATCTTTCAGAAAATGTTAGAAATGCCATCATCCTAAAACTAGCTTTATATGGTTTAACAGCTAGGGGTGGGTCAGTAACCTTCGTGATTGAGGCACACGAATCATATAGAACAGAGGTATTCTATTCATGGGTTAGATTCCCAGAGGCAAATGCACGAACAAAGACATTTCATTACTACACAGAAGATGACATACCGAGCGAATATTGTCCGTACGAGGACATTGAAATTCTGCTCACTTACCAGGAGCATTTATACTGGTTTAAAGGCGCCCTCCCCCATACAAGAAATAAAATAAGACTCGGTCCGCTCAGACGAGACGGAGCAACATGGCCGGTACTAACGGCCTACACACCACATCCTGACATTGAAACAATGCCAGCAGGAGACTTACTTACACTTCATAAAGAACTAATAAGACTTTACAGAAGCATGACACAGTTCGTGATGAGAACACTCACAGTTCAGCCAGCAATGGCTACACCAACAAGTCTGACTCAAACATCAACAACTAAAATTACACCACAAACATTAGACACAGTAATGGGTAAAATGCCCATTAAACGTGAACAAATGCCATTCTGGGTGGCTCAAAAAATAACACAGCTAGAGGCGGTATTTCCAAACACCAGCCCACATGAAAAACAAAGAATGTTAACAATTTGCTTGCCCATGGGGATAACACCCCAGATAGAGGATTGTACCTCTTGGGGTACAGTTTTCGCTGCCATATATACCAGGACTCATGGTATCCCGTCATTAGCAGTAATACCAGAGGTATTAAGACAAATACTGAACGAGTATGGAGCAGAACCTGCTCTGAACTTGGGGATTAAATTACTAGGTAATTTTGCCCAGGTATCAGCTATAATATTAGCGAATATTAAAGGGGAGGCAGTATCGGTGGCAATATGCCAACGCCTAAGGGAGTTCACTCCTCTACAACAGGAACATGAATTACCTAAAATAATTGAAACTGCTTATGCAGAATTAGGCAGAGACAGCTTGGGGGCTAGAGCAATAAAACCTCAACTGATGGGTAGTCCCGAAAAGGATACCTTTAAGCAAGCACCTGCTTCTTCAAAGAAGAAATGGGATAATAACAAACAACAAAAGAATAAGGAAAACAGATCTCAATCCAGAGGTAGGTCTCCTCACCAGGAGCCCTCCGAAAGGAGGTATAACCTTAGGAATAGGGATAACATTAGAAAACCTGACAGGTATCAGGACACTGATACACGTTCCTCTCGTTCCTTTCAGGGTTCATCGAAAAACTCTGAGAGGGAAGGACGGTTAGACCACAGACAAGAAGAGCGTACAAAGTCCAGAGACGCACAACACACTTCAGACTACGTTACCAAAAAAGAAGAAAAGCCTAAAGCAAAACCTCAATTCAAAAAGAAGAAAGTAGCAGGTCTCAAAGTTAGACATGCCCAGAATTCTGAGGACTCAACTTCTGAACGGGGAATGGCCTCTGACCATGCTAGACAGCGCATCAGAAGTAACAGTAGCTGTCCAGAACCTGATTGTATTTCTGGTGACAGCGGAGTTGAGTGAACATATCACGGTGGAAACGCCTGATACGAGGGTATTGTATTTCTGGTGACAGCGGAGTTGAGTGAACATATCACGGTGGAAACGCCTGATACTAGGGTAAGTGTCCCACATAGGTTACATGAAATAACACTCCAAATGGAAGGGGACAAGCCCAGAAAAATTAAAGGTCTCTTTTGGGAGAACTTGACTTTTGGCTATGGCATTCTTTTAGCTGAAAGAGATTGGCAACCTACTATTGTTATGGATTGCCCAAAGGGGGAAACGGTAATTATGCCAGCTTTTTCCGACCTCGTTCCCCAATATCTAAAACACACATAGGCGCAGGAGTGTGCGGTGGCCCTTGCCCCTGCACTATATCGCAACCACTTTGGGTGGGATGAAGATTCAACCCACCACGTGATACCATTAAAATCTACTCCAACTCCACAGAGTCAGTATCCAATTAAGCAAGAAGCTAAAAAACAGGTCAGGGAGATCTTAGATCAACTTGAATACCAGGGTGTGATTGAAACCTGCACCTCTTCGATGAATAATCCTTTGTTTCCCGTAATGAAACCTGACAACTCATATCATCTAGTTTTAGACAATAGACATCTAAACTCATGCACAAAAACTTTTGCAGTACAAAACGCACACAGTGCCGCAATGATGAATAACATTGTGCGGAAAAAATATAAAACAACACTAGATATCTCGAATGGATTTTTCTGCCAAAATATAGCGCCTGAGAGCAGATATTTGACAGCATTCTCAGCGCTGGGGTCCCAGCATCAATTTTGTTGACTCCCCAGGGGTATAAGAACAGCCCGGGGTTGTTCTCAGCCAGGGTAACTGAGTTATTTCAGACTCTGTATGAAGGGGCATTGTCCTATGTAGATGATATTTATCTGACGGTTGATGACCTGGAGGAACACTTGACCAGGGTGAGCACCATCATTTTGGGATCCGCCTCTGAGGGTTACAAATTCAACTTCAAAAAATCAAAACTAGCCCACTTCAATGTCCTATTTCTGGGATATGAGCTTTCAAGTGAAGGCAAGAGCTTGGCAGCTAACGTTTTAGAAAAGTGTGCGCTGCTCCAATCTCCAAAATCATAAAAAGATTACAATCCATACTGGGATTCCTGAATTTTGGTAGAACATACATTTTGGATTACCCAGAAAGGGTTAAACCTTTCTACGACTTAATAAGACCTGATTTTTCAGTTAGGCAATGGACACAGGAACACACAGATATCCTTCGTTCCCTACAAGCTTCCATGATAGCTTCAAAACACTTGCAGACATGCGTAAACATACGCAATCTAGTGATCCGCGTTATAGCGGGTCAATCTGGGTACACTTACCTAACCTTCAATGAAGGCAAAACAGTACCCATAGCATACAAATCACACTTGTACACAAACACTGAAATGTGTTTTGCATCTACAGAAAAAATTCTGACAGCAGTACAGACTGCTGTAGTGAGAGAAAGAGCACTGGCTCAGGGATAACGAATAATTGTTGTGACTCCAGTACCGGCCTTAGAGGCTGCTACAAAGGCTAGCGTTCCAAATGCAAAAGCTTTACATCCGAGATGGATACAATGGGCGAATTCTCTCACTGCATCAGATGTAGAATACAGATACGACCCAAGTCTAAAAACGCAAGCATTTTTGCAATATGATCAAGAATATCCTCTCCCTAATGAAATAATGCCTCTAGATCAGTATGAATACATAATTTACACTGACGGATCTGCTCAGCCAGCCATTGGAAGTAAACAGCAATACAGCGCCGCATGTGCGATTGTAAAAGGTCGTATGCAGGATCCAAGCTGTACAAAAACACAGTCTCTAGGAGACGGTACGGCTCAGCTGGCAGAATTAAAAGCTCTATTACTGGCACTGATAAATACGGATCGAGAATTCCCCACACTGATTGTGTGCGATTCTTTTTACTGTGTCCAGTCATACAATGAATATCTACACCATTGGGGACAAAATGGGTTTAAAGACTCAAAAGGTGGCACAATTAAGCATAAAATGCTATGGGAACAGGTAGTTGAGTTGAAAAATGAACTACCAAGAGCTCACGTGATACACACGCTGAGTCATCAACATGATGGCATTCACGTTGAAGGGAATTCATTGGCTGATGAAGCCGCAAAGGGGGCAGTACGAACTGCGTCCGTAGCTGCAATCACTCATTCAAAAACGAGAATAGATGGACAGATAATGGTAGCTGTCATTGCATCACGCAAAGACAATAAGGCATTGCCGAAAGGTTTTCCACTCAAGTACTCCTACAAGTTAGATGCAAATAACGTTCCATTTGCTCAGATTCCCGGAGTGGGGTATAGAGTAATACCAAACATGGATCGCAGATTAGACTTAATATCAGCTGCACACAAGGGTCTGGGTTCTGCACACGCAGGAGTGACGGCGACAGTTTCTTTACTGAAACAAGGCTATTGGTGGCCAGGGTTAACAAAACAGACCAAAGATTATGTCTTAAAGTGCGACATCTGTCAACAGATGAAGGGCTCCACCATATCACGTCCAGCACAGACACCATTGATAATATCAGACAGACCACTTGCGTGTGTCTATTTGGACCACTGCGGCCCCCAACAATCTGATGGGGCTTACAAGTACATCATGGTTGCAGTGGATTCCTGCTCGAGATTCCTATGGGTATGGCCTCAGCGCTTGGCTGACGCTCGAACTGTTATCAAAGATTTGCGAGTCTTTATAGGGACATATGCAGTTGGCACATTACATTCTGACCGTGACCCCGCGTTTAGCTCTAGGGCTTACAAGGCAGCAATGGGAAGTTTGGGTGTTGCACTGCGGTACTCCTTTCCGTACCATCCCGAGGGAAATTCTGTTGTGGAGAGGAAAAACCGGGACTTAAAGCAATCATTAACAGCTAGAGTATTAGGTGCGGGTGGTAGTTGGGTCAATCACCTATATGGGGTACAGCGGGCCTTGAATAACATGCCAAGAAGCTCTCTAGGGGGTGTCACTCCTTATGAGGTCCTAATTGGGACGAGAATGTGGGTAGCTGATCTCGATTGTGAAGGCACTGTGGCGGATGAAAAACCTTTTGACATCAATAAACGTTTGGCTGTTTTGCAGGATCTGAATGAATCCAGGGCACTACAGAGCAATGTGCAGGTAAAGCGGACCGCCACTGGGGAAGTCAAGTCAGTCATGGCAAGACCTGTCTGGGTCCCTAAAGTTGGGGATCTGATCAGAAAAAAAATAGTGGACAAAAAAGAATTTGGGCCATCATACAGAAAGCCTGTACCTGTCCTGGCCGTTGAAGGGACAAGAACTGTACTTCTGCCGCCTCTTGCCGAGAAAAAGGAGAAGAGATTCGTCTCCATTGATCTAATAAAACCTCACTATGTGGCCGATACTGAATGGTAGGCCTCGTGGACGGCTGAGTAGCCGACGCCCTCCTCTCGCTACCATACAGGAAGTTCTGACGGAAAGGCTCATCACGTTTGAAGAGTCTCCTATACGGAATGATGGACTATGCAACAATGCCATGGAACTAGTTCCTTTTGAAACAGAAATTCAAAACCAAAATGAAAGACAAATTTCAATTTGACCTAACACTGATGTCTACATAAACATGCCTAAACAAGAGCCATCTACAAGTTCAACAAAACCTGCTGAGCTACCCAAAATAGATCGAACTGCATCTGGCTATTTCATCGACTTCGATACCTTTTCCTTGGATCCAAGTGAACCTGAAACAACACCAGCCCCAATATCTCGTCAACAACAAATCAAAGACTTTTTCAGTTTTTCTTAAAAAGACTTACCTGGTGTCACCTTGGCTAAAACTTTGGATAATCACCGGGATACTTTTCTTTCTTTTCTGGGTAGGCTTAGTAACTGTCTTCTGCTTACTTGTTAATGGAACTTACCTTTGCCAAAGCTCTGCAGCATTAAAAGTGAACGTGATCCTGACACCTCATGTTTCATCACATCGTGAACAAAGAGACTTGTCATCAGTGAACATTACAGCAGTTCCTATACCTGATGGTATAGTATGGGACAAGGTTGATTATGATATATTTGGTACGACCGAACTTTTAAAAATACCTCATTTATTTAAAATGTTCTTGTTTCTTTAATGATATCATTACCTCCAGCACATTTTCCGATGATTGGGATTTTGAAACTGTAAACAATATGTTGTCTGATTTAGAACAAGCTGCCGCATTTTCTAGTAATGAAATACGAAATGTTAGAAGACACATCAGACTTTAACACCATGTATTGTTACCAACATTATGGTCATCATTTTCTACACAAATCCAGCACCCCTAGGAATGTTTTCACATATCACCAATGGGAACATTGCCCTACACCACCCAAAAGTAGTTCGAAAACTTTTGCACAGAAATTTTCATATTTTTCAGGGTTTAACATTTCAGACCCGACCTCATATTACTTTAAGATTACACCTACATCCGCACAGAAAAATATGCTGACTAACACCAAACAGATTTATTCTGCTTCCTTTATTACCCAACTGTCTGAACAGGGTTTCGACTTACGAAGGACACTATAGACTTAAAAACAGTGTGGGGTTCTAGAGATTGGCAAGTCCAGGGAACTGAAGCGCTATTTAGGGCATGCCTCATTCCTCAGCAGATGATATTTCTAAATGAAACTGTGCAACAGACTTCCTGTCTTGGAATAGCCAAGAACAAGGATTTGAACACAACTCGGATTCCAACACCATCACATACCGAGGTAAATTTTACATCACAAGAAGAGGCTACAATAGATGACGTTTTACAATACAATAGATCAGACCCCAATTGGAAGGGATGGTTGGTTTGGCCCACAGACACGAACAGATGTCAGGGAAGATTCAGGGGTACTACAGAAGGGTTCAGTATCCATAGGCCAAGCCCACGCTATGTACAAAGAGAACATCCAGGGGTGGTGACATCAAACAGTGTTGGGAACTTATGCCTCAATTGGCTAAAGACCTCAACGCTACCACAGGTGAAACCGCACTTATCCTTAATTACAGAGGATGTGGACCTACGGGATTTTTTATTAGGTCCCAGAAAGCCATGTCAGAAACGTTTCTATTACGCTGTATATAATGAAATTTGGAAAATCTCCCAACAAGAAGCTGCGGAGAGACTACGAGAAATAGATAGGAGTAACCTAGAAAAGGCGTTAGCCGTTGTTGACAATGGTATGACTACGTTAACATCCAGGATTTATTCACTGGGCAACATTGTATCTTCTGCTATTGATGTACTAGAACAAGATTTGTCCATACTACAGCACGGGCAATCGCAATTACGTTCTATTATGTTATTGAGCTGGACGCTGCAATCACTGCGCGCAGGTTATGTGCCTTGGTGTTTTATCAACAGTACGTCCTTGTTTTCTGCATACAATCTAACGGAAAAACAGATGAAAATGGCACAGGGGGGAGCAAAATATACAATGCTGCGTATTGAAAAACTGGACAGATTACCTTTTACTGTGGCAGAATCACCATCCACAGAGTGGTTAATCCATGGCCATATAACATTACCGGTCACAACTTTCCAGTTTCAGTACTGCCTAGAACAACAACAGGCAGGCAGATATGAAGAAATGGGTGGGGAATTCATCAAGGAATCTTGGCAATTACCGTACAGATTTCGATGCAGGAGTGGGGATCTAGAAGTGTTTCTAAGCGGTACAAACTGCGAGAACGCTTTAAGTGGATCTCTCATATGCCAGGATATTATGCTACATGGGGCCTGTAATGGTTCAGTAGCGAACCTATCCTGTCACTTGAGGGGTACCCCGGCAGCCGTGATTACTCCAGTATTCAGGCTACTTTCAAATGGGAGTTGCTTGATGCTGAACGGCCAAGGTTGTTGTGGAATGCTTCCGGGCATCGCATATCTAGTCACCGTGAGCTCTAGGGTTACTTGCTGTATGTTGTTTCCACCGACACACACAGTCAGGGAGGCGCCGCTATGGCCTTCGTTGAATATTTCCCTTATACGGTTTGATACTCTGAGCAGAATGAAAGCCATGCTTCTACAGAAAACCGTGCCCTTAACCTCCGCCTGGGAGACTTTTGATCTCCAAATAGCAAAGTCCTCGGCTGAGATACAGGCACTCATATGTAGGAATCGCCCCTTCCATTTCACAGAAATGGTAAATCGTATCTTTAACATGTCTGATACTACGGGTATAGTCCACCTATTTAAGACCATAGGATCGGGACTGTTAAGCACCTTTCAGACGGTCCTCGGAGTTATACCAAACTTTATACACTCCATATTCGGAAACATTTTTGGAGGACTTACGCTGATCCTGTTTCTAATAGCAGGTATCCTGATTGTAATTTGTCTGCTACGCAATTGACGTCCCAGTCACCAAGGAGATGGAAAAAGCACTCCTGGAACGCAAATACCGTGATCGCATGGTACAACATCTGGGCACACCTCGCCTACGGGAAGTAATCGCCTCTTGGTTCCTATCATTTAAACCAGTCTGGATGGACTGCATCCTACCTGTTCTCCGATGCCTGTTCTGCGGAGAAGAATGTGTGTTGGATCTTTGTCTGACACTTCCATCAGATGCGCAACCGGACGTTGATGCTTTACTGGACCCGATAACTGCCCATGTTCTGCAGTGTCCCCAGCTTATTCCTATGTTGATGGCGGCATTCTTAGAGCCTCCACAGGACGTCTCTGCTCCTGTTGGAATGGATACTGGCTCCTCCACTAACACTCAGGCCTTGGATGGTGCACAGGCTGCCCCAGCAACGGCTGCAGGCAGTACAGAAGATCATCTGTGCTCAATTGACATAATCTGCGAGGTGTTACAGGGATCGTCGTCTGCGAAGGCAGGCAACAGCAATTTTGCGTCTACCAGCCAGGACACATAAATATTTGACTTGTCGTGTGCTGGGAAAAATTGAGCCTTTTTAAACAACTACCAAAACAATTGACACTTTTTATGACCTGTATGGCTTTCTGATGCTTGTAGTCATTCGAACTATATATACGGACACATTAGAGCTATTGCTTGAGTGACAATTTCTCTCTTTTAGAACATTTTTGAGTTTTTTAACATTTTTTAGCTGAACTATTGTTTTTTACTATAGTTGCTTGCGTACTAGTGCCTAGACAGCCTAGTGGTACGTTAGAATTTAATTATGTCGTCCAGTCGGATGAGGAGTGGGTGTTATATTTCATAAAGGTACCCCAATATAGGCCCGGGTAACATCCCAACCTTTCACCTATATTCGACCCTACATTACATACATAACGGGCTGCTAGGACTGACCCTTTACCTAGTTACGGTACTGCTTACAGAACGTGGGGTTTTCCCTGAACAATAGCCTCATACATTATGCATGAGGATTCTTGGATTCCTGGAAACTTAGCAGGACTACCATCTCCTGCATAGTAACTATGTACAAGGTTCATTCCCGACGTCATCCTAAGTCCGACAATGGCACAGCAAGGTAGAACCCCTGGGGATACCTTTGGGTATATAAACATCATTTCTTACTGACATAGTTAGAGGAGATCAGGACTTCCCTGCCGACACACTGATGTGAGACGCTGAGGCTCCTGCATGCAGATACTCCATCTCGCAGTGGTCTAACATCCCTTGCGGGGTGTCCAACTCGAGACCAAGACTGGGTCCCACAGTCTCTCACATTGAGACTGGGTCCCACAGTCTCAAATGAATGAATGAATGAATGAATGAATGAATGAATTGGCATTTATAGAGCGCATGGCTACCAGAAGGCCTCCCAGCGCTAGGAATAGAGCCATCTCAGGTGAACCGGGTTTAAACAACCGGGAACAAAAATGTTTTCAGTTGTCTACGAAAGGACATATAGTCGTCCTCCAAGCGGATGTGATTTGGAAGGGCATTCCAACTCTTGGAGGCTATATAGGAGAATTGTCTACCACCACTCCTAGACCTATATATTCTAGGGACTGCAGCCAAACGTTTATTTCCAGAACGCAAGTCTCTGCTAGGACAGTGCGGAGTAACAATGGACTGCAGAATAGGGGGACCCTTGGAGGCGAGAATCTTATGAGTAATACATAGGGACTTGAACTGGATCCTCTCCGCCACTGGAAGCCAGTGAAGTGCGGCAATAGATGCTCGTGCAGATTCTCTATGAGGGGTCTGTAGGAGGAGTCTAGCTGACACAGTTCTGCACAGTCTGGAGCTTTTTTATCGTTGAACATGGGGAGCCCAGATACAAGGCATTTGCATAGTCTAGACGAGAAAGGATTAAGGCTTGGACCAGCAGCTTCCTTGCCTTAAATGGCAGCAGAGGAAGAATTTTCCTCGCCATCCTAAGCAGTCCGTAACAGGTTTCTGCTACCTTCCGGGATTGTTCCTTCATATCTAGCTTGTAATCAAGCCAGACTCCAAGGCTTTTTATTTGTTCTTTAGGAGGGGGCATACTGTCCAAACATTTAGGCCATAAAGAGCCTGGAGCAAATGGGGAAGGTTTACCCAGAAACATCAAATCAGTTTTTGCTCCATTCAATTGCAAATATGAGCCCTCCATCCATGCTGACACTTTTTCCAAACAATCTGCTAACTTGATTTCCCCGTTCCCAGATTGATTAAGGGAAACAATCAGTTGAGTGTCGTCCGCATATGTGACGATCTGTATGCCAAAGGGTTTAACGATATGGGCTAGCGGACTCATGTAAATGTTAAAAAGGGTGGGACTCAGGGACGAACCCTGAGGGACCCCACAACTCAATGACCTGCTTTTGGAGATAGAGTTGTCCTCAAAGACCTGAAATGAACGGTCGTCTAAAAAAGACTCCAGCCATCTCAGTGCAGTTCCCGTCACCCCAGTATCTCTAAGTCTAGAGATCAGAAGTTGATGATTAACGGTATCGAAAGCCGCACTTAGATCCAAGAGGACTATTGCCGCTGAGCCTCCGGCATCCAAGATTTTCCTTGCTTCCTCAACCACTACAATCAAAGCTGTCTCTGTGCCCTGATGGGGTCTAAACCCAGTTTGCGATGGGTGGAAGCAGTCATTTTCTTCCAAAAAGGTGGATAAAATGGAATTGACATGCCTTTCCGCAATTTTTGCAATTTCTGGAAATAGCGAGATCGGCCGGTAATTCGCCATAATTTCAGGGTCAGACCCAGATTTCTTGAGCAATGCTCTCACCATGGCTCGTTTCCATAGGGAGGGAACAGTCCCTGATGCCAAAGAGAGATTAACCAGTTCTAAAATCGTGGGTGCAACTGTATCAAAAACTTGGTTCAGGACAGTGGGAGGGGCCACATCCCTAGGGGAGCCTGATTTTAATTTATTAAAATGGACTTTGAGGGATTTTATGTCCAGGGAGGAATAACCACCAATGAAGTGACAGATGATTTCAATTCGGTTTCCAGCGTGAAGTCCTTTAAAGTTACTGGGGGAAATGTTAAATAAATAGATTGAATTTTTTTTAAAAAGAACTCTGCTATATTATTGCAGCGTCCTAAAGTATCAGCAGCAGGTGGGGCTGAGGACGGGAGGCAAATTAGAGATTTGGCAATTTTAAAAATTTCACGAGGGGAATTGGAAGCTGAGGAAGAAGTTGACTTTATCCTAGAGGGATTCTTGGCTTAACACCTACATACATGCTAGGTACACTTAGGTACATCTAGTTAGGATTGATTCGTAGGAGTACGCATTTTATTGTCATGTATTTTATATATACTTGCCTGTATTCATGGTTATAGCAAAATGGTAGAGATCTACCATCCTTTTACTTTCTTAGTGCTTCTAATCATTTATGTCTGTTTCTGTCTAGTGGTTGTTTCAGCACACCTATTTTACACTAGAATAACGACTGTTCAATAAATGCTTATTGAAAAACGTCCATACCATTTTTTCTGTGTATCTCTCTGAGACTAAGTGAGCACGAGTGACTGAGCGAAAAGTAGTATACTGTTTCCACGGTCCTGAGGGATCAGGGTTGTCATGTTCGATAGTAGCCAAGAACTATTCTCTCCTTGGTAAGAGGAGTTTCTAGTGGCACTGTGAGCTAGCTGGTATACAGACCAACATACCCGGTGGGGGTGTCTAGAATCCGTCTAACACCAATCCTGCAGTGTATGTTGTCTAAACGCGCAGATCCTATATGGGTTCATAAGAAATACACGACAGGACCCCATCCCGCAGGCCCGGCTCAGATGCTATGTTCTGGGGAGCCCACCTCCGGGGCAAAGTGGTTTCCCTACACACAGTAGTGCAGGCAGGGAAACTTGTGTTTGCTCTCGATTGGCGGGAACATTTTCAAAACTCCTGCCAAGCAGGAGCAAACACCTAGGCCGCTCCCAGCGGGCGGGAGCTTTGGAAATGCTCCTGCCAGCTGGGAGCGGACTTTTGATCTGTTTCTCAGCTTGCACTGAAGCGGGCAGGGAAACACATCAAAATATTGCTCCCACCCAGAGGGAGCAGCATTAGGATCTGCTCCCTGTAGGTGGGAGCAATGCCAGCTCCCGCTGTATGCAGGGAACTGGTTAGGGCCGCAGGGCTGCCCAGACAGCCCCCAACAAGGCTATGATGGGTGCCCTGGGCGGGCATCAGGGCACCCACCTTTAAATTTGGGGCCCCTGGGAAATGGGGTCCCCAGGCTGAAATCGGCCCAGGGAAAGGGGCTGTGTGCCCCCCTTCCCTTAAAAAGCATGCTGGACCCCTTGGAAGGGATTCCCAGGGCCAAAATTGGTCTGGAGAGGGGGACCGCGTGCCCCCTTCCCCTAAAAATCACATCAGACTTCCAGGGCCGAACAAGGCCCGGGAAGGGGGGCCACATGCCCCCTACCCTTTATGCAAATAAGTGGCCCCGGGGATGGAGTCACTGGGGCAAAAAACTGCTCAGTGGGTGCCACCCACCCCTTAAAAAAATACACAACCCTAGGGCATGTGGCTTCTCAGGGCCTAAAGAGACTTGGTGAGGAGGGCCGTGCGACCCCTCCTTATTTGAATAAGTGGAACTGGAGATGGGGTCCTCGGGCCGATAACGGCTCAGGGATGGGGGCCACCCTTCCCCCCTCCCCTTTATTTTTAGAAATGACCCTGGGGGGATGGGGTCTCCAGGGCCTAACAAGGCTTGAGGAGGGGGGGCCATGTGTTTCCCCTTCCCTTTAATTAAAAAAACATCAGCCCTGGGTCCCAAGGGCCTTGCAAGGTTTGGGGAGGGGTGCCGCGTGGCCCCCCTCCCTTTTTAACTTATATGTCCTCCCTGGGGGATGGGGTTACTAGGGCCTAAAGAGTCTTGGGGAGGGGGCTGTGGGATCGCCCTCCCATTTAATAAAAAGAAAAAGGCCCTGGGTGAAGGGGTCCCAAGGGCCAGACCGTAAGGCCAATCCCCTGCTGCGCACGACCAAAGGCCTTGCAGTGTGGTGTTGGCTGCCTCTGGGAGGTTGGCCACAGGGCCTGCCTGCAGGTCAGGCCTTGTGGCCAACCTCCCACCATGCACTGCTAAAGACCGTGAGCAGCATGGGGTTGGCTGCATGTGGGTGGTTAGCTGTAGGGCCTGGCTGCATACCAGATCCTGCGACCAACCCCCCCCCACCGTGTTCAACTGAAGGCGCGGTGCAGTGTGGAGTTGGCAGCATTTACAGGGCTTGGCCGCAGGCGCCGTGCACAGTGTGGGCTTGGCTGCAGGGCCTGACCGCAGGCCAGGTGCTGCAGCCAACCCCCAGCGCTGCATGGCACGTATGGTAATTAAATATTACTTTACATCAAATACTAGAAATTCACTGAAAAAAAACAAAGGATAACATAACGTTATTGTTAGGTGTGATGAAAAGATCTATATTTTAAAAAAAAACATCTTAGAAAATCACAGAAAAAAACAAAGGTTAAAGTAACGTTATAGTTAGGTGAATTTTTCAGTGACAACATTAATGTTTTGAACTACAAAAACAGAGAAATTCACCGGTAATAGTTAGCAGAGCTAACTATAAATTGCGCCCCGCCATGCACTGCTTATGACCTCACATTAGGCATCACTCATCACATGTTCTCGAACATCATTTATGACATCACTGATAACATCTTAAATGATTAGGGCCCAAAATCCACAGCTAGCCACATAGCAAAACAAGCATTTGCAATGCAATAGGTCTCGCATTTATGAGAGTTTGAGCTATTGGCATTGTAAATTACAATGCCTTTTATTTATGTGCTGTTTTTAAAACAGATAAATAAAAGGCATTTTCATTTACAATGCCAATAGCTTAAACTCTCGCAAATGCAAGACCTATTGCATTTCAAATGCGTGCTATAAAAATAAAAAAGCGTTAGGAGAGAGTGTGTTTTGCCTGCAACAGCAGACAGGACAAAGGTATTTGAAAAAATAGTGCTCGGAGGCTGTAATTAAAGCCTACCGAGCAACAACACACGTAACAGCGGGTGTCACCTTGGGAGGTTACAAAATGAGACAAGGCGGTACTAAGGAGGGACTACTAAGTCTTTTGACCAATGAACAGCCACAGTTTACAGTGCACAATGAAACAAGCGAATGAAAAATGTGGGTGGAGAGTGGGCAGAGCTTCAAGTCCCTGCCTCAATACAGCATGCCTCGCAGAGCAGCGCATACACTGCCCAGGCTCGACCTAAAAGGGTCAGTTTTCAGTGGAAAATGCGATGTCCATGTTCAGTTTTGTGGCCTTTCCTGTCAAGTGAGGTACCAATTTTATCGGGAGACTTGGGGGAATGCTAGGTGGTATGAAATGTATTGCTCCCTGCAGATTCCAAAACTTGTGGTGAAAATGTGTTTTATAGTCAAACTTTGAGGTTTGCAGTGGCTTCTGGGTCTCAATTCACCACACCCTGGATTCCCCATGTTTGAAGTTTGAAAAAGTGTGCAGGTTTGCTAGGTTTCGTCTACTCCAAAATCTTTGGATTTTCCCTAGGACCTCACTTTGTAAATCCAACCTAGTTGCTTATATATGTATGAGGTTTCCCTATGTGCCCGCTTAGGTAGGTCCCAAAATCCACAGCTACCTAGATTAAAAAAAGGGGTAAATTTTCAGTGAAAAAAAATTGATGTGTCCATTTCCTGTTGCAGTATAAAGCAATGGGGTGACCCAGTTATGTGCAGAACCTGGGGATTAGTACATTAAGCGAACAGTGGTTCTGCCATCTATCAGCTTATAAAAAGCGTCCAACTTATTTACTCAATTGGTCCCTCTTCTCAGATGAGACTTTAGTCTCATCTGAGAAGAGGGACCAATTGAGTAAATAAGTTGGACGCTTTTTATAAGCTGATAGGTGGCAGAACCACTGTTCATTTCCTGTTGCAGGCACTAGGCCTACCCACACAAGTGAGGTTTCATGTTTTATTGGAATACATGTGGGAATGCAGAATAGTAGAATATGTGTTATTATCAATTTTAATTATGTGCATTTGAGCCCACCAAATGTAAGCTAGTTTGTAAAAAAGAAGACATTTTGAAAAATGCCCTCTGAATCACATGGTAGTATGGGTACCCACAATGTTAGAGATGTACAAATAACCACTATTTCAGAAATACATAAGTTTCCTTGATTTTTCACTGTTTATATTTTACTATATGAATTTCTCTATACCCGATGCACAATGAAAAAACATGGTAAGGTGCAGTTTAGCTGTAGGCTCTGGGTACCTCAAGTTCTTCGTAAACTACAAACCCTGTATATCCCAGCAACCAGAAGGTTCTAGTGGATATAATGGTATATTGCTTTTGTAAACTGGCCATCGTGACAATAAGCTACAAATCAAAACGTTGTCACAAATTGCCGTTCTTTCCTACTCATTTTCAATATTTTTTTATTTCAACAGTTTGGGCCTGCTTACGATATTGGCGGTCCTGACCGCCGGCCCACCCCTGCAGTAGTCGAGAGACTGCTGTATTTTGAGTACATCGCCAGGCTGGCGGTGTTGTATCGACGGTGCCATGGCGGCGGCATGCTTCACCTCATAGAAAGAGCCTGTAGCATATGCTGCCGCCGTGGCAGCGCCGCTTGCACATCGGTGCACTGTGTACCATGCACCATGTTGTGTATGGCATACAGTGCACGCACGACAGTGCAAGCAAAGGGGGGCACAACATGTGTCCACATGCACAACCCCCCCCCATGGGCAAATTCGTCCTGGGGCCCTGTTTGGGGCCCCTTCCCTGCCTTTCTGCCGATCTTTTCATGGTGGGGTCACTGCCATGAAAAGGTCAGCGGAAAGGCACGTCATGATCAGCATGGCGGTGCCGGCATCGAAACCGCCCCCATTGATCACCGATTTCCCTACTGCCGCCCCGTCGGGATCCAGGATCCTGGCGGTGGTCTTGCATCTGGATTGTGGCGGTCTGACCGCTAACCTCGTAATCGGGCGGTTGGACTGCCGAGGAGGAGGCAGTTGGACCACCACCATGGATACGGCAGTCTTGAGACCGCCGTACTCGTAATCAGGCCCTTCGTTTTTTTGGGAAACCCTTGTGGGATCTACACAATGACCCCTTGCTGAAATCAGAATGTTATCTACTTTTCAGAAAGCTATAGCTTTCATGGTATGAAGCCCGGCTTCCACCACAGACTGGAAGTACAATGAAAGCACAAAAATTAGGAAAAATTAGCAATGTCTTTGAAAAATGCCAAAACTGTTGTATGAAATTAGTTTTTTTGATTCAGCTCTGCATGTTCCTGAAAGCCAGGAAGACGATGACTTTAGCACGGCAAACCTCTTGTTGATGCAGTTTTTAGGGAAAAACCAGCCACATTTTTGCAGAGAACTTTTTCCTATTTTTTCTAAAAAGCCCAAAATGTAGCTATATTTTACTTATTTTCTCAGTCCCCTCCTGGGGAATCCACAAACCCTGAGTACCTTTAGTATTCCCAGGCTGTTGGAAAAAACCCACAAATATGGCATAGATAGCTTATATGGGAAAAAGTTATGGAGGCCTAAGCATGAACTCCCGCAAATAGCCAAAAAGGGCTTATTATTCTAGAGGGAAAAGGCCTAGCAGCAAAAATGTTAAAAACTTGATAATTTAAATATTGTTGAGCTGAATTACACACACATAACCATTTTATTGTGAAAGATGTGCAAAATATTTGTAACCAAATGAAACATCCATATTTGTATTACTAACATATTTGCTTATAGTACTGATTATATGACTTGTATTCCTGTGTTTGATATTGTAATAATAATTTATATAACTTGACATAGTTATATTTTCATTCTGGATGATACCAAAAACACAGTAGAAAACACACAAAAAAGTGTTGAGGAACAATTTTATTTTACAAAATAAAAAAAGACTATTGAAAATTGTATCTGGGTTTCAAACTCAAGGAAAAATAATAACAGAATAGAAAACATTTTCTGAGACAGAATAAAGTTGTATGTGGAATGAGAATATTAGGATAAACTCACAATTATTTGGAGTACATGTCCAGATATTAGATGTGTGTCCAAAGGCAAATGTGGTCAAGAAAGTGTCCCAAAAGTGAATGCTTGTGACAGATCAGTCAGGACTCTTGGGTTGAGGACTTCTGGTCGATGGCTTGGGAAGGTGTGAAGATCTTTGAGCTCAGGTCTTGACCGTCTTAGTCTGCCAGAGATAACAGTTACCCCTCTGACACTTATAACGCCTAAAAAGATAGAACCTTCCAGAAGGAGCCTCTAGGAGGAAAAACCCCAAAGGAAAAATCCTCTGATGATGATGGTGGGCTCCCAGATGTTGGGGGCAAGGACCAAAGGACCCAGCCGACTGGAACTGATGCACTAGCAGGAAAAGGGACCTCAAACAGGAGAGACAGCGCCAGCAGAGAAAGGGTGAACTCAGCAGGAAAACAAAAGCAGCGAAACTGAAAACGTCAGCAGGGATGAGGATTATCAGGTGCATGGAAACACACCTACAGGAGCAAAGAAGTGTTGCAACGCATTGAAGAAAGAAATCCTATCCTTACATATTCCCAGGACAGGAAATTACATCAGAAAATGAGGCTTTCATAATGGATTGGCAAGGTAAATCAGTGATGAATGAGAACGGCGGCATTATGGATTGGTTACTAGAAAATTCCTTCCCAGGAATTCTGGAAAAGAGAACTATGGTTGCTTCCCACATTACCCCCAGGGAGAGGAACGCCAAAGACTGCATCGGCTGGCAGTCGCTGTGAAGATGCACCCCAAATGCCACTGCAGCCGCCAGCACAGCCATCACCTGGCAGGTAAGGAAACAGCTGTAACCTTGGAATGGTGTGCACCGTAGCAGTGGGTCTTGGTTTAACTGCATATGTTGGCAATGCATGAGCCAGGAGTGGGGTGCACACTGCTTAGGTGGTGATGGGTGTTCTGCCACAGGGAGCAGATCAAGACCAGCAGTAGTTGTGTGTCCAATTAAGGCTTCTGTAGGAGTAGGAGTGGTGGTTGGCAGATCCATAGAGGGTTGCTGGATTTCACCTCTGACTGATGTTCCTACAATGGCTTAAAATTCCTAAAATAATATTTATGAAAAAAGTTTATGATCAGTTAGGTAGAGTCAGGCGGGAATACCTCTGCCAGCATGATAGATGGAATGAAACCTCCGTCACAGAGAATGGATTGCCTGGACGCCAAGATATAAATCGGTTCCATACTTTTTAAACTGTCTATGTCCATCCGGACTCCCATCTATTAACATGTTACCCCTTCGGTGCTCATGACGGAATGGTTCTGTCATGAGCACCAGAGATTGGGTGCTCATGACAGAACCATTTCGTCATGTGCACATGAACACTAAATCCCTCTGCTGCAAACAGCAGAGGGATTTCCTTTTTTTTTTGGCCTCGAGAGGTGGGGAGGAGCTTCACAACATCCTGAGGCTTTTTTTAAATTTCCAATGTAATGACGATCGCGCGCATGGCAGTAGCAATAGCCCCATATCTGCTCCCCGGGGTGGGGGGGCTGAAAGCCCACTAGGCACCGGGTATTAGGTTTTTTTTTATATGTAGGGGTGGGGGCTGCCCAGAATGGGCATGCCAATGTCCCCACCCCAAAAAAAATTGCAACAATCTTTCTGCCCCTGCCCGGGAGGCAGATGGGGGCAAAAATCCCTTATCAGCCCCCTGCGGGGGGGGGGCGGAAAGCCCACAAGCACAAGGGATTCGTTTTTTTTTAAATATACGTAGGGGTGGGGGCTGCCCAGAATTGGCATGCCAATGCCCCCACGCCCCAAAAAAATTGGCCACAGTCTCTCTGCCTCCCCCAGGAGGCAGATAGGGGCAATAGCCCCTGATTTGCCCCTCCGAGGGTGGGCAGAGAGCCCACTAGGCGCCAGGGATTATGCTAGTTTTTAAAGTTCAGGGGTGGGGGCTGCCCAGAATGGGCATGCCAATGCCCCCACCCCCAAAAAAATGAGCCACAGTTTCCCTGCCTCCCCGGAGAGGCAGATGGGAGCAATAGACCCCGATCTGCCCCCTTAGGGGGGGGGGGGGGCAGAGAGCCCACTAGGTGCCAGGGATTATGCTGTTTTTTATATGTAGGGGTGGGGACTGCCCAGAATTCTGGGTAGGAAAACATTGGGGGATCCACACAAGCCACACCTCCCTGCACTCCCTTGGGTGTCTAGTTTTCAGAAATGTGTGGCTTTGGTGGGTTTCCCTAGATGGCCACTGAGCCCGGGACCAAAAATGCAGGTGCCCCCCTTGCAAAACCAGGTCGCTTTGTGATAGATCATTTTTATGTCTCCACAATACATTTTGGGCCCTTGCCTGTTGCGGGTACTTGGCGCACCCACACAAGTGAGGTACTATTTTTATTGTGAGACCTGGTGGAATGCTGAGTGGTAGGAAATTTGTGTCGGCCCGGTGATCCCACAACTTTCCCACACAGAAATGTGAGAAAATTAGATTTTTTTCAGCTAAATTTGAGGTTTGCAGGGGATTCTGGGTAGGAAAATGTTGGGGGATCCTCGCAAGTCACACCTCCTTGCACTCCCCCGGGTGTCCAGTTTTCAGAAATGTGTGAATTTGGTAGGTTTCCATAGATGGCCGCCGAGCCCGGGACCAAAAACTCAGGCGCCCCCTTGCAAAACCAGGTCGTTTTGTGACAGATCATTTTTATGTCTCCACAATACGTTTTGGGCCCTTGCCTGTCGCAGGTACTTGGCGCACCCACAGAAGTGAGGTACCATTTTATCGGGAGACCTAGGGGAATGCTGGGTGGTAGGAAATTTGTGTCAGCCCGGTGATCCCACAACTTTCCCACACAGAAATGTGAGAAAAATGTGATTTTTTTCCAGCTAAATTTGAGGTTTGCAGGGGATTCTGGGTAGTAAAACGTTGAGGGATCTACGCAAGTCCCACCTCCCTGGACTCCCCCGGGTGTCTAGTTTTCAGAAATATCTGGGATTGGCAGGTATCCCTAGATGGCCGCCAAGCCCCGGATCAAAAACGCAGGTGACTCCCTTGCAAAACAAGGTCTTTTTGTAATCGATAATTTTGATGTCTCCACAGTACGCTTTAGGCCGTTTTCTGTCATGGGCACTAGGCCTACCCACACAAGTGAGGTACCATTTTTACTGGGAGACTTGGGGAAATGCTGGGTGGGTGGAAGTTTGTGGCTCCCTGCATTTTACAGAACTTTCCATCACAGGAAGTGAGGAAAATTCTGGGCTGTGCAAGGGATTCTGGGTAACAGAACCTGGTGAGATCCACACAAGTCACCCCATCCTGGATTCCCCTTGATGTCTAGTTTTCAAAAATGTATCGGTTTGCTAGGTTTCCTAAGGTGCATGCGGAGCTAGGGTCCAAAATCCACAGCTATGCACATTGCGAAAAAAGGGCCAGTTTTCACTGGAAAAATGTGAGTGTCCATTTTGCGTTTTGGGCTGTTTACCCGTCGCGGGTACTAGGCCTACCCACACAAGTGAGGTACCATTTTTATCGGGACACTTGAGGGAATGCTGGGTGGGTGGAAGTTTGCGTCTCCACGAAAATTCCACAACTTTCCATCACAGAAATGTGAGGAAAATGTGTTTTTTTTTGCAAAGTTTGAGGTTTGCAAGGGATTCTGGGTAACAGAACCTGGTGAGAGCCACACAAGTCACCCCATCCTGGATTCTCCTGCGTGTCTAGTTTTCACAAATATACAGGTTTGCTAGGTTTCCCAAGATGCCAGCTGAGCTAGGGTCCCAAATCCACAGCTGGGCACATAGCAAAAAAGGGTCAGTTTTCTGCGGAAAAATGTGATGTGTCCACGTTGCATTTTGGGACATTTCCTGTCACGGGCACTAGGCCTACCTACACAAGTGAGGTACCATTTTTATTGGGAGACTTTGGGGAATGTTGGGTGGGTGAAAGTTTGTGGCTCCCCACAGATTCCAGAACTTTCCATCACAGAAATATGAGGAAAATGTGTTTTTTGTTTTTACAAAGTTTGAGGTTTGCAAGGGATTCTGGGTAACAGAACCTGGTGAGAGCCACACACACACCTCATCCTGGATTCACCGGAATGTCTAGTTTTAAAAAATGTATAGGTTTGCTAGGTTTCTTAGGTGCCGGCAGAGCTAGGTTTCAAAATCCACAACTAGGCACATTGCGAAAAAAAAGGGTCAGTTTTCACTGGAAAAATGTGATGTGTCCAGTTTGCATTTTGGGCCGTCTCCTGTCGCTGGTACTAGGCCTACCCACACAAGTGAGGTACCATTTTAATCGGGAGACTTTGCGGAATGCTGGGTGGCTGGAAGTTTGTGGCTTCCCGCAGATTCCAGAACTTCCCATCACAGAAATGTGAGGAAAATCTTGTTTTTTTGACAAATTTGTAGCTTGGTGTGCTACCAAACATCTTGATCCCCTTTCCGCACCTCTATCAGAAATGTTGTTATGTGCTCTTTCATTAGCCCAGCAAGGCTTTACTTTGGCTCAGTTAAAGGGTATCTTTCGGCCATATTGACGTTATTGCGGTTGCCAGACCATCCCTCTTTGTTTAAGTCACCTGTTGTTGTGACACGTTTTCTAAAAGGACTGCAACACATGTTCCCCCCAAGACCCTTCATCATGCCCCAATGGGACTTAAATCTAGTTCTTGATTTCTTGCCCTTCAAGCCTCTGCACAATTGCCCTCTATGTCTTCTGACCATTAAAATTGTCTTTCTAGTGACCATTACATAACCCAGAAGGGTTAGCGAACTGCAGACTTTCTCTGTGCACCCTCCTTACACAACTTTTTTCCCAAATAAACTGGTTCTGAGAACTCGTGCCTCTTTTCAACCGAAAGTGGTGAAACCTTTTCACGTAGGGCAGACCATCACACTTCTGATCTTCTTTGCTCTGTCTCACCCTTCCAAGGAGGAGAGACTCAACTACCTGGACACAAAAATGTCATTATTGTTCTACATTGATCATACCAAAGAGTTCCGGGTGGACATTCAAGTCTTCATTGGGTTAGTCAGGGCAAAGGAAGGAAAGGCTGTGCAGAAAAGGTCCATCTCAAGATGGATTCTGCTCTGCATTAAAATGTACTACACATGGGCCAAGAAACATGCCCCTGAGGGCTTGCATGCTCATTCCATCAGATCCAAGGCTGCGATCACTGCGTTCGCTTGTGTAATTCCTATCCTGAACACGTCGATGTGGTTGTCTCTGCGCACATTTACCACGAATTACTGCCTGGACAATCAGGTCCGGAGTAACGAATACTTTGCCATTCGGTCCTATGACAAGAATGACCTCAAATGTGCTACCAATATTTAGCCATGGGTGCCCCCTATGCCAAGAGTTTCCTTAAGTGTGCCAGCACGAGCAATTTTCCATGTGTGCTCCATATGCCAAGCATAATCTCTTGTGTGCCTGTACCAGTATTTTTCCACAGATGCCCATTATGCCAAGAATAAATTCCAGTATACATGTGCCAGTAATTTGTCATAGGCGCTGGTCATTCTAAGAGATGCCTTCAGTATGACACACCAGGGGGCCGATTCACAGAACTAATCTGAGACAAAATCCTAAACTTACTACTTTTGGTATTCACAGAAGGCACTTACTACTTTTGATATTCACAGAATGCACTTACGACTACTAACTTTACGTCCACAATCGGGCAGGAATTTCCGCACTCGGGCCGGACTTTCCGCACCCGGAGCGGGAACTCCGCATTTGTGCCGGGATTTCCGCTTCCAGGCCGGAATTTCCGATACCGGGCCGGAACTTCCGATTCCGGCCTGGAATACCCGCATTTGGGCCTGATGATCATTTCAAGTGCCTACCATCCCCCACCATGCTCCAGCTGAAGTCAATTAATACTAACTGGAAGACCATCACCACAAACCATATAAAAGCAGCACACATTCAAGGAACAGGTTTGGCCACAGAGAGTTCCTGGTGTCATTCGCTGTTCATCTCTAGAGGAAAATGTACCAAATGAGGAGGAAGAAGAACTTCACTACTGAGGAGACCACCATGATTGTGGAGTTCATTGTGAGGCACCACAAACGCCTATATGGTCTCCCACCTTACTGCACCAGTGGCACACAGATGGCAGCAATTAGCCACTGCTGTCACAGCATTGGGGGAGGAGAGGCGCACAGTCCGGGACATCAAGAAGAAGTGGCAGAATCTGCTGGGTCAGTAAAGAACGTAATGGGGTGGGGGTTGCGGTGCAGAGGAAAATCAACTGACAACGGAATAGGGAAAATAAATACAAATTATCCAAAAAGTAACTCACCTTGTGCCAGCCAAAATCACAAAGCAGAAGGTGAGAGAATCCTTATCTCAAAACATTTCATTCACATATTCCGTTGTCTATTTCCCACCCTGCCACGCCATTACATCCCCAACCCCCCACTGCTCCTACCTGCACCGGCCGTGGCAGTACTTCACAATACTGTTAGCATGCAGAAGATATAAGGAAATGTCTGACAAGTTACACATGTACATTTTCCATTTGGTGACTTTTCTCTCTTCTCACCTATTGACTTAGTCAGCCAGAGCACAGATAACCACTGTAGCAGAGGTCCCTGCATCTTCTGGGAGGAAACAACATCATCCAGAGCAACGCAGACCACGCTCACTAACTGGTAAGTCAAACTGGTCAGGAGATGGTCAAAATGCATACATTGTCAGCAGACAACAGAGGGACATATAGGGCCCGAATATCAAAGGTAACCGGAGAGGAAAAACTAGCTTTACAACTATTGGAGTTCTTAATGGACATTTACCTTTAGCAAATGACATTTGTGAATAGCGAAAGACAAAATATAATATATCTTGCCTCATCATACCTTTGTAATTTGGGAACATTACATGTATTCCACCAACAGTTCCAGAACTGGGAACTCAATCCTGGAATCGAGTGTCACAACAAGTCAAAAAGGAGTCCCCAGTATATTGTAATTGTTTTTGTAGACCAAATCAAGAAATCCAATGTTAACAAATATGACAATGATGAACAAGAAGTGAGATACTATTGTCAGGAGTATTGAGAATGCATCCACTGTCCAACTCAGAATTATTTTCACTATACATGAAATTGCCCAGTCCACCCAGCTGGTTACATATGTTTTTATTGGATGGCTTGTGTTTTTGGCCATTAACAAAACATGATAGTGGACCTTACCTCAGGATTTGTAGTCTTGTCATTTTGATAGACGTTGCTTCTAGGCAGTGGGGCCATTATAAGTTAAATGTGGGACCACTCATGATATTTAGTGCTACACACTTCTGCAACGGTAGTGCCCACAACTGCTTGTGCTTATCCTTTGTGCCTGAAATTGAGTGCATCACATGTGGTAGCAGAAATGTAAAGTTGCAAATACACTTATCATTGTAGGTCCAATGATGTCCTCCCAGATTCCAACACCCACATTGACTTCTCTACAAGGTTGGCTGTGACATCTGGTCAGGGACCACACACTGGGCAGGTGCGGGGCCCTGGTAAGTAAACCCAAGAATAATGTACCTGAATGCTCATGAAATGTGCCTTTAATCTCCACTGTATGTGGTATATGTTGTACAACACTGTTGTCCTGCATCACAATATGTTCACATATGGCATTTAACCACATACCAGATCAGACCATGGTGGCTACTGAAAGGATGACACAAAATGTATGCCAAGTGAGTGCAGAATGGATATAAAATAGTACATTGTGTCATATGAAGTGTCCGACACACTACTGGATTGCAATTCAATGATATGAAAACTCTCTTGCAAAATATCAATGGCAAAATCATATTGAAATTGGTGTGGATGAGGCTCGCACTGATGCCAGTTGGGTTCCTTTGAAATGGGTGTATGGGCTGCTAAGGTGAATCTTCAGGAAGTGAAATTTTCAAATCATTTGGCTGAAAAGCACAACGCAAATCCAGTGCAGGCGGCAACCATCAAACTTCTCAACTTACCCACAATGTGGGATCCTAGTTAAATGTTGCATTCTGCTTGACTCCTCTTCTACTGTATTCACATATATAAGTGAGTGGTTGACATATGAGGTTGGGATGTCTGCTGTACAAGACACCATCCATTGTCAGCTAAGTACTACCATGATGTTGGAAATGGAGTATGCAAACAGAGGACACTCAAAGGATGGACATAACAAATGTGTGATCTCTCATTCCAAAATGAGCTTTGTGACTGCATGGGTAGGGAATCACAAATGAGCCACATTCTGTACCTGACTATTGCACATCTCACATATGAACTCTGCAATTCAATGTCTGAACTGTTGTGCAAATGTGATACTGGTCAGCCTGGTGATGTACAATCCTTTCGACTTGTCAACAGACAACATTATACTCATGAAACATGTTAGTCTTAATGGTGAAGGTGTAATCAATGTAATGCGGAGGAGTCCTGATCATTTATCCCCTTCCTTGAAATATCAGTAACCTTCTCATACAAGTTTGTCTGTTGATGTGTCATCTCATTGATGTCAGTGCTGTGTGGAGGTAACAGCTGGCAATTTCTGCATGTGAGCAGGGGCCCACATGTAAAGTCCCTGAGGTAAACATGCTGCACATTGTCCAGGAATATCCTATCAATGGTCATTGAGAATGACACATACATGTTAGCTCATAGCTACCATCTGGTGTACTGAAATATGGACATGAATGTCTCATCACAGCTGCTGACAGGATGACACCAGTGCAGCGTACAACACCATCCCGGGGAATGCAAGACATCCTGGCTGCAGCAGTGAAACCCTCTCGCACCTGTCCATCCGGTAAATGTGGCGTGAAGTGTTTCCCTATCATAGACTACTAAACCGTGACAAAGATCAATATCCCCTTCGGCATAGAATCTGCAGTCGTTGTTTACAAAGTTACATACATATTATAAGTGTCACATGTGCCTGTTTGTAAATTAGTAATGCAGATCATTGAGTATGGTGTCACTTCCCTCTACAGCTGCTGGATCGGGGACGGCTTTGTCAGCAAAACCTATGAGGAGCATGGTTCAGCAGTTGACATCAGGGGGGATCGCAAAGGGACAGAAAGCTGTGGCAGGAGCTGGTGAGTTTGCTTGTGCAATGTACATCTCTGTTTAACACCTCAGTGCTATGGTGTGAGCTGTCATTTGTAGGGGTAGCCAAACCAGGTCACATGTACGTCATCTGTTGATGCAAAGTACAGTTAATCCAACCCTTGTGTTGCACCACATCTTATGCTAGGTCAATTACTGATACGGTTGCAACCTCTGTGTTCCAGGGGATGATGACGATGAGGAGGAAGGACCTTCCACCAGTGTTGGGCGACGGGCAATCAGAGGGGAAAATCCACTGCTCCTCCAGGCAGTTATGTCGGCTGCAAGTACTGCGCAAGAGGAGGAGGAGGAAGTACCTGAGGATGAAGGATTGGAAGATGATGGTGACTATATGTCCATCCTCTCCAGGGATGACGATTCTGTTGCCATGGACAGAAATCTTACCACATTGCCCAAATCTTGCAAGGCATCACACCCTCCGCCCAGCAAAGTGCCTCAGCCTCCTCCAAAATGTAAGATTGCCTGTCCCCAGCATAGAGCTAACCAGCCACAGCTCACATGCATCCCAACACAGACATCACTCCCTCACAGCCCTCACATCCAGGACAGACATGGTGGTTCCCCTACATGCTCCTCCCCATACAGTGTATCCCAGGCATCCTCTCCACCATCTGGGGGAAGTACCAACCCTGTTGTGGTGCAGGTATCCCCTGGGCACCATTCTCCTGTCCACAGGCTTACACCTGCCACCCCCGCCACCCCCGCTGTTGGACCTGCTGGTCTCATCCATGGCTGACCCCTGCAGAGAGGGCCTGCACCTGGCTATGGTGGCCAGTGGGAGCAGGACTTCTTCCAACAGCAGTCAGATGTGAGGCAGGACATTTGTGCCATAGGGGCTACCCTGTCAGACATGTCTGGGTCCCTGCAGGACATGCTCCAATTCCCTCAGGTGGTGGACAGACTGACCCATGTTTTGGATAGGATGGATAGAACTTGGCAAGACATGTCCAAGAATATCAGAGACATGATATCCATCCAAAGGGAAGAGAGTGCAAGACACCATGCCTTGGCCATGAAGATGATGGATGGCATGCTGAAAGTGATCCAAAGTCTCCCTTTACGGTCAACGCAGGGAGGGGAGCCATCACATCTGCCTGCAGCACATCACACCCACACACCTGTACCACCAACTGCACACAACCGCGCCCTGAACAGGCACTCCCAAAACGTGCACAACCACCACCACCCCCTGAACAGGCACTCCCACAACGTGCACAACCACCATCACCCCCTGAACAGGCACTCCCACAATGTGCACAACCACCACCGCCCCCTGAACAGGCACTCCCACAACGTGCACAACCACCACCACCCCCTGAACAGGCACTCCCACAACGTGCACAACCACCAGCACCCCCTGAACAGGCACTCCCACCACCTGCACAACCAGCCCTTGTCCACGCACAAACACCAACTGTACATCTACCATCTGCGCCTGCACATGAACTTCACCCTGTACAGGCACATGCACAACACCCACCTACATGCAGGCGACAAGCCAGACATGATCCCTCACAGCGATCATCACCTCCAAAATTGCGAAGTCGCAAGCACGATCACCATTGACAACATCCCAAAAACAAATTGACCACTGTGAATATGTGTAAATAAAAAGTAATTATCTTCACAAGTCAAGATTCTGTTGCGTATCATGTCCTGATAGGCAAATGTATACCAATTTTGGTGGCCTAGAGATGTGAGGATGTATGTGTGTGTGTGACACATTTACAAGTGTAACCCCAGCATTGCAACAAGCCATAATGTGCAGAGCAGATGACTCACAAAATACATGTCCATATTTTGTACAAGACATTCACAATGAAGTCAAACAAGTTAAAGAAAGTAGGATTCAAAAATATATTTTAAGTAAATAGAAGTGTGTGTTTTGAAAAACAACAGTCCGTTTGGAAGGAAGAAAGGAAAACAAATGATGATCTTAATACAGAAGGAGAAGGTAACTTGGATTAGGGTGGGGCAACAAAAATATAACACGTCAGGGAGCGTCAGGGGAACCAGTCTATTTTCAAGGGGAAAAGTAAATAATTGTCCACAAAGAAAATTATGTCCAACAGGTCAAGTGTCCTTCTGGTCATCCTCTAATACCACAATGTCCAGATACTCCGAGTCCGATGCGGGCACATGGCTGGCCGGTGCAGGAACAGGCACCACACGGGTCGGGACACACGAGGAGTACGGGGGGAAACAGTGTGGGACAACGGACAGGGGGAGACATTGACGGTGGTGTGGGAAGGAGGTTGGGAGACAAAAGACGACATGGTTGCAGCCAGGGAATTGACACTGGCAGTGAGGGTGGCCAGAGCTCAGACAATTTCCTCTCGCATCATGCGTATCTCTAGGCACATATGCAGCATGATGCGAGAGGACATGTCTGGCTGACCCTCACATACCCACATCAATTCCTCTGGGACAGCCACAGACGGAACAACACAGGTTTGGGTGGAACATGAGGAGTGTGGTGCCTCAGGTTCGGAGCCAATGTTGGGGTCGACCTGGCAGCTACAACGAGGAGGACAGGTTGCAGGGGATGCAGCTGGAAGCCCCGATGGAATGGGGGCCTCTAGAGGTAGGGAGGGGGTGATGGCAGGCCCAGGTTGGGTAGTGGCCTGCCACCTCGTCAGCACTTACAGGTGAATGGTCCGGGGGAGAGTAGCTCTCCTCCCCCCCCGGCCAGAGGTGTCCAGTTCTTCCCCCCACTTCAATGTCCACAGCCTCCACCCGGTCCGTAGCACCAGAGTTGTCTTCCTGGTCAGTCCGGGTGGGCGCAATCCCCATGCCTCCTGATGTTGAGGGTCCTGCCTCATCGTCCTCTTCCTCACTACTGGAAAGAGGTCGTAGCCGCCGTCGCACCGAAGATCTCCTGCTCCGAACCTGGTCCTGCTGTTGTTCCATTTGGCCAGATGTGCCCACTGAAATGTAAGAAAAATCATGATGTAGTGGTTGTACACGTCAGGACAAGACACATACCCAGATGAGCCAAGGTCAGACTTTGTTTTCCTCTGATCACACTTTACAGTTGTCAGTGTTTATGAGCTTACATTACGTGTATGTTCACTGTCATCTCCTGATTTGAGTCTGACATGGACATCTCACAAGATTATTTGTGGCTCACACAACTGTATTGGCCAACCCTCAACTTTGGCATTCTTGTGACATGTGGGTCCTGTCACTGCTACATGGGCAGGTTCCAAACCCAGTCTACAAAAGGAGATCATAGAGAGTCCAGATGGTATTGAAAAGGGCCTGTGATATGGAGTCTCAGCACTTTTACGTCTGGACAAATGTTATCTGCTGTGTAGCATTGTATGGGACGAGACAAATGCCGATTGTGGGTCACACATCCACATAGGGTCTGGGCTATTTGGTTTGCTACGTTGTGAGTCTAGCCTTTTGATATTCCCTCACAGAAGCTGACAATCCAGTGCTACATATTGGCTTCAGTGACTGATAAGGTAGTGCTGTGCACCGGTGAACAGTGGTGGGTCGTTGTTACAGCTACCTGTGCATGAAAAATGGCATACAAGCCACTGAGGGTAAGACGTGTGTCAGTGGACACACTTGGCAAAATTGGACACACTTAAGAGTGAGGCAAGGATCTCAAAGTCTCTCTTGACTCCATGGCACATGATGATCTGTCTCAATCAGAACCCAAACTCAACAAATGCAATGCAAGTCACAGCATCCAATACCCATTGGCCTCTCATACACACACTGAACAGTGTCTGTACCATTCCTCATCCAATGCACACATCAGTTATGATTCCCTTGGTTCACTGTTAGTGGTGCTGGCAGTGCAAATGTCAGTACAAATGCACCTGTGTGGCTCAATTCCCCAGTTGTCATGAAGAAACTGCAACTCCCAGAATGCACTCTGCCCTGTACAGTCCATATGCCACAGTGAGCCTTTTGCTTCATGATGACTGCTGCATAGACACAGAATAGGTGAATGGAGGCATGGGACACACAATGGTACAGTTCTGTCTTCACTCACATCATACTTCCAGACACATATTGCATAAAATGCACTTACCAGGTCTCTGCTGCCCATGCTCCTCCAGCTGAGCATGGAGGGTCGGCCAAGCTGCACGCAGGACCCTCCTGTACAGTGGGGAGAGGCGAGGACGATGCACATGGTGCTGGGAAGACTGGCCTAGTAGCTCCTCAGCCTTGTGCCGGGCCCAGCCTTTTAGGTCCTCCCAGTGCGTGCGGAATGCCCTCGCCTTCCTGGTGTGAACGCCCACTGCACTGCAGCGCTCACCATTGTCAGCCCATAGCCTGGCTCGGGATGCATTGCTCAGCTGGTACTCTGGCCCCCCATATAGCTGAGGAAATTTGGACAGCACCCCCTCAGCCAAGATGTCTAATTCCCTTTCAGTGAAAGGGGGTGCTTTCTCCTCATTACCCTCAGCCATTTTGGGGGAAATAAGTTTGAAAAGAGCACAGGATGGCAGAGGATCTGATCTGTGAGAGAGGATGACTCAGAATGAACACAAAATGCTGTCAACAACTTCCTGTGATGTATTTCCTGTCTCCCACTTCCTGTATAACATTTCCTGTATAAAATAGTGTGTTCTGGTTCATTTTCGGAGATTATGGCCCGAAAACGTAATTTCCGGTTCCGGAGCGTCGGGTCCGCATGCGCGTCGCACGCTCCGGAACCGGAAACTACGTTTTCGGGCCGTGATCATTATTTCATACAGGAAATAATATACAGGAAGTGGGAGACAGGAAATACATCACAGGAAGTAGTTGACAGCCATTTTGTATTCATTCTGAACCATCCACAATCACAAATCAAATCCACTGCCATCCTGTAGTGGAAATACCTGAAATGACAGTGCAAGAGAGAATCATAGACATGTAACAAAAGGGGGAACAGACCATTTAATGACATTTTGGCTCGGATGGGGGGGGGAGGGGCTGACACAACATCAAACCCCAGTTTAGTTTTCTCCTACTTTGCATTATAGTTCATGTAGTCCATATTTAGTGCTCAACACAAGAGTTGTGTGTCGTGTTACAGAAAAGTGGGGGGAAGCAGTGCTGTGTATCACAGACACATTGTGCCACATTCACCCATAACATCATCACTCATGTTGTGGGCCCATCATTTGTGGGGGAGTCAAATCTGTTGAGGGCAAAGGCTCTGAGAATGCAATAGTTATACCCTTTTGTGATTAAGGAACCCATCCCCATAAGGTCCAGGAGGTCTCTCAGAACATGTACAGTTTTTCCTCTGCGTCAATAGATTCCTTAGGGACATCCACTACACTGATCGCTGACATGGGCACATGACCTGAAGCACGGTCAATCTTTTGACTACTGTCAACAGCTGTGGTTTACATGCAGTTAGTGTGGCTTGCAAAGTAGTCTCAGGATAGAATTTTTGGACAGAGTCGTAATTATCCAACTTTCATCATTGACAACAGACTTCAAACCACATTTTGTCCATGACACAACAGGTTGCTCATGTGAAAAACGTGGCAACCAGCTGATCACGGACTTGCATACCCTGACCTCGGTTATGTGCAATGGCCCGGTTTCCCAGATTCAGAGCTAGCCGAGGTACAAGAGGTATGTATAAACTATGCGTTAAAGCTATGTTGTGCAAAACACAACAGGCTAATATGATCTTGCACACGACTTCAGGGGAGTACAGCAGCACACCCCCTGTACGGTCAAGACATCTGAATCGCGACTTCAACAGACCAAAAGTGCGCTCTATGATGGCTCGAGTCCGTATGTGTACCCTATTGTACCTGCGCTGAGGTACAGTGTTTGCACGTCTGTAAGGGGTGAGGAGTTGTGGGGTGAGTGCATACCCAGCGTCGCCTGAGGAGGGAAGAAAGGGCAATTGGTTACATTTCCCTCTTTGATTTACACAGGACATGATCTATACTTTGGTACATGCAGTGTCTGTTGAGACAGTGTATGTTGCTTTATGATTCTCATTGTACAATAGTTGTTAATGTAAGGTGGCATTTAGACATTTCAATTGCACATATCCCTCATTTTTAGTGCTTGGTACTTACCCAGTAGACACATGTTGCCAAATTCTCCCGCAGCCATTCGCCGGGCAAGAGGTGACATGCGGAATACGAAGCTGTCATGGGTACTGCCTGGGAACACTGCATGCACATCAATGAATCTCCCACAGGCATCACAGACAGCTTGCACATTGATGGAATGCCATCGGTGTCTGTTGCAGAAGATGTGTGCAATGCGGCGGGGTGGCTGGAGGGCCACATGGGTACAATCAATTGCACCCAGCACACGTGGGAAGCGAGCAATGAGATAGAAATCTCTAGCTGCCCTTTGTCTCATGGCCAGTGTATGGGGCATTCGTATGTGGTGGTGGGCTCTTGCAGTGATGCATCTCAGTACCTGATGCAAGCACTGTGACTGGCTTGCCTGGGAAATGCCCACATGGTCACTGGAGACCCTTTGGAATGACCCAGTGGCAAAGAAATGGAGAGCAGAAAGGATCTTGAGATAGGCTGGAATGGCATGGGAGCTGCAGGTCACAGAGTCATCAAGTTCCTGCTCCCACTCACATAATAATAATAATAATAATACTGGAGCTTATAAAGCGCGACAGCTACCCCAAGCAGGGGTGTCCCGGCGCTGAAGCAGCAGGTAATAGCGACCAGAGCGCGCAACGGGGTCCATCGAAATCCTATTGATCTGCCATAAAGAGCCACGTTTTCAGGGTCTTTCTGAAACAGGATTCTGACTTGACCTGTCGCAGGGACCCCGGTAGAGCATTCCACAGTGAGGCCGTTCTGACTGTGAATGCTCTGCCGCCCAAGCGTGATTTCGCAAAGCATGGGGTGCGCAGCAAATTATGAAAATTGGATCGCAACATACGATTTTGCTTATAGAGACACAGTCTTTCCTTCAGATAACCAGGGCATTTTCCGTTAAGGGCCCGGTAGGCCAATGTCATGGCCTTAAATTTAATTCTTTTCTCCACTGGAAGCCAGTGAAGCTTCTGTAGATGCGGTGAGACATGGTGTCGAAATGGTATGCGACGAACCAGCCTCGCAGCCGCATTCTGTATCATCTGAAGGCGACAAATGGCGTAATTGGGAAGGCCAAGATATAGGCTATTTGCGTAGTCCAGCCTAGATGTAACTGTGGCGTGGACTACTGATTTACGGCAATCTTCCGGTAGGAAGTGTAGGACTTTCCATCTCCAAGATGACTTCTGGAGGGAAACGGTTTCTGGCCCTGACATCTTGGCTGGACATCCCAAATAGGTTGATCCTTTGTCTAAAGATCCTCTCTACTCTCCTCCTCCTCAAGTCTTCTTGCCGCATGGCAAGGGGCAGAGCAACAAACACATTCAGCGACATGTTGAAAGGGTTTGTGTGTGTCTGCTCTGCATTCATACATGCTGCAGGGCTGGGATTGGCTGCAGTGTGTCAGCTGATGCATGGTGGGGGATGGTAGGCACTTGGACAGGTGTTTACCCTTGAGGAAAATGATCAACGGCCAGAGTGTGGGTATTCCGGCCCGGATTGGGAAATTCCGGCCCGGCATCGGACATTCCGGCCCGAAAGCGGGAATCCCGGCACAAATGCGGAGTTCCCGCTCCGGGTGCGGAAATTCCGGCCCGATTGCGGACATAAAGTTAGTAGTCGTAAGTGCATTCTGTGAATACCAAAAGTAGTAAGTGCCTTCTGTGAATACCAAAAGTAGCAAGTTTAGGATTTTGTCTCAGATTAGTTCTGTGAATCGGGCCCCAGGTGTTTTTTTGCCATGGGTGCCATTATAAGCCAAAAATACCCTTCTATATGCCACAATCAAAGGCAGACTTTCAAGCATACCACCACAGTCTTACTCACGCTTACGTGCATTCACTCACTCACACTCATTCTCGCCCATTCACACTCACTCATACTTACTCATTCACTCATATATTCTCACTCACTAGCACTCATTCTTACCCTCACTCCTTTATTCTCTGTCACTCTCACTTATTCTCACTCACTCTGACTCATTCATTCTCACTCACTCTAACACTCCCTCACACCCATTCTTATAGGCTCTGTGCACCCCGGCTCTAGATGCACACTCAGAGGGAGAAGGGTTAACTTTTACTGGACTCCTTGGTGGACGCAGAGACTCTCCCGAGTTTATTGATTTCGAACAGATTGACCACTATAGTTTTTTTTACAGATGGCCAACCCCATCTCGTCTGGATCCCCCTTTGACCCTTTCCAGCCGAATATATGGAAAGAAAGGAACTACCCTCTTGCAGAGCCACTGCGAGCTATTTGTAATGGCTCCTTAGCCACAGGTTTAGCACCCAGTGAATTGAAAAAGCTATAGCGATCCCTTTAATGGAAAACAAACTAGGGCTGATCCATTTAACCTCAGCAATTTTCCACCCATTTCACTCTGGCTATTCCCAATAAAATTATGGAAAATGTGTGAAAAGGCGCCTATCTGATTTCCTATAACAGCATCACCTAATGGACAGTGGTCAATCAGGTCTGTGCCCTGGCACCAAATCTACCCTGGTCTCGGTACTATATGACCTTCGTATGGCAGCAGGCAAGGGTTGCTTTGTGGCCCTTGTGTTACTCAAACTGCCACCATCAACGCATTCTTCCATTCCTTCCAAGTCGTACGCATTCTCTGGTTCTTTAGGCCTCCATTGTACGCAGGATATACTACAGCAGTGCCCTTTTTGGGTGTGTCAGACTACTTAATCAAAAGACTGCGTCAAATGCAATCAGCTGCAGCAAAACTCACTCTCCTCCTGTCACTGCAGGCTTCTCCCTCTATGGCTTTTAACTCTCTGCACTGGCTCCACATGGCTTTGCTGGTTTTGTTTACTTTAACTGTCTGTAATGGCTCATTAAGGCAGTTCCAGGATGCATTTTAAAGTGCTTTCTTATATTTTGGTAAAAAAATGGACAAGTGGCAACCCTGTTTTCCAGTGAATCAGGCCCTTCCTTGGGTTCGGGGAGAGCATGTGCAGCCATATTGTAGAAATGTCAATGGTGATGCAGGGATCCACATTGTTTTCTTTGAGTTACTCGGTGGGAAGGTATCCACCCATAGTAAGGCTGATGGGGATGGTTCAAAAAGAACTCACATGTTTCTTTCTAGTGTTATTCTACCAAATTTCTCAAAGGTAGCTGTGGGCATCAGAAGAAACCAGGATGTAGAGGAGAAGAACTAGCATCCTCTTGAAATCCAATTACAGGAAGACTCATAGTGTAAGCTAATTTGTGACCCCAGAGTGAGAGTGGGTTCTTTGGGGTTCCTTTTTTGGGAAAGAAAGTTTCTACCTGGAGTTTAGAAGAGAACTATCTTGATAATAATAAGCACAATCGCAATGATAAAGGGTTACAATGACGTCAGAAAGAAAAGCTAGCAAGGACACAGATGACTGTATTCGCAATATTGTTTTTATATGTCAAACAATGTATCAATATGTACATAAAAGAAAAAACATAATAGTGCTAGGTGTCCCCAGTGAAGTTGGAACCAAACATAAAGCATAAAACTTTTAAATTAGTGACAAATGTGACTTGGTTTCCGTGAGAAAACGACCATAAGCAATTGTACAATAATCACAGCCACTGTGTACAGTAATCAGGGCTGATTGAATTGGTTCGTTTTGCTAGATTGTCGACGACGTTTCAACCCTTTTACACAATACAGGGTCTCTTCAGGACCTATGGGTGTAGGGACATCTGAATTGCGGTTGCGCAGCTATGTGAAGAGTGTGGTGCAGTAGCGACTCGTGAATAACTGGCACGGTTGGCTGACACGGGTACTGGATCGTGACTCCGTGTCCAAGTATCTTCTTAAAGTTGGATAGAAGAGATCTGTGGTGCGTGTCTCAGTAACGCAGCGTGGTAGATCTGATCAATCTGTCTACCTGGGTACAATGACGGTCATTGTACCCAGGTAGCCAACCGTGCCAGTTATTCACGAGTCGCTACTGCACCACATGTGCAGTCTTCTTCTGAGATCTCTCCGCTCTAACCACAGGCGGAGCACACCTTCTTCCTTACCCTGCAGCACCGACCGCGCTCTACATCCAATTGGTTGCCAGCCCCTCACTCCGATACGCACGAAGGGTACCCGGCTGGGTCCCTTGTGAGTATCTTTCATTCCTTTTTCACTAAACCGGTGTGTCACACTCTTCACATAGCTGCGCAACCGCAATTCAGATGTCCCTACACCCATAGGTCCTGAAGAGACCCTGTATTGTGTAAAAGGGTTGAAACGTCGTCGACAATCTAGCAAAACGAACCAATTCAATCAGCCCTGATTACTGTACACAGTGGCTGTGATTATTGTACAATTGCTTATGGTCGTTTTCTCACGGAAACCAAGTCACATTTGTCACTAATTTAAAAGTTTTATGCTTTATGTTTGGTTCCAACTTCACTGGGGACACCTAGCACTATTATGTTTTTTCTTTTATGTACATATTGATACATTGTTTGACATATAAAAACAATATTGCGAATACAGTCATCTGTGTCCTTGCTAGCTTTTCTTTCTGACGTCATTGTAACCCTTTATCATTGCGATTGTGCTTATTATTATCAAGATAGTTTTCATTGCCCCGCAGGAACCGCTGTTTCTGTTACATACCTAATTACCCTGGTTCCTAGCGAGTAGGGTCTCCCTTGTTCTTGTTTTTGGAGTTTAGAAGAAGCACCAGGAAATAGCACTGGATAGAATGTAAAGTATCTTCCATATATTTTTGAGTGTATTGTACGAACTAGTGAATTTAATGCGAGACTCTAATACTGAAGGTTAAGGGTTCACATCCTCAAATCTCCATGATAACATGTTTGCTTGACAATCTGTGTTTTTCAAATGATCCCAACACTCGTCATGAGAAAAAGTTAAAACAATTTTCTAAATTGTTCAGGGTGTGAGGGGATCATTACAAAAACTCTTGCTCCCAAGCAGTCCTGTCCCTGGTACTAAGAGAAAGAAGGCAACTCCAGGCAATGCCAGGGAATGTTTATTCCCGGAGCAGTCCCAGGCTCAGCCCTAGGCTCTCAGAAAGCAGAACTGGCCCACCTGATCTGCCTCCCTCTAGAACCTGGTTATGTGTATTGAGATGCCCTGTGGGATTAATGTGCACTTTAAAGATACATGTATTATGTTCAAATATCAACATATTTTTCATATTTTTGGCTATTTTCCCTGTTGCTAGGATTATATTAAGGGGATAAGAACTGTATATTTTTGAAGATTGCAATTTATTGTGTTGAGTAACTAAATCGTCCATTTATGAAGACCTGCTTCTTTTTCTTTATTTATGAAGCCCCTGCTTGATTGATGATGGCCAATATTTCTGACAGTTGAAGCCACCAGTCTCTCCTGATCATTTTCAGTGGTTAAATAGGAGTGCTAGAGCGGGATCATAGAGGTTTTAAATGTCAAAGATGACGTGAGAGAACTTGATTGAAACCCTGTTAAATATCTATGTTATTTAAAGAGGTGTTATGCTCTTTTCCTAAAGTCTTTTATAAGCTTATATTTAAGTTGAACTTGGTTCAGCTTTCCATTCTGTTGAAGGATGTTGTTGCTTAAGAGATTTTTGTTTTATTCTGTTGGTCTTAAGTTTGGATCTCAGTAGATCTACTTGATCTTCCATCCTTTCAAGGTGGATGGAAAGTTTTCCTCTGGATTGGTTAACAATAAAACATCATTATATCTGACCCAGTAGAAAAATTAGTAGAGGGAAAATCAGTGGAGCATTTGCTGGTTCGGAGTTGTCAATACATTGAGAGATTTATACTGGCTATGAATTTAGTACCTTTTTAAGTTATCCGAAGGGTGAGAACTGTGCACAGCATTTGATTAACAAAATGTTAACTATCTCAGAGATATTATCTTTGGTATTGCAAGATTCTCTGAAAAAGGTGGTGATTAGGGGCCATAAGTTAAATGTTTTTGGAGGATGAAAGGAGAAAACACCCAGAAAGACTGGCCATAGAAATTTTCTTTGGTGAAGATATACAGTTAGTGAAGAGCTGAAGGAGACTCTTTGCTCAGCTTTCTGTTATAAACATATAGTTTTTGGGATAAGGAGAGAAAGTGTAAAAGAAAAAGAAAAGGAGGAGGAGGAAAAAGGGGAAAACAAATGTTGACAATAGAACTTCCTCTTTTTTATCTTATCTCGCTTTTAGCATAGGATTGTTCTGAACAAGTGTCTCTTGCTTTATTTATGGAGGATCGGAGGGTGCGCTCCTGATTATTCCATCTTGGAGATAGGTGTGAGACCTGTGGCAGATCTGCATATCACTTCTGTATCAGTTTTTTTAACATGCCTTTCTTTGATACGTTAAGGTTTTTTTTACTTTCAATACTGAAGGCGATACTATGGAATGCTGTAATTTCCCTGGTTGTGAAGAAACCAATCCTATCTGTTACTCTTCAACTATGGTGGTCAGATTGATGCACAAATGTTTTTATGGTTTAGAAAGTACCAGGCAAGTATAGGTTGTTTCTGGCTGTCCTTTTCAAGAAGTTCCTTCTATGAGAATATGATGCAGATTTCTTGATGATGATCAATCTTTAAGATATTTATCCACAGGTGCTGATTAGAAAGGTTCTTTGAAAGTTCCAAGGCAGAGTTCACTAGCCATTTGGGTCCTCTATTTTGCTTTGAAGCAAGTATTCTTGATTTAGTAAATGTTCTAATACTATTCTGTTCCTTCCATCTCAAGCAACCTCCGGATTCAGTCCCCTTCATATTATCAGAGAAGCCATCTAAATCTGATGATATCAAAGTCATGGATACAAAGGCATGGGTAAGCAGCTGCTCTGCTATTTACTCCTCTGACTGTTTTTTGTCTGGACAGGGTAGTCACAAACCTGCATTAAAAGTAGATGAGGCATCCATCCAAGTCACAAGGTGAATTGGTGACCTTGCATCTGGAATGTGGTTTTGGGTTTGCACCCCACTGTTTATGTGGTTCTCACTTCAAAGTCTTCAGCTTCGATTGATAAGTAGTTGTGAAGGACCGGTTATCCTAGGTTATGTTTGGGATGATGAAAGAGGATGTTTCTCTGAATGCATTTTATTATTCCTGCAGTAAAACATTTAAACAACATTTTGTCAAGTGGCCACCTTAAACTTTCATGAGTTTACAGTCCAGTCCTTGTGTCTTCAAAAATGTTGGGTACTTGGGGACAAAGTCCTAAGATGTTTATATCCATCCCGGAATCTTCTGGGAGCTTTCTGTTGGTTCGGCCGGGGATAACCAATCTCACAGGGTTTCTATATTATCAACTTTTAGGACAGCTAGAATAGTATGTGTCCCTTTTGAATATTCTGTGAGTGGGTGAACTAGTGATTCTCTATTGCTTAATTGGTTTTGGGAAAAAATCCTCTAGGGTCAGTATGGACATTTTCTACACAGGATATTTCCACCTCCTGGAGGAGTATGTTTTGTAGACAGCTGTAGGCTTTCACATGGACTGCTCATTTTTCCCCTTTTGTTTTCAGAAGGCATGTGGCGAAGGCAGTTACTTTGTTTCGGAATTTGAATTCCCTTTTAACGCTGTAGCAATTTCTCAAATCGATGTTCATCATATGATAAGCTATCTTGTTTCATCAGGGTTCAGCAAATTATGTAGGTGTGGTTTCTCTGCACCCAGGGTTGCTGTTGTCTTGGTAATCTGGTTTGCAGGTTGTTGCTATTAGACCGTGATGTAGGCATACTGCTTGGGTATACCCTCAATGAGTAAGGAATGGGACAAGGTAGGAAATGAAGAAATAATGCCTAGATCACTTACCCATAATCTTCATTGCTCCGATTCTTACTTCCTCTTCCCAGTACTTACGACCTCCCTCACTTTGTGCGAGCCTTCATCAACAATCTGATTGCGCCTATGCAAATCAATATAACATAACACATAGCAGGCTTTGTAAAACAGGAGGAACCTTTGGAGGCAGTGGAGTTTATAGAAGGATGACTGTCATTATCCATGGAAATGGAAAAAATATTGAGAAGTTGTGACCATTTGGGGGAGAGGGGTGGAGGATAAATCCTCAATGAGTAAGTTCTGGCACGAGGAAGGAAGAATTGGAGCAATGAAGATTACCTGTAAGTAATCTAGGCATGTAAAGTAGTCTGCGTCTATTATGAATCGCTTGTATGTCCCTGGGCTAAGGTCACTGTTTCTAAAAGTGCGAAAAATAAAATGTAGGTTATACCTTTCACCAACACTTTATTCTCATCCTAAAAGAACTAATGACAAAGCATTATCCTTGAATGTGAGAGAGTGTGATCCCTTCTCACCTGGCAGTGTTAGTGCTCCCACTCTCTGAGGACCCCTAAGGATCATGAGCCAGGACCACGATGCAGGTTTATGCTTATGCTCACTGGCTGAGTGTTAATCAAACTTTTGCTCCTTGGCTGAAATTGTGCATAAAGACAGATAGAATGCACATTGTCGCACGCAGCCATCTTCTGAGCATCATCTTATTACAGGAAGAGCGGTACCGACCCTTGGAAGGTAACTTGGTGGTTATACAGGCCAGTTAAGGGTTTCAAAGTACTGTACCAGGGCTGACAACACAAACAGCGCTAGACTGGGGCTTGCAGTGTACATACCGATCCATACAGAGTGTAGTGCTTTAACTATATTAGGGCAGTCCTGCATAGTAACAGGCCAGGTGCACAATTCAGTGGGAGAAATGACTGCACACTGTTGGGGCAAAGTTGAAGGTGTGCTGTTTTGTTGTGATCGAGCATAGATGTGCTCGGGTATACAAAGTGACAGAAAATATGCACAGTGTTGTGCCAATGATGACAATGTGCCTGTGAGGAAATGGGGTGTATTATATGATGTGGTTGGGTAACCTCACTGTGTTCTACACTTACCAACCCCTTTAGGACTAGTAGGTTTCATTTCCCACACCTTCAGCTCCACCCTGGGTAGGTGTGGCTCTGCGCAGCAAGGCTTACACAAAGGAACAAAGGTAAAGCATTTAAACAGCACCAAAACAATTGAAGAAAAAACTGACAAGACACTCGAGAAAACTGATAACAATTTATAAAAATAAAGTGTATTTTTCGACACCACAAAGAAAAAGATCCATTGGAGGGTTCCGGAGATATATAATTTGCAAGGTATAGTAAATATGAACTTAGGGATTTTTTCAGGAAAACCTCAGGTAAGTAACAATGCGGTTACTTAGAGTTACTTTAGGCAACTGGGAGCTAGTCAGAGGGATATGCCGCAGGGGGTAAGGAGTGGTAACTTCTCCCATACACCCTGTTCTTTGATTTTTTAATCCTGCCAAGGGAGACCAAAAATAAAGAATTGTAGGTGGTACTTCCTGAGGTAGTTTTAGCACACACTCTTTTCTGTACTACTGATCCCTCTTGGGAAAATTTTCCTCACCTCATTTCACCCTTCTTCTTGCTTGATCTTTTCTTTAAAAAAATTCAGCGCTCCGCTCAGTGTGTTGGTCTGCACCTGGGCATCGTAAGCTGCCCTATGATGAAGCATGCCACTAAATAGTGGGTGAGGACAGAATTTAAAAATCTGTTAATTTTCCCCTCTAGCCTTCTTCTTGACAGAGACACAGACAGAACTGCTTACAGGAGGGTCGCCTAGGTCATAAGTTTTTAGTCCTTCTCTTTTTGTGAGTAGAGCTAGTCAGGAGGACCAGCACGGTCCACAAAAACAGTTACCTCAAAGGTAGGCTTGGATCCGGTTGTAGATGCTGCCACTGTTTACCAGACATTTGAGAAATGGATTGTGTCCTCATTAGAAGAGGTCATTTCAAGAAAACGTGAGAAGTTCTCTCGAACCTGTACCAGTGCTACATGGTTCACTTCAGAGATTAAGGAGCTAAAGAAGGAATGTAAGAGAGAGGAAAGAAAATGCAGAGCTCAATATGACAAAGAGAGAAACGTTATCTACAAAAAAGCTTTGAAACAATAACAGCACGCAATCAGGAAGGCTAGGTTAGAAGATTTTGCTGATAGGATCTCTATGTCTTCACAAGCCCCCAAAGAAATTAACTCAATAGTAAATCCTTTACTAAAACCTAAAGTTGCCAGAGCAGGGCACCCCTCCCTAAGGAACATTGTGAAGAGCTTGCCAATTTTTTTCTCAGAAAAGTTAGTTTTTTTTATGACACCCTGGCAGGTGATTCAGATTCGTTTCCTGCTGTCAGTAAGGGCCTACCAGGTAGTAAGGCTTTTCCAGCCCTCTCAACGTTTCCTCATCTAAGCAGTAATACTGTCTGGGAAGCAGCTAAAGCAGTCAAGGCTGGTTCCCCATTGGATACACCCCTCATAGATATCTTGTTGAAAGGAGGAGACATCATAATATCAGCCTTGATGACCATGTACAATTTATCCCTGGAAAGTGGACAAGTCCCTGATCCCTGGAAGCATGTGATTGTTAGCACATTGCTGAAAAAGCCCTCCCTAGATTCAGACAAGGCAGAGAACTACAGACTGATATCTATACTTCCAGGGGTCAGTAAGATCTTAGAAAAACTGGTCAATGGTCACTTGACCAATTTTTGGGAAATCCATAATCTCCTTCACCAGACGCAAACTGGTTTCAGACCTGGATGCAGCTCAGAGATGGCTCTCTTAATGGCCATGGAAGATCTTAACAAAATCTTAGATCAAGGAGGGTCAGCTGCACTCATGTTATGCGACCTGAGCGCAGCGTTCAACACTGTCTCCTACTCTATCCTTCAACACAGGCTCAAGACACTAGGCATCACTGGAAAGGCTCTAAAATTAGCTCCCTAGCCCACCCCAGAGGTGTGGCTACCAAGGGGGCTACATGTCCCTAAAGAAAAGTTTGGCAATAGATTTCTCTTCTCCTTCCTGGGTGCCATCTGGTCTACCAGAACAATGGGGCTGCCCCTATCCCAATTGTTCCCCATTTGCTCTACAAAGGTGGCTTATGCTTGCAGCTATCCTTTTGAGCCAAAACTTGTGTGGCTTCCTGCAGGACGGAGTTAACACTTCTCTCCAGTGCAGGTCCCTGTTGTCTCCTTGCCTGGGAGTTGTTAGCACATCTGCTTAGGATGGAAGAAACCTGTCTCGGGATCAAGCTTCAGGTGCAACCGTTAAGGGCACAGGAGACTGAAGGCAACAAAGTGGCAACTTTGTAAAAGTTGCACAACACAACATGTTACATTAATTTCGACTGAAGAATCCAATCTGACTCAAAGTCACAAGTTGATTGATACCTTGTAGTATCAACTTTGGTCACACCGTTCAGGAGTGCTCACCCGTGGGGCGATCAAGTCTTTCCACGGTAAAAACGACAGTTTCACCTTTGTACTGTCAGAACGTGTAAAATTCATGTTCTGCCCATGAAATATGCTGCACCTTGCCTTAGGGCTCGGTAGGCCTGCCATAGGGCTGACTTGTACATATTACTGCGGGAGGCTTGGCTTTGCTACTTTTGGCAGAGGCAAAGCCGGGCTAGCAGTTGAAAACTGCTCGTCCAGTCTGCAATGGCAGTCTAGGAGCTATGTTTTATGTGGGTCACACTCAACACTCTGGGTGGCACAACCAGTGCTACAATCCCTGGGGTGACCCTCTAACTTACATGCCCATTACCCTGGGTACCATATACTAGGGGCTTACAAGTAAGTTAGCTTATGCCAATGTGGTATAAGCCAATTCGACATACATGTTTTAGGATCGAAGCACTGGCACATAGGTTCGATTAGCAGGCCTCAGTCTACTCTGAGTAGAAAAGCATTGGTCCAAAAACTTGGGGGTGGCCATACAAAAAGAGGCATTTCCTTACAGTGTCCAGTGCTAATATTGTGCCTAAAGTTGTGAAAGAGACAGACAGTGCTGGGGGGATAAACTGTATGCGCAGTGGTGTGAGTAGTCTGACAGGGTGCACTTGTGTTTAGAGAGGACTAAAATTGTGCAGTGTTGTACATATCACCCATTGTGTGCTAATACAGTTTCAGGCATTACAATTTACAGGGCTGTGACAGAGCTGACTGTGCACAGTACTGTGAAAGGAAGGACCATCTACTCTGCTGTAAAAGAACTGAGACCAGTGTTGCGATACTGTACTTAGGTTGCTTAAAGCTACACAGAGGCTGATCATAACCACAATGCTGTACCAGAGTCGGTAGTACGCACAGTGCAGGACAAGGGCAGTTAACATTCAGTAATGCTCAGATGCTCAGTAAGAGGGGGCGCTCATCTTTTTTTCACTACTTGACTGACAGCCTAAATTGTGCCTGTCCAGGAACTGCTTACTCCTTGCCCCCTCTGCCTCTCCTCTTTCCTTCACCCGCACCTTCTGCTCTACATCTGCAGTCGCACTTTTCCCTAGTCTCCCCTAACTCTCTCTGTGTTCTCTCTCTCTGACTTTTCATTCAACCGCTCTCTCTCCACAAGCCTTCCATCCGTCTCACATGCTTCCTTCCTCCCACCGTCCTTAACTTTTTGCAACATTCCAACCTACCAGGTCTCTATCTCCTGCATACTTCATGTGTAGTGTGCGACATGATGGATCACTGACTGGTGCAGAGAGGGGGGCGTTTTTGATTCCACACAGTTCAGATATGAGACCAGTCCCGAGAAGCATGTTAACAGACAATGAGCCGTGAAAGCTTCCTGTCTCTTCTGGGTACTCAGTCTTTGGGTCCAAGGCAAGGTGTCACAGACCATCACATAGGAAGTTCATATACCTAAGGTTAACCTTCTGCCTGCGCACAAACCTCACATATGTACAAGCACAGGTGCACCTAGTCTCTCATGCTCTGTCGCACTAAATGACAAGTACAAAGAGGCCTTTTGGAAACCTTGCAAGGCAGAACCCTCCACCTCACACTGGAGCCCTGTGGCAGCACTCTGTTTAACTTTCCTCTCTGTCTCTCATTACTTTGATTTACTCGTGAGAAAATGTGTGATGTGTCACACATTTGATAGTAGAATGTCACTCATATTCGGATTGAAACCATAGAAATGTCACACATAAGCATTCTGAAAATTTGCCAGCTGTGGCTTCAGGATATGGCACACAAACATTTTGTGCTGCAGTCTAGGATTATTTGTCTGTCTGCAAAGAATAAAGAGTATGGTTTTAAAGAATGTTGCATGAATGTTTTATTCATTCATGAGAATACATTGTTTTTTTTTGTTCATGGTCCTCCTTTTGAGGATTTTCTAGGGCTGGGCTCTTTTTGGGCTTCTTATGAAAGGTCTTGTGCAAGCATTAGGCTTCTTTTAAGGAAGATTGCACTTACTTAGTATTTCAGACCTGACAACACAGCAGCAGTCAACAAGCAGAAGCAAACAGGGAATGCAGAGAAATAGGTGGTATCTTGACCAGGAGGACCAGGGTGAAGAGGAAAAGGAGGATCAGGTCGAGGTACATCAGGACTGGGATGACCCTACCCTGGAAGACCAGGCCGCAGGGCTAGGGATGAGATGGACAGGAAGATGAAGAACAGGATGGCCAGGCCCAGGATGACCGGAGCAAGGAGGACCATGATCAGTTGGGATAGAAGCACAAGGACCAGAAGCATCAGGACCAGATCCTGGAAGACTAGGAATTTTAGGAGCATTAGAATTATGGCCAATAGGAATCTGGAAACAGAATAAGCAAGGAAGATGAGGCGGCCAGTGCCAAGGATACCAGGAGGGCTAGAGCCAGGAAGACTAGAGCAATGAGGACTAGAGCAAGGGGAATTAGAAGCATCAAAACCAAAAGGGCCAGGAACAGGCATAGGAGTGGCAGGGGGACCATGATCATAGGATCTGGATCCAGAGTACCACGTGGAGCAGAAAGACCAGGACCTGGGTGTAGCAGGACCAGGGTCAGGAAGTTAAGAAGAAGACCAGAACAGCTAGATCCAGGAAGACTAAGGAGACTAGGCCAGGATGTACAGGAGGACAAGGACCAAAATGAAGAGGCTCAGAAGGACTCAAACAAAGATAATCAGGACCAAGAAGGCCCATATCCTTGCAGTGCCAGAAGGATCATGATGACAAGGCACAGGGACTGGAGTACCTGCATGATCCAAACCAGAAAGACAAGGGCTAACAGGACAAAGCATAAAAGGACCAGAACCCAAGGGGCCAAGTGGACTGATGGCAGCAGCAGGACAATCAATCAATCAATCAATCATGTCACTTATAAAGTGCACTACATACCCGCGAGGGTCTCAAGGCGCTGGGGGAAGAGGGGGGTGGTGCTGCTACTGATCGAAGAGCCAGGTCTTGAGGAGTCTTCTGAAGGCCAGTAGGTCTTGGGTCTGTCGGAGGTTGGTGGGGAGGGTGTTCCAGGTCTTGGCGGCGAGGTGGGAGAAGGATCTGCCGCCGGTGGTCGTTTTCCGGATGCGGGGGACTGTGGCGAGGGCGAGGCTGGTCGAGCGGAGCTGGCGGGTGGGGGTGTAGAAGCTGAGTCGTCTGTTGAGGTAGGCTGGTCCGGAGTTGTGGAGTGCTTTGTGTGCGTGGGTGAGGAGCTTGAAGGTTATCCTCTTGTTGACAGGGAGCCAGTGCAGGTCTCTCAGGTGGGGTGTGATGTGGCTGCGTCGGGGGATGTCGAGGATAAGACGTGCAGAGGCGTTCTGGATGCGTTGCAGCCGTCTCAGGAGCTTAGCCGTCGTTCCTGCGTAGAGGGCGTTTCCGTAGTCCAGCCTGCTGGTGACGAGGGCTTGGGTGACAGTTTTTCTTGTTTCGGTGGGGATCCACTTGAAGATCCTGCGGAGCATTCGGAGGATGTTGAAGCAGGATGAGGAAACGGCGTTGACCTGCTTAGTCATGGAGAGGGTGGGGTCGAGGATGACCCCTAGGTTGCGTACGTGGTCGGTGGGTGGCGGGGCTGTTCCCAGTGATGTTGGCCACCAGGAACCAAAGTACTAGTACTAGGATTTGGATGAGCAAGGTAAGAAGGATCAGAATGACCAGGTCAAGGGGACGAGGGTCAAGAGGATCAGGAAGGAAGATCAAGAGCTAGAAAAAAGAGGGGCCTACAAGGATCGGGCTGTCTAGCAGGACAATAATCAAGTGGATTAGGCATGCACAGACCCAAACCAGTAGGACCAGAAACAAATGGATCAAGTCTAGTGGGTACAAAACCAGTAAGAGTACACAGACTGTGAGGATAAAGGAATAGGAAGACCAGTGCTAAGCAATTCAAACTGAGAGTGAGGAAGACTTGGAGAATAGGAGCTGGAGATTTAGAAGGAGATGGTCAGGCAACCAGAGCCAGCAGGACAAGAGCTAAGAGTTGGTTAGGTAACCTCGCTGTGTTCTACACTTACCAACTCCATCTGATAGAGACATCTAGCCGCAGATTCCTTAACTTTTGAATTCTCCCCAGGCGCTAGTCTGGTGGGTTAAGGAATCTGCGACTAAACTGTGTCTTTACCAGATATTATATTACCAAAGGTAAGTAAATTGTACTTTAGGACTAGTAAGTTTCGTTTGCCAAACCTTCAGCTCCACCCTGGGTAGCTGTTGCTCTGCGCAGCAAGGCTTACACAAAGAAACAAATGTAAAGCATTTAAACAGCACCACAACAATTGAAGAAAAAACTGATGTGGGCCAGGATGACAGTAGTCAGGATGACCAAGCCAGGTGGATAAGAGTAGGATGACCTGAACAAGGAGATTCAGGACTAAGTGCACAAGTTAGTGCAGAAACAGGATGACAAGGAGCAGGAGAACCATGGCCAAGAGTATCACAAGAAATTGGAGGAGGACCAGGAGAACTATTCTGGGTGGCAGCAGGTGGACTAGACCCATTAAGATCAGGAACCCGGATTGGGAGATTTGGCTAGAAGGATCAGAATAAGCAGGACCAGGAATAGGACTGGAAGGACCAGAGGGATCACAGCCAAGGGGCTAGGACCTGAAGTACCAAGTGAAGCAGGAGGACCAGGACACGGGGTATCAGGGTCAGGCTGGCAATGATAAGGGAGACCAGAGCCACAAGGACCAATGGAACCAGGCCAGGACCAAAATGAACAGGTCCAGCCCAAGAGGAACAAATGAGGAGAATAACCATGAAGTCTGGGACCAGAGCAAGGAGAACCAGGATGACCCAAACCAGGAAGATTAGGCATGGCAGATTTGGAGAACCAGGACAACGGGGCTAGGTGGATAAGGACCCAGCAGATCAACCGTATCAGGGTGAGAACTAGTAGTACCAGGAATGGCTAATACAAGGAAGGGCAAGAAGCAGGGCCAAGAAGACTAGGGTGAGGAAGGACTAGAACCAGGAGCAGCATGAGGATGAGGAGGACCAAAACAATCCAGAAAAGGAAGACTTGGAACAGGACCACTAGGCGGGCCAACACCAGAAGGGATAGAAAGACCTGGAGGAGAAGGAAGAGGACCGAGAACAGGAAGACACCTATTGGATTCTATGCCATATGTATTATGATATTAGGATATCCCTTTTGTAAACAGTTCTTATTCATTCTTTTTATGCTGTCAGCCCTCAGCCCACCCCTCCACCCTCAATTGTTGAGTATCTGCTGAAGAATCAGAGCTTGCGAAGTGAACAAAAAGCCAGGACTGTTACACTCTGACCTCTGAGTGATGGCAGATGCAAAGGGGAGCTCAGGAGCATAAGAAAGCTCAGATGAGCAGAAGAAGGGGTGAGGGTGGCTCCATATAGATCGTCCTAGATAACCTAAAGGGCTCTGATTGCCATCTGTGATAGCACTAAGAACCAAGGCCAACAGTGATAGCTTCTGCACCGGAAGAGTGGTTTCGGAAACTCTAAGGGCTAGATGAAGAATGGTATAGATATATATATGGCAGAATTGTTTAGAAGGCCAGCAGAGAGGCAATGAGTGTCAAGACTGGTAGAGAAGTCTATGTGACTCTCAGACCTTTGAGTTGACATTCCATGTGTGTGTATGCTCAGTAGATATGTAGCAATTGTGTAGTAGTAAGACTCCACATGTGGTGAAAGTCTAAGTGCATGAACCAGTGCGATGCATTTTGCATGACGTGATGAAGAGCTTCCCTAGACATTGGAGGTGATTAACTGCATCCCTTTGCCTGGAGGATGGCGACCCAGACATTGACATAAGCGAGGGTGGATAAAATGCTTCTCACAGAAATTCTGTGAGGACCTTGTTTGCAAAGGTCTGGTGATTAGTTCTTCCTGATTGACGACATAGGTTAGAATCTAGGAGTGAGGGATAGGTAAGAGGTTTCTCTTGTTAAAGGTGACAAAATTTCTCAGCAGGGCTGGCATTTTGTCTGTTCTTGATGACCATTCACAAAGGCTGATGACTGGCAGGTGCTGAGATCTCACACTACATTGTGTCCTTGTTTTGTTGTTGTGTCCGAACTACAGTTGGAAAATGATATTTGAAAGAGAACCACCCCAAATCAGTTCCAAAACCTCAACAGTCGAACCACATCCCCAGTCGGATAAATGGGTATAAAAGTGGAACTGTGAAATGATTGATCCGTAGGTCACAAGAATGGAGGTAACAAAATGTTCCTGTCTTTTCAGTGTCTTAGTTCTTACTATATTTGTAATAAAGTCAATGAATAAAATATCTCTGTGAGTTTCTTTTCTTCTGTCTTTTAAAAAAAAAATATATATTTATTAATTTGGTAGTCATAACATACAACAGCACACTTTCATTGTCCCATGGAGCTCACAGCGCATGTCATCCATATCCCACAGCCCCACTCTGTGCAGAGGCTAGGAGTCGACCACCCTCCTCCCCCCCTCCTGTACAATATTATCTTTCTCCCTCAGATATTCTTCTAGCGGTCCCCAATGCTCCTAGGTCGGGATGCTTGTGGGAGTTCTTCTGCATACAGTTCCAAATTAGTTTTGCAATATACCATGTTTCTCAGCCATTGTTTACATTTAGGTGGTGTTGCCTTACCCCAGTGCATTGCTACTCAGCGTTTAGCCAGCAACAGCTCTATGGCCACAAATTTGCGTACTCCCTGTGTCATGTGTTGGACCATCACCAGCAGGTATGTATGTGGGGTGCAAGAGACCCTTTCGGATATCATGGACTGCACCGCTGATATCAGTTCCTCCCAGTAGTTACGAAATTTCCGACATGCCCATGCCAAATGTATAAAATCCGCCCCCCTCTTTCCGCATCTGGAACATTGGTCATTCTCCCTCAGCCCCTACCTATACAGTTTTGCAGACGTATAGTACATTTGTTGTATATACTTGAAATTGATTATCCGTAGATTACAGTTGGATGTGAGCTTCCCTGTTAATGTACAGCTATAAATGCAAAAAGAACACTTGATGGACAGAATGCTGGACAATGTCAAACATTCACCCCAGAACAGAGATCTGGGCTTAAATCCATCGTTTTTTTGCTCACCATGCCTTTCCAGTTCAGACCCAGTCATATGCAAATCAGTCTTGACCCTGTTCCCCATGGGAACAGTCCAGCCCGAACTCCCAGGCCAGGTCCTCCCTGGACTGGAAATAAGCACCCTGGCACCAGTAGAGGTATAATCTCACTCCTCCTGTGTTAACTGTGGCTCCCGGGAAGTGTTCTATCTTGCCAATGCTTTATTAGCCATCATGTGTTTTTCTTCGAGAGCTGTTTTATATTGATTTGTGACCAGATGCCGCCTCGACGGACAAGTAAGTAATATTTGTAAGGTCTTTAAGGTCTCGGGTTCTTCTGGGAACAGAGGGTATACTTGTATTGCCTTCTTGAGTCTGTAATATATAAATATAAAGAGTGGTGTTTTGTTTTGCATAAATTGCAAATCTTTAAGCGTCATAAATGTGCCTTGTGGATATAGGTCACCCATTGTTTCAATCCCAGCCGAGTGTAGCGCCGCAAGTGTTCCTGAGTATTGTGTGACGGACAGCGCCGGGTGAAGGCCTATAGGGAGCTCCGGGGCATATAGCGGCAGTTTATTTGCGCTCATTCCTAAGGCCTGCCACACTGATGTCGTGCAGTGGACAGTGCTGATTTTCAGAGCGTGGTATATTCATGCGCCCATGCGGTAGCATGTATCAGAGCAGAACGGGGTGGACTTCTCCCTCCTCAGTCGCCAGGTGTGGCGTGAACATGTGTAGTCTATACCAATACTTCGCAAATTGCGCCTTTTTACATGGGTAGTATAAGTGCATGTCCGGTGCACCAAACCCTCCCTGCTTATATGATATCGTCAGTACCTCCCAGCTTATACAGAATTGTTTCCCAGCCCACGCAAGTTTAATTAGTTGCGTACAAAGGGCTCGAAATAATGCGTTAGGTAGCACTATCAGGATGCTAGTGAATAAGTAGAGGAACCGCAGCAATATTATCATTTTCATGATTGCTATTCTATCTGATAGCGACAGTGGCAGCTTTATCCATCTCGCCACCTGGCCCTCCAGTTTCTCTAGCCCTTTACCGTAGTTTTCCCTGATCACTAAGTCTAGGTCTCTGTGTATACACACCCACAGGTATTTCACCGGTCTGTGGGCCATTCTAGGGGGTACTCTAGGGCATGAGGTTCTGTGGAGTCTGTCAGTGGGATTATCACCGATTTCAACCAATTTATAGTGAACCCTGAGTAGTAAATCTGACATATTCACGGAGTATAAGTGCGAGGTTCCTCTCCGGATCCCGGGTGTATAGAGCCACATCGTCCATATATAGCGATGTGTTGATAGGCCTCCGCTGAAATCACAATGCCGAGTCCCTATGCCTCAGTCTTATTATGCCAGTGGCTCTTGTGCCATGGTGAATAAAATGGGGGAGGGAGGGCACTCCTGCCATGTTCCTCTATGAAAAGAGAAGGGCTCTGACGTAATTCCATTTATACGTAATCTAGTGCTTGGGCACATATAGAGAAGGTTTATCCACTTAAGGAAGCATGCAGGAAGCCCCATTCTCCCCAATCTATTAAACATGTACCGCCACTCTATTGAATCGAATGCTTTGGCCGCATCCAGTAGGACTGCTGCCTCTTTCATGTCTGGGTTTATTTGGTGTAGTAGCGCAAATATTGTATGCAAGTTGTTCATAGTGGATCTGATCGGAATGAACCCTGACTGATCGGGTAATATCATGTGTGGTAGCAAGTGCTGCAGTCTTGTATCCTCGCCAATATTTTAGCGTCCGAATTTATGAGGGATAGGGGGCAGTAAGATCCGCAGTTCTGCGGTGGGTTATCAGGTTTCAGCAGGACAATAATGAGTGCTTCTTGTAGCGTAGTCGGCAGTGTACCCTTTTTGTATTCTTCTGTGTACATTTCTAGTAGATGGGATGTTAATATGTCTGTGTATTCCTTATAAAACTCCTCCATCAGTCCATCTTGTCCCGGCGCCGTTCCACTAGATAAGGCCTGTATGGCTTCTTTTATATCCGCTTGTCCTGTAGGCTGAGTCAGGTATTCCCTTTGTCCCTCTGATAACCATGGCAATGCCACATCGGCAAGATGCGCACCCAACTCTTGTTCCGTTGCTGAGTCACGGGACTCATACAGGCCTATGTAAAAACGTTTGAAGACTTCTAGTATCTCTAAGGGTTTATAATGATCCGTCCCATCCCCTTCCGTGATCTTCAGAACGCATGTTTGTTCTCTACCTGGGGCTAGTTTGGTGACCCGTGTGTGTCCCAGTCTTCCCCCCTCCCCGTATGCCCTGGCTACATGCCTGCGTGATATGTAATGTATTTCTTTTTGTGGTAGGTCGTTATATTCAGGGATCTGCGCTCTTATCTCAGCTAATATGGCCGTGCTCGGCTAAGCCTCATACTCCCTCTCCAGAGTTTGTAGTTTATGTTCTGTAGTTTTTAATTGCATACATATGTCTTTCAGTATGCCTGCACTCGCACTTATACAAATGCCCCATATGGTAGCCTTAAAGGCTTCCCACAAGATACCCACCTCCTCCAACGTGCCCTTATTTAGCTCAAAGTAATCTAGTATCGCCTGCCTTATAGTATTCTTATATGCTGGATATAGTAGGGCCTCAGCTCGGAAATGCTCAGTAAATTGTCTCAGTGTCTGTGCGGGCATTTTTAGATCCAGCATTACTGGCTTATGATCCGATAGTGTTCTTGCCATATGCGTCACCCCAACTGTCCAGGCGTGCACCCCCGTAGTGATCAGCCAGTAGTCCAGCCTGGACCATGATGCATTGGCCGTTGAGATGTATGTGCCCTCCTATTTATCTGGGTTTCTCGTTCTCCATGCATCTATCATACCAAAATCGTCCATCCCGTTCCGTATGGCGCAAGCTGATTGCTTACAGGGCCCCCTGCGCGTGTCGACCTGTCTTTAGTCGGGTCAAGATGCGTGTTCAGACCTCCTCCCCAGACTATCTCTGCAGGTGGTAGATTGTGTAGTACGTTCTACAGGTGTGTGTAAAACTCCTGGCCATCTACATTTGGCCCATAAGTATTCACTATGGTGACTAAGGTGCCATATAATGCGTCATGTAGGATAACGTACCTTCCCTGTTCGTCTGTAACCATATGCACATTTGTGTATGGGACGCCCTTTTTGATAAGAGTCAGCACCCCCCTGGAATATGCTGAGTATGAGGAGGCCACTCTCATCTCTGCCCCTCGCCTCCCCACGTTACCATCTGTGAGCTTAGTGAGGTGCGTCTCCTGAAGGAGCACAATTTGCACCTGATATCTATCTAGGTAGGCCATAACCCGCCACATTTTACGGAGGTTATTGAGTCCTCTGACATTCCATGTTAAAAGAGAGATTTTAGTTGTACTCAGGGGTTCCGTCTTGCCTGTCCTGGTAAGGTATCGAAATGTATCCTGTCCAATGGAGATTGTGGTGTACGCCGTGTGTGCTGCTAAGGGGCATCCCAAAGTCATAACTACTTACCACAAACATCTCACTCCCCCCCACTTCAGTATCCCAAACATGCTAAAGACATGATATCTCCCAACCCTTCCAAACCCACAACTATCCCAAACATTTAACAATAACCACATTTGTAATATACTTATCGCCCTGTAAGGGGGTGCACCCTCTCGGGAGCCACCAGAAGCCCACTGTCCTCCGGTGGACCGAAAGTGGTCGGGCTGACAGCTTAGTCTCTCTGCAACCACCAATATTATCCATATATGTCTCTTTGACCAGTTCGTCAACGCATCGTAGTGTGTGTTTCGATGCATGGTAGTCTTTCGTTCTGTTGGGCAGACATCCTACACCTCAGTCCATAATCTCGCCTTCATCTTTTGTTATCTGGGAAGCCCTTCTCACTTTTGTAATCGTTTTCAAATAGTCTTTAGACGCCGTCGTTGTGCATATCTTCTGCTGACCTTCGTGGTCGATGCATAATCTTGCGGGATAGAGCATAGCGTAAGTTATGCTGGCTTTTCGGAGTTGCTGTTTTATTGGTAGGAACTCTCTCCATTATCCTTGCACCGCAGCAGTTAGATCCGGGAAGAAGGATATTTGGTGACCCTGGTAATTTAGGTGCTTCTTTTCCCGTGCCAATCGTAACACTGTATTTCTGTCCCATTCATTGAGTAATTTAGCTATTATAGGGCGCGGTGCCACCCCTGGTGGGGGCTTCGCCATTAGGGACCTATGCGCCCTTTCCACCACCAGTTAGCTGGACAGATTCTCGGGGCCAAAGGGATTGTTCAACATTTGTTTAATATACACTTCCATTCATCCCATGTTGGCCGATTCCGGGACCCCTGTAATGCGCAGGTTATTGCACCTTGAGCGCGCTTCCAAGTCCTCATTCTTTGCTTATATCACTTCCAAGACATTTTCTCCATGCCAGAGCACTTCTCAGTGATGTTATGTAGCGTGCCTTCAGTAGTGGAGATTCTTTGTTCGGACTCTGTGATCCGTGACGTTTGTTTATCTAGTTTAGCAGCCATATAGTACATTCTTAGGTTTAATGACTCAATCTTGCCATCAATGGATTGCAGGCTATGCTGCATTGCTAGTAATGTGGTCTCGAGCGCAGTTGCACCACTCACTTCTGCGTCGGGCTCCAATTCTTTCTGCATATCCTGTTGTGCCTTAGCTGTTTTCCTGGACTTGAATGTAATGTGCGGCTGATTCTTCTCCATTTTCCCAATGTCTCCACAGGTTTGTCTACTGTCTTTATGCCACTTAGAGGTCCTCTCTGGAGGCCTCCTGTTGCTGGATGAGTTTATTACAGTTTCCGCGCATCAGCCTCTTGCTACGGCGGTGCTGTGCTGTGGCTTCTCACCCTCCTAGAGGCTTAGCAATGCGGCCCCTCCTACAGGCCAAGTAGGTTATTTTCATCTCGTCCCATGACTGTGGGCCGTCCCTTCTGGCGACTCCTCCGCCGCTGCTGATGTGTTAGCTCTGCGGGCCTATACGACTCCTCGGCTAGGCTCCGCACTGGGCAGGCTTGTATTGTTTAATCAGCAATATGGGAACCGCCACAAAAAATTCAGGCACCAGCAGATGCAGCATGTTCTATTAAAGCTGACATCCCGTTTTTGGTGACTTAGCGGTTGCATAGGGGAGGTTTAATGTTTTATTGTTGCTCCCGGCCGGCAGAGCCTCACGCAAGTGCGGTCATCTTGCTGCAGGTTCTTTAGCGCACTCCTTCTTCTGTGTCTTTGATGCCTATATGCCGTTCTCTGAGTTTTTGGGAATATCTTTCTTATTCAAATGGCATTAGTTCAATTAATTATAGGCTCATTCCTTTGCTCATGGCTCCTCAGCAGAATACTTCTTCTGGCGGTTTGACACACTGTCCACCCTATTTAGGGTAAAACTTGGCTGTAAGGAACAGGAAAGAAAAATAATGACCCCACACCATGGAAAGAATTCCCAGCATGTGGAGGCTACTAGTTTTTTGTTTTTGAAAAAAAAAACTACTATTTTGGGAATTCGTTTTTGAAAAACTTTTGAAACGTTTTCTGGCAGGCCATCATGCCTGAGGGTATTGTCTTTCAAACTTTTCCATCATAGACAGGAACTGCCATGACAGCAGTACCTGTCAATGTAGGGGCATATTTATGACCCTTTTGTGTTGCTCTTGCACCATGCAATGTGGTGCAAGAGCGACGCAAATGAAAAAGAAGATTTATGAAGCCAAGCAAGGCCACCTTGCTTGGCCCTGCGTGGCTTCCCAAATCTTTAGTAATGTAACGCAGCTCAAATTGCTGCGTTGCATTACTCTGCACCAGGGAGATGTTTCCATGGGTGTTGCTTGGATGTTCCCATGCAACATCCATGGATTTTGACGTATTCCCAGATTTACAAGAACAGGTAAACCTGGGAATGCGCCAAAAAGATACGCATCCCCAGGAGAGGCGTAACAAGGAGAAATATCTTTATTTCTCCTCATTTTTCCTCTTTCTATGTGTTCTGCATTCTGCAGCATACATAGAAAGAGGATAAAGCCTCTCAGGATTTTTTTGTGCAGGAAGGTATCCCTTCCTGCAACATAGGCACCCTCGCACCATGGTACAAGGGTGCCTGCGTTGGCGCTAGGCAGCCCATTGTGCACCAACGCAGGGGAAAGGACAGGAATGCGATGTATTGCCTTAAATACTGCACATTCCTCTCCTTTCCCAGTGACGCAGCGCAGGAAGGTGACTTGCTACACTGCGCAGCGCCACTTTTTTATAAATATGGCCTGTGGAGAGTTGTCCCCGGGGCCAACGGACAACTTGAAATTTGGCAGGCGTATGTCCATCAGGATGGCAGAGGTATTGTCCTCCTCCGCCATCTCAACAGAGTTAAGTCCATCCCGCAAACTCTAAATCAGTCCCATAGTATTTCTTCCTTCTGTCATGAGATTGGAATGGTCCTATGCACTTGTTTCTATTTTGATAAGCTCTCCAAAATATATCAGTTGGCACTATGTCACCGGGATACAACATTTCCAGATGTGGCCCTCGAAGTTACAAAACATTGCTTTCAGATGTTTCAGTATGATTTGTTCATGTGAACAGAACCAGAAATAATAATTCCAGAAAACACTGATTTGCTGCAGATAACATAGAGCCTTTTGGTAATCCTATATCTTGCCCTGGCACTTTTCCATGGCTTTTTGAGTAAGAGCGAGTATGTAGCTGTAGAAAAGGAAACAGCTTCCACTATTCTTGTAAAGGTTCTAATCATCTAATCATCCACAAGGGACCAGCAGATGCATTTTGCCCTAAGAATATAGTACTAACTGCAACAGGAAAAGGAGTATCCATCAGTGGCTCACACTCGCAAAGTTTGTTGTTCCTGTGCTCCTGCAGTAAGATTTTCACCCTAGATTACTCTTAATTACGGTGCGGGCAATTGCATCATTTTCTATAATTTTGCTTCACAAGAGTAATGCTGAATTCCCAAAATTACGATCACTCTGGTTTAACTCAAATTTCGCCCAGGCCTACCTATAAGTTACTGCTAGCATCTTAGCCAGCTTTAGCAATATGGGCCTCTTATTGCAAAATCACAGGGTTTGTGATGACAAAAATGCATATCATCATGTACAAAACCCCTTTTATAGGTTGGAAATTCTTTTAACTCTCAAAAGGGCTCTTGCAATCATTTCTGAATTGCAAGTAGGAGGGATCATGAAAGGGATTTCCCCCCTCTCCTTTCCAATTCAGAAAGCAATTTATTGATAGTTTACGACTGCTGTCACGAACCATTGATGAGCTAGCGACCGCCAAGTTGGGGTAGGAACTAATTTGTATAGGGGAAGGGATCTTCCTGGGAGCCCTATTCTTCTGGGAATCATGTTGGCAGCCTTAGGGGGGAGAAGAATATTTTTTAAAGCAGCAATGGCTCCTTTACTGAACACAGGCTGCTTTTTAAACAAAAACTCTTTTGAAATGCAGTCATACGGATGGTGGTGTGCTTTCCCTTGCAGGCCACCATTTCTGCGATTACAGTCAAAGACTGAGGGTCACAAATTGCCACCTATGTAATAAATATTAATTAGGAAGGTCGTTTTACAGCACACTGTGACTCCACCATCCCTGTGATTACAGCCAATCACAGAGGGTCGCAAATTGGAACCTGCCTAATAAATATTAATTAGGCAGGTCGTTTTGCAACCCTCTGTGACTCAGTATTTTATGAACCAACCTAATAGTTAATAGGTTGGTTTGTAAAATACTATTCCATTCAATACAAGTATGTCTGCAATTTGCTACCACATTTTATAAATGAAATAATAATACGTCAGGACCCTAACTTCATAAGCCGATGGATGTCAAGTATATTCACTCTTTATTCGCAGTTCTTCCTGGTGGTAAGTGTCTGCAGAAATTTGTATAAGGCGTAATAAACAAAATTTACGCTGTTTAGACAGCAGCCGGGTAAATAGTGAAGTTCCTCTGCTATTTATACAGCTAATGGCCAAGTTGTGCATACTATCTGCTTATTAGTGAGCCTCCAGGTGAATAATGAAGTTTTTTTTTCTATTTGCTAGGGCACTGGCTAAACAGTACACCATTTCTGCTATTTAGCCAGTAGCCAGGTAAATATTGATAGATTGTTTGCGGTTTGCCAGGCTATTGGTGAAAAAGTAGATAATTTCTGTTATTTATCCAGCAGCCAGGAAAATAATTAAGTTTATTTTCTTTGTGCATGTCTGCTAGCCAAATTGTAAATAACGTCTGCTGTTTTCCCAGCAGCCCAGTAATGAGTAAAGTTTCTAAGCTATTTGCTTGACTGCTGGCCAAATAATACATAACCTCTGCTATTTAGCCTGTGGCCACATAAATAGTGGCTTCCTTGTTATTTGCACGGCTGCTGGCCAAACAGTGCAGAATCTTTACTATTTATCCAGAGGCCTGCTAAGTAATGAAGTTTTACTTCTATTTGCACAGCCGTCAGCCAAACAGTGCAGACTCTCTATTTATTTAATCAGCAGCCTGGTATATAGTGATGTTTCTCTTCTATATTGAAGGCCACCAGCCAAATAGTAAATAGTTTCTACCATTTAGCCAGTGGCCAAGTAAATAGCAGAGAAAAGTGAGTATTTACGCGGCAGGCGGCTCAATAGCCACTACCTTTACATTAAGGAAACCTCTCAAAACTTTGTTTTAATTGCGCTCCTGCTTCCTGACCTCTTCTGTCCTGCCAGTGAAAAATGACCTTTGGGTGACAGTGCGCCTTAAATAAACGGACCTGTATCTCACTCTATATGCCTTGGTGGCTGTACCTTCTGGTGCCCCTCAGAAAGCTAGATTCTTTTCTTTGCTGTGATCTCTTGAAGACTTTCACAGACTTTTGCAGATATGCCACTGTGGTATGAAAGAGAAAGCTTCTATTCCTCCCACCACACAGAGGAAACTCGCCAACAGACCCCTCCTTCCAGTGTCAAATATAATTATCAGGTAGGACCAAAGCCTGGCAGGGGAGGAAGCTCTGGGCAGTGATTACAGATCACTGACGGCATTGAAACAGCTGGGGGATAATGAGAGTGGAGCGCAGAGAGCTGTGGGAATGGGAGTGACTCACCACTTAGCACCAGTTTGACGTTCAAACTCTCTTTTCTACACTGTCTCTCTATGAAGCAGACTCTCTCAAGCCACCTTTAATCTACACAGCCTATGTGACCCCTGAACTGACTCTCTGTCCTCTATACTACATCCTCTCACTTCTCTGCACTGTCCTCTCTCTATTCTTTGAATTGTCCCAGTTTCATCTGGGAATTTCTTTTTCTTTCTTTCTCTGTCTCCCTCTCTCTGGATATATATATATATATATTTATTTATATTCACTGAAAAAAACAAAGGTTAAAGTAACATTATAGTAAGGTGAATTTCTCAATGACAACATTAACCTTTTAAACTGAAAAAAACACAGAAATTCAGCAGCTCTAGTTAGCAGCACTAACTATAGCTTGTGCCCCCGCCATGCACTGCTTATGACCTCACATATGACATCAGTCATGACATCACCGATGACATCATCCAAACTTCACTTTCACACATATGTCTCTATAAATCTGTATTACATTAGAGGCCTGACAGTAAGTACAAAATATCTCAGGAGAAAATCACCCATTACTACTGACACCCACCCAAACAACTCACTTAGATGTTGAAAACAAGCATTATATACAACATTGAGCCTATATCATATCTATACAATTATTGACAGAAAGCCAAAATAGTGAATGCCAGTTCAAAAACAAATGCCCTATTATGGACAGTTTTTATCAATATAAACCATTGATACTCATTGAACCTACATTGAGAAATAAAGATGATATGAGCTGAAAAGTAGGTACTGTAAACAGTTTTTTGACTAGGAACAGAGTTCTGTACCACATGGTTTGCAGACAGTGAAACTCATGAGAAATGCACCACAGCGTATCAAACAAAACTACTATGAACACTGAACACTCTGCAACAGTTGGAAAAAAACACAACTTGCTAAAAAAAAACACAATCTGAAGGTGCTAAAAAACATACTAGCTGTACCCTTCACATTGTGGTGCCAACTTTACAGATAGCTCATCTTGTCTAGCAAAACTATCACACATGTATATCTTACTTCCTGATACACATAGTCTTCTCAGTTAAGTATAAATTATCAGGCTGACAAGATTCTCTCTAAGAACTCAAGGCATCATACAAAAGATAGTATCTACTTCGCAGAATCTTTCTCCTGTAGGAAACATTTTTCATAGAACGAAAAAATTGTCTGAAGCATAATGAACACAAGTCAACTGTCACCTGGACACAGAGTTAATCTTGGGATTTTTTTTATAAGATGTTCAATACCTCTACACAGCTATGGTGCATTAGGAGCAAATGCGTTTTGTAAACACACATATTCGTTGAATCCAAACTGTATAGAATTAGGTAGAAAAGTAATATGACAGCTGCCCGCCTCAATGTAAACTATAAAACAAACTTACACACTCATTGGATGATGTCATCTTCCGTGATATCATTTGAGATGTCATAAATGATGGTATAGAACATGTCTGAGTGATGTCATATGTAAGTTAGTGCTGCTAACTATAACTGCTGAATTTCTGTGTTTTTTTTTTTGTTTAAAACATTAACGTTGCCACTGAGAAATTCACTTAGCTACAACGTTACTTTAACCTTTGGTTTTTTCCATTGAATTTCTAAGGTTTTTTTTAAAATAAAACAGATCTTTTTATCACACCTAACTATAACGTTACTTTAACTTTTCAGTGAATTTCTAGTTTTTTTTTTAAAGTAAATTCATTATTTTTTGTGAGTGTATGTATGGTAGAATGACTTTCTAATGTATGTTGTGTTCAGACATTATTTTAGGAAAGAATGTTTCTTTTTCATTGTAGCAAAACAGGATATGGTTCGCAGTTTGGCAAAATCTTTGTAAAATGTGTGTGAGTATTAAACAGATAAATATTCAATAGAAATTGTTTATTTGCTCAGTTACTGTAATTCTGATATCAAGACATGTCACCAGCAATCTTTTTTTGAAATGAGGGAGAGAGGATTGCGAGAAGCTCATGGACACTCACGAGATCATAAAGTTCTAAACTTCATTGTCATCTATTGTATATGGTTCATTATCATGTTTTCAATTATTATTTAAAGCTAATCCATAATAGAGTAGTGAATATGGAAAGTTGGATATTTGTTTATTTTATTTTTTTAAGTGATGACTCTCGCTAGACTCTCGCAAGAGCGGGAGCACACAAACATCTGCCTCCACCTGTATATTTCTCCGAGTCTACTGTTTTATGATCCTATGAGTCTCACAAGATCAAAAATGTTTTGGGGGAATAGATGTCACACTTTCTTTCATTACAGCACTGATACTTTATAGTTCCACTACTAGGGTACGGGGAAAAACTGGCCTCTCCACTCGGAGCTTTCCAGACTATAACAGGAGTGTATAGTAGAGTGTAAGGAGAGACTGCCTCTCTGCTGGCACCTCTCTTCAGTATGGCCAGTTTGCATACTAGTGTGAAGGACTAATTGGCCTATGTCCTGAAACTTCTCTCTCAGATGTTGGGTGACCACTGTAGAGTGTGTGAAAGGACTGACCTCAACGCTAAGACCCCTCACTTGGATAATGAGTGTGTATAGTAGGGTGTGAAGAGGGACTGTGTTCTCCTTTCAGACCTCTCTCTCAGATGACGGGTGTGCGTAGAAGGATGTATGGAGGGACTGGCCTCTCGAGTGAGAAATCTTTCTGTAATGATGTGTGTGCGTAGTAGGGTTTAGGAAGGGGCGGGCTCTCCTTTGCCACCTCTCTTTCACATGATGGGTGTGCTTAGTAGGATGTGGGGAGGGACTGCCCCCTCCTTTCAGACCTCTCTCTCTCTCTCAGGTGACGGGTGTGCTTAGTAGGGTGTGTAGAGGGACTGGCCTCTCTTGTGAGTGTGGGACCTCTCTGTAATTAAGTGTGTGCGTAGTAGGGTTTAGGGAGGGACTGGGCTCTAATTTGACACCTCTCTTTCACATGATGGGTGTGCATAGTAGTGTGTGTGAATGGGCTGGCCTCTCCTTTCAGATTTCTCTCTCAGATGACAGGTGTGCATAGTAGGGTGTGTGGAGGAAGTACCCTCTCTTTTTAGACCTCTGTCTCAGATAAAGGGTGTGGAGAGACTGACCTCTCTGGTGAGACCTCTCTCCTGTAATAATGGGTGTGCATAGTAGGGTGTGGAGAGGGACTGGCCTCTCCTTTCAGACCTCTCTCTCGGATGACAGGTGTGCATAGTAGGGTGTGGGAAGGAACTGCCCTCTCCTTTCAGACCTCTCTCTCTCTCAGGTGGCGGGTGTGCATTGTAGAGTGTGTGGAGGGACTGGCATCTCTGCTTAGACCTCTCTCAGTAATGGAGATGTGCGTAGTAGGGTGTGGGGCGGGACGGGGTTCTCCTTTCAGACCTCTTTCTCATTTGATGGGTGTGCATAGTAGGGTGTTTGGTTGAGCCTTATCTCTACTCTTCCCAAACCAATGAGCATAAATAGTAGAGTCTGATAAACACCATATCCAGTAAAACTCCTTCATACTGCAACAAGTGTGTATAGTAGAGTGTATTCTACAGTAACAAGTGTACGTAGTAGATTGCATTCTACTCCTTCCTACTTTTCATGATCCCGCAAAAGTCTTGCGAGTTTGTAACATTTTTTTTAAAGATCTTGCCTCCTAAACATCACAATACTTATCTGTTACACACTTCTTCACAAAATCAATTACCACAATACTTATTCCTACTAATAGAATGTATTGAGAACTCATCTACTCCTTTTTACTATTTACAATCCCGCAAGAGTCCCTTGAGATCGTAAAAATTACTTAAAAACAATATACATTTATTAACTTAACAGTAGTTATCCCTTAGACACCTCCTCTCTAAATCTAGGGGACAGCATGCTTTTCTGCTGCCGCCTTACAAAGCTTTTTAACTTAATTTCCAATGTTTCACATATATATATATGTTTCCATAAGAAAGGCATTTTTTGCTTTGCTTATAACTTTGGCACCATTTGACAAATCTTCACAAAATTTTACAAAAAAAAAAGTCTCATCCACCTCAGCTCCTTCCTGGAAAGTTTTGGGGTTTTCCATCAAGCAGGTACAGAGAATTAAGGGGGGTTCCACAACTCACTTTCCCCATTCATTTTTCCATAGGAAAATTAAACACAGCTACAGCCAAAACGCCAAAACGGAATTATGGCAAAATGTCGCAGAAAGCAAGATCGTATTCCAGAAAGCTTGCTTTTTGTGATTTGGTGTTATTCTGTCCAGTAGTTTCAAAGAAACTAAGGTTAAAACATATCGATATTTCACACCATGGATATTCCATAGAGCTGACAGATATCAAGATGAGATTTGATTGACAGCCACCTCATCAACAAGATACCCCTAAGCCTGGGACCCCCCCAACCCAAAAGGGGATTTTATTTTGCGGATCTGCGGTGCTGATAAAAAAAATACGGTGGTCTCCTGCCTTTTTATAATAAACTACCCCTTTGATGGGCCAGGGCCTGAGGCAGCGGTGCATATACATTTTATGGGGAGGGGGGCACGTGACCCCCCTCCCTGAGCCTCTCAGAGGTCCTCGGGCCCTATTTTTTTTAATAAGGGCGGGGGCTTGTGGACAAGCCTATAAGAGGTGCCGGGGACCCCATCCCCCAGGGCTAATAAATTACTATTAAAGGTGGGGATGCTGGCTGGGCTGTGGGAGCCCTGGGGCTCCCCACTCACAGCCCCCTACATTAAGACATTGTAGGTAACCCGGTTGGGCACCAATGCATCCACTGATCAAAAGGTATGGTTGCTGGTGAGGAGCCAGCAGGGGCCACGGGGACCTTGGGGCTACCTGCGTCCTCCAACATCGCAACAGGTGTGGGTGCCCCAGGTGGACAGTGGGCCCCAAGTGATCAAATAAATTGCCAGCTCCAACCAGGACTGGTATGGTAGATGCTGGGGAGCTGACAGAGGCCACAGAGCTTTGGGGCTCCCGCTGCAACCCTCAACATCGCAACAAGGTGTGGGTCCTTAGGGTGGGTACCGGGGCACCCGAAAACAAACATTTAAAAAAATGAAAGGAATAATACATGAGTTGCGGGAGCCGCTCATTAATTATTCATTGCTCCTTGCAAGAAGTGACACATATATATTTCTTGGGGCCTGGTAATGTCCCTAGAAGGAGTATGGACACCACCAAGCATTTTTTTATGTTCTGGAGGGCTGCAGGGTGCAGAGCAGGCCCCAAGCAACATTAAAAAAAGGACACAGTAAGTTTCCTGGGTCCTTGTATTTATTGCCCCAGGAGAGCTTAACATAATTTCTTTTATGCACTCCAACCTGGAGCTGTTTGCTGTTCAGCTAGGGTGCAGAGACACCTTCTGGAGTGTTCATGCGGCTGCATTTTGATGCCTGAGAAATGGTAAATGAAAGACTCAAAGACATGTCTTTTTTTCTTCATTACATTTTTTTATAACAATCACTTTTATTAAACATTGCAATATGAACATTTATGAAATATACAGTTGATTATAGATATTGGTGACTTTTTGACAAAGGTAATATATCTGCTTTATATATGTTGATGTGCTATCCCCTTTATAAAGCCAATAGACTCAGCCACTATTATTTTCATATTTTGAGCCTTTGACAAAGCCACTAGGTCTGCCTTACTTAAAATGGCACCTTTTATATTGTTACATGACATAGCCACTCATGCACGGTGGTGGGCGGTTGGGTGCACTGCCCCCAATCCCACGGTGCACGCGGCCAAAGGCTAAATGGCTGTGCATGGAGGGGAACTGTATACTCTTTTAGAGATCATATGTTCATTTTTGTATTTGGAATATTTGCAGTTTAGGTTGTTCTTCATTTCATTTTTATTTCTTTTCTATGGCATTAAGCAATATATTTAGTATATGGCATGTCATGGGTTTGAATATTTACAGACCTTTCACCTGTTAGATAAAATACAGATTGACAAGCGATTTCTGAGATGGAGATAAGAAATATCCTTTATAATTCCATCATGTTAATGGGTGTTAGTAATTTCTCACATTAAGTATGATTAATGAAGCCCACCATTGTAGGAATGAACTTAGATGTGCTTGGATAATATTTACTATGTTGTGGGGTGACTCAAAATCCTCCAAAATATAATAGCCACATGGACTCTTCTTGGCAATGCAAAGACAGTATTTACTAAATGTCACGACAGGGAGAAAAACCTTAGGCACACAAAAAGGACTGCACCTCAGTCCAGTAGCGGCTGGCAGGGAGCGAGAATGGAGGGGTGGGGGGTACAAAATAAATAAAAAAACACTTACCCACTTCTATCGTCTTTCGTCTCTCCGGCCGGAACCAGGAAGCACACAGGCTCCCTCCCCTGATTGGTCTGAGCACCGTGGCTTGGCGCTCAGACGGGGAATGGGAGGCTGGGCATGTTCCCTACCAGGTTGTGTAATGCAGCCTGGTAGGGAACATGCAAAGTGCGCATGACTGTTTGGCCAGCCCGAGAGGGCCGGCCAAGCAGTCATGCACACTTTAGAGTGCAGCAACCACTCCTCCTCCCGGACGTCACGGGACCCCAGCCTCGCACTGCACAACCTGGCTGACACTAGAAATAAAATGATAATAACAGAAGTAACTTCTGTTATTATCATTTTATTTTTTATTTTACACTTCTCCAAGAGCAGTGGGGCGACGCTCCTCCGCCTTAGCTCAGGCTTTCTCTCCCTGTCCTGCTCGCAAGCAGGCCTTTTTATACATAATATCACAATGGGTTATTACAAATAGTAAATAATAGTTGACTTGCAACTTACAGATTTAAGGTGGAAAAACACTCCAAGACATGTAACCTCATAACCCCGAGTTCTGACCTAATCCATTACACATTCTTTATTGTACTCCCAACAATGCTGGACAATCGAGCATTCTTCTGCTTGTGAATGCATGCAAATTTCATGATAAATGCAATTTAAATGGTGTATGCTTCCAGTATTGTGCGCCTGAGACCTCTGTGTGCTCAGAACTAATTTACTTTCCTGCACCCATTGTTCAATCAGGCACCTTAGACCTCTGTGTACTCTGGACTAATTTGATCACATTAACCCATTGTCTAATCAGGCCACGATCTATTTGAAGGCACGGGGTACGCACCGGTGGACTTGTGTGCTGATGTCGTAAATACTTTCAAGTCTGTTAAACATGAGTTTTTTCTTTAACTGAAAACTCTTTTAAGTTTCCTATTCCGAAACATCCTTAAAAGAACTTTACACCTTGCTCTTGTCAGTGCCCATTTTGGGCCTAAACTGGTTTTTAACCGCAAACAGCTGTGTGGTTTCTGCTTGGGCTTGATGTTGTACTACATTCTTGTGTTTCATATTTTCTGCAGTGTGTTCATCATTCATATTTCCTACAAATGCCCCCCTCTAGTTGATATTTCAACTACTTCATTTAGATCTTGGTCTGTTCTTGGCACTAGATGATGCACATTGCCCTGGGAACCTACTACTTGCGTTGGGGTCCTAACTGAAAACATCCCTCCCACCTTAACGGCTATTCTCCTACAACATGCCAGGATTAACTGTATCACACAATATATTAGTAATAAGATCACAGTTGTTGGTAACAAATCCCCCAACAGTCCCGACATCCAGGATGGCAGCGATAAAATCCAACCACTGAACCAACTATCTGGGGCACCTCCTTCATCTATCATTTTATTTAGTAAATTAAGCAGTGTCTGTATTGCCTCTGAAAAAGTTCAATTTTCTGCATCATTTGCTGGAATAAATATGCAGCAAGCAGTCCCTATTTTCTTGCATACCCCTTCTTGCATGGCCGTCATAAGATCAAGTACATACCAATGCTGTAGCACCATCATTCTTATGGCACACAGTTCTTCTTTTATGACATTGAAGCCGTTGTTGGTGGTGTTGATGACTTTGAGGAGCTCCCACCTGGTAATATGAAGCCAACAAGCTATTGCTTTAGCTTGGACAAATGGCAAGATACTTCTGAAGAAAAGTTGATCATTGTTAAACAGGCGATACTCTTAGGTAATGTCATTCCATGTGCTTGTACTATAATACTCTGCTGTTCTCTTCCTTCGGCTGTGGTGTAGCAAGGTCACTGGATGGCTTATGGGGTTCTTATGCAAAGCAGATATATTTATTCCAGGAATTACCAAAACTGGAGCATGCAAAGTAACAATGGAACGAATCCTTCCTCAGTTAGGTAGTAAGTGGGCACACAGCAGTTCTCCACAGTGCCAGAAAAAATCCATATGTCTGGAGGTGCCCCACTGCATGTTGACCTGGAAAACTGTGACCCAAAAACGTCAACGGTGCCATTTTCCCTGAAACATAAGGAAACAGAAGATAGTTTCATGACAGTCTGGGAACTTACGGTGCTATATACCCAAGTATAATGCTGAATGTTTTCATCCCAGGTGGGTGTAAATTTCTCTATTGCATCCTGGCTGACATCAGTGTCATTCCATAAAGGCATGGCCCTACAGGAGAATTCAATGTGGGGATGCCATTAGTCCTAGGCAAAGACTGACCCTGTGACTCTAAATCCTGGTCTTTGGACACAATAGGGGGGTAAGGGTTTACAAAATAGTTGTTGCACTCGGTTGGTGGGCGTGTTACTCCTAGAAATCCTAAATCCAGGACCATCTGGATCCAATCTACAGTGGTGGGATGACCAGTCTTCCTCATACGCGATATTTCTTCCCTGATGTCCTCCTTAACTGTGAGACTGTATAGCACTTCTAGTAAAGCATCATATTTTGTGGTGTTGACTAGGAAACGCACTACTTTGACATGCATTAATTACATTTGGGCCTTAATCCTACACAATTAGAGATGTAATAAACATTGAACTATATCTGGGGGGACTTCTTTCGTGGAGTGCAGTCTACCTGATCCAGCAGCATGAGGAATTAGGGAGCATACATAGCAAGATTTATGCGTGGTCTCTGAACTTATCTCTGACTTATGCTGATGCCACACATTATCTAACAGTTTAGTGTGGGTGTTAAGGTTCACATTGTTATTAGAGAGCTCTCTTCAGACGTGAAAAACATTAGAACTCAAAGGTACTTTGCTAGCAAAGAAAAAAAAGGATAGAATTAAGAGACAAAAAAGAAACAAAATCAAAAATACATATATTTTGTGTTGTCATTTCAAACATTAGTCCAAAAGCAGAGTTGGAGGGGGGTGCTTTTACGATGACAATCCTCGTCCCCCCTCTTGTTCCACTTGCATTGTTCATATTTTTGGGTGAGAGGCTGGATTGAGACGGACGTGACTTTGATGGAACCAGGGCTTCCTGCCATCCACCTTGAGGGCAGCTGGTGTGACCATGGGGACTGTGTGAGGGCCCTTGAATCGTTTGTTTTGCCATTTACAGACAAAAGTTCATAGAAACACTTTGTCTCCCACATGCAGAGCTGGAAGGTTGACCTTGGCGGTGGCACGCTTCTCCTTTTACTTGGTTACCTATTTGTCTCGACCTCAAAAGAGCTGTAAGCTTCTATATGGATAGAACATGTGATTTCAGACTGGATGATAAGCACTTCATAGGGTCCATTAGAAAGATGAAAGGCAAGGCACTACACAAGCTAACTCTCTCCAGATGGCTCATACTGTATATGAAGATCTGCTAAGCCATGGCTCGCAAAGAACTTCCAGAAGGTATTCATGCTCATTATACTCGAGCAATACATGCCATGCACCCACTTCTGGGTGTGGGACTGCTTCTGTACTGTATTCAAAAGTGGAGAAATCCACATGTAGATGCATCCATCAGAAGAACAAGTTAATAACCTTCAGCAATGCTTTTTCTGGTGGATCCGTATCTACCTGCAGATTCCGCAGCGACCCACCCTCCTTCCTGTTGCAAATCCTATTCATCCATTCATCTGTTCATATGTATCTTTACTGCAATGAAAACTGCACCTACACTTTTGACGTTAGTTACATGTATTTGCCTCAAAGGCACGTTAAAAAGTGGATAGATACTGATGCCATTACGTCGACAGGGGCGGGTTCTTTATAGCTCCAGTGACGTCACGCAGTGCCATGTGCAAATCCATGATGGAGCTGGCGCCCCCAAGAGTTACCGAAGGTAAGTAACTTGTTCGTTTCTGCCAAAGCTTTGACATCAAGTGAATTCTGAGCTTTTACATTGATCGTACCAAGGATCGTCCGGTGGACAATTAGGTCTTTGTGGGGTTCTCTGGAGCAAATAAAGGCAGTGTGGTGCAGAAGGGAATGTCTCCCGATAGATAGTTCTCTGTCCTAAGATCTGCTATGCATTAAGTAAGAAGCAGGCTGAACTAAGGTTGCTACGACTGTGTTGGCAAGTGCAGTGCCTGTCGTGTATACCCAGACTGCTACAGACTGCTACATGGGTGTTAGAAATGGGTTTTCTAGTGGGCAGTGGTTTGCACCCTGTCCAGGTAGGGACCCTCACCTTAGTCAGGGTAAGGGAGTCACACAGCTAAGATAATCCCTATTCACCCCCTTGGTATCTTGGCACAGAGCAGTCAGGCTTATCCCAGAGGCAATGTGTAAAGTATCTGTACATACACACACAGTAACATAGTGAAAACACTTCAAAAGGAGTCCACACCAGTTTAGAAAAATAGCCAATATTTATCTGACTCAAACAAGACCAAAACAACAAAAATGCAACATGCACAAGTCAAAATATAATGTTTAAAAGGTTAAGCAAGTTTAGTCCACAGAAATCAATGGATGCGCTTGCTTAGGGCAAAGTACCTTAGATGCGTCAAAAATTAAAGATGATGCGAGGCACAGGGGAGGTGAAGCATTGAAAAAGCAGGTGATGTGTCGGTTCCGTACTGCCACAGGGGAAGTGAGGTGTTAGTTCCTTACTGCCAGGCATGGGAGGTGATGCGTCGGTTCCTTACTGTTGCAGGGGAGGTGATACTTGGTTTGCAGACACATGTGTTGGTTCCTTACTGCTGGGCAGTGTCAATGAAGAAATCGGCGTCCAGGGATGATGCGTCGAAAGTCAAGTTGAACTGCATCGATTCCACAGCGATGAAGCAGGCACTGCGTCAAAGTCAGAGCGGTGCGTCATAGACTTCGGTAATGCGTGTTCGAAACTCACGCAGCAGCAGTTCTTCGGACGAGCTGGGTTGTAAGCCACGGTTGTTGTGTCAAGCGGGGACCACGCGGCAGTGCTGGCAGCGGATTTGCGTCGAATTTTGCATCGATGCATCAGTTCGGAATGACACTGGGAGTCAATGCATGGATTTTCTTCTTGAAATCACCAGAATTCACTTCCAAGGACCCTGGAACTGGATTTGGCTCCACTTGGCAAGTCGGGACTCTTAGCAGAAGAGCCCTTCACAGTCAGGTGAAGTATTTGATGGCCCTGATACTTCTTAACAGGAGGCAAGCTCAACTCAAGCCCTTGGAGAGCCTTGGAAGCAGGATACAGAAAACAAAGTCCAGTCCTTTCATTCCCAGGACAGATGCAGCAAGCAGAAGGCCAACACAGCAAAGTAAACAGAAACAGAATGTCCTCAGTCCAGAAGGGTTCTGAGTATATGGTGTCAGGGGTCCAGTACTTATACCCATTTCAGCCTTTGAAGTAGGCAAACTTAAAAAAAAAAGTTGTCTTTGTAGTGCACAAGACCCTGCCCTGGCTCCTGACACATTACAGGGGGTAGAGACTTCTTTGTGTGAGTACAGGCACAGCCTTATTCAGGTGTCAGTGTCAACTCCGCCCACCACTGTAGCTCAGGCAGGCACATCAACCTGGTGATGGGCCATCAGGCTATGCAGGGCACACCTCAGCTCCCTTTGTGTGACTGTCTAGAGTGAATGCACAAACAGCCCAACTGCCAGTCTGACCCAGATGTGTATGCAGCGACAGGCAGAAGCACAGAATGGTTAAAGTAAGAAAATGCCAATTTTCTAAAAGTGCCATTTTCAGACCTGCCATTTAAAAACCAACTTGACTAAAAGATGTATTTTTAAATTGTGAGTCCAGAGACACCAAACTCCAGTTTTCTATCAGCTCCCAATTAGCAGATATACTTGTAAGATGTTACAAGGCAGCTCCAATGTTAACCTATGGGAGAGAGAGGCCTTGCTGTAGTGAAAAACGAAATTAGCAGTATTTCACTACCAGGACATGTAAAACACAACAGTACATGTTCTACCTTTTAAATACAATGTACCTTGCCCATGGGGCTAGCTTGAGCCTACCTTAGGGGTGACATACATGTATTAAAAGGGAAGGTTTGGGCCTAGCAAGTGGGTGCACTTGCCAGGTCGAAATGGCAGTTTAAAACTGCACAAAGAGACACTGCAGTGGCAAGCCTGAGACATGTTTGCAGGGCTACTCATGTGTGTGGTACAATCAGTGCTGCAGGCCCACTAGTAGCATTTCATTCACAGGCCTTGGACACACAGAGTGCACTGAACTGGGACTTACCTATAAATCAAAAATGTAAATCATGGAAAACCAAATATCATTATATTTTAGGGAGAGAGCATATGCACTTTAACACTGGTTAGCAGTGGTAAAGTGCCCAGAGTCCTAAAGCCAACTAAAAGAAGGCCAGAGACACATGATGCACACCATCATGGCTGGTGAGGAATCTGTGATTTGAAGTATCCATCAGAAGCATAAGTTACTTACCTTTGGTATCCATCTTTCTGGTGGTTACTGTATCTAACCACAGATTAGTCCTCACACTCCCATTTCCCTGTTCTGTTGCATGGTCTCCTTTTCCATCTAAAAAGATACCAATTTTGGAATCTGCACACTGGTTTTCCCAGTATGCTGTTGGGCTCCGAGTCTGAGGGCGCGTTCAGGTTTATAGAAGAAAGTGACTTCAGCGTGCATGGGTGGCGCTTATAAGCGGCTCAGTTCATCACTTCTGGAGTAGAACGATGTTGCCACAGAGCTGCACTGCGCCACCTACCGGCACGTTGGAGCACTACTGTTTGAGTTTCTGGATCTAGTGTGGTGCCTAGAGGTATTCACAAGGTGAGGAATCTGCTCTTAGGTAGAGTACCCACCAGAAAGAGTGTTACCAAAGGTAGGTGTTCTTTCTGTCCTAGAGAAAAACTATGGCACCTAGACAATGTGATGACATCACAGATAGATTTATTTTTGTCTCCACTAACAACAAAGCCAGTAATCAAATCTAAAATATTATAAATAACAACTGGCATTTACTGGGGGTGTCATATCTATTGCGTCAGAAAACTATATTCTTGTTTTAGAGGGGAAGGAACATTAGGGATCATATTGACAAATCATATACTAAGCTACCTACCAAGAGGATCATCCCTTCTTGTTGGTATTTATCACCTATTGCAGAACACTTTAGACGTGGCAAACTTGCTGCTTGTCCATTCACTATAATAACTAAATATTTAACACACAATAACATTCAGTTTCAGCCTAATATATTATTTGTAACTCACAAATTGTAATCTTTGCATTTCGGTGTCCTTGTATCAAGGTCTTAATTGGCCAGCCCGCTCAGAAAGTGAAATTCTGTGTCTTGCAATGCAAGAGCAGGATCAGATGCAACACTCCCAATGCCCCACTGGTGGAACATATTAGGAATATGATACTCTTCGCAGATGACATCTGCTTAGAAGTTGTCAAGTCAACAGCACCCCAAGGGGAGGCGATGTAATAACATTCTTCATGTTCAGAGAACGCTGAAGAATAGAACGTCTGAAATCAGTGGAAAATGGATTCAAGTAATATGAAGAGTGTCAAAATCTAGCAATGCAACCTAACTCCAAATAAATGTTGTTGGGCACTTGTGAATGACATTAACAATTTTGCTACTCCTGGCGCACATTATGCATTCATCTGATGGGCTTATTATATTTTCACTTGTGTGGGCTGAATTATCAACTAATCTCACATTGTCTTTGTGCCTCTATCATACTTGATACCAAATTTTATATCCATTGCAACCTTTCTGTACTTCTGTTGTGTACAATGCTTGTTTTGTACAATTTTCTTTTCTCATGTACCAATTTTATTTAGTTTGCGTTGTTTGTGACATAGTCTTTCTTCTACAACAAGAAGAGGTATGCTGTTCCTAAAGAGATCCTACAGAACATTGGATACGTGAAAAACAATAAGGTGGGTGTTCATAAAGATCGAAGAAAATCTTTTCTCCTTTCAGAAAAGACCCTCACACACCCAGCCAGCTAAGTGTCATGCTTCATCACTGGGTCTGCTCCTTATCGGGTCGGCGCTGCAATACCCGATCGGCACCCGTGATGGGGCCTTCTTTGCGGAGATCTTTTTTCTTAGCCGTTGGGTGAAGTGCGAGTGAGGGCCCTAATGAGTGTAGATGTGAAAAGTGTGTAGTATGTGCTGTCTAAAACAGGAATTAGTGATCCATCCAAAACTATTTTAATGACAATGGTCACTAACCTGATTAAAAACCAGTAAGAGACGCACGCGTCTGCTCAAGGATTGCAGAGTTGTGTGCTCAAACTCAGGTCAACATGTTTCTTGCCTTTTGTTAAGTTAACGGCAATTCTTCAGGACCGAATCTTAAATAATCTACACTTTATGGTCGGTGGTCTGTTCAGTACACAATATAATGACCACCCATACAGCACCCTATAAAGTGGTACCTGTTGATCCAATTCAATGCCCAAATAGGGTCATGTCAAAGCCTCAAGGTGTCACAGCAGGCGTAAACACTGTCGGGTTCAGTGTCGTGTATCGCTCCGTCCGCTCGCGGTAGACCTACCCCACACTCTGCCGGTTCCTATTTGGGCATTGTCATTAAAATAGTTTTGGATGGATCACTAATTCCTGTTTTAGACAGCACATACTACACACTTTTCACATCTACACTCATTAGGGCCCTCACTCGCACTTCACCCAACGGCTAAGAAAAAAGATCTCCGCAAAGAAGGCCCCATCACGGGTGCCGATCGGGTATTGCAGCGCCGACCCGATAAGGAGCAGACCCAGTGATGAAGCATGACACTTAGCTGGCTGGGTGTGTGAGGGTCTTTTTCTGAAAGGAGAAAAGATTTTCTTCGATCTTTATGAACACCCACCTTATTGTTTTTCACGTATCCAATGTTCTGTAGGATCTCTTTAGGAACAGCATACCTCTTCTTGTTGTAGTTCCGTGGGCCTGTATGCTGGACCTATTCAAGTGGCCCGTAGTCCCTCCTTTTTGTCTTATAGTCTTTCTTCTACCTCAAATAAAAAGCAGATTATTGATAGTCCCAAATATGATTTCATTTAGTCCTTATAATTTATTCTAAAAGTCGCTTTATTCCCCTTCAAACCCAGCCTCTTTTACCACTAAACCGCTTTCAATGTTGATCATCTGCTGGTGGAAGGTTGCGGTGCGCACCTCGGTTCTCGCAGCCAATTTGGAAGCTCCCCGGATAGTACTCCTACTGATGCTTATCGACCGCTTACTTGTTTTGTTTGGGACAGCCACCCCGCGCGGCTGACACTTCTTTGAAGTAAGTTTGTTTTACTCTCTTGATACCTTATTGTTAATTAACTTCATATCCTTTTTTGGTCTCGCCTACGCAGCGCATGCGCTGCATAGGAGGGGACCTCTTGAAATCGATTAGCTTTTTAGGCCAAAAACGTGCACGCATTGCATTGCTTTCAATGGCAACGCGTGCACGTTTGGCGATTCCCTTGCGGGAGCGAGCTTTTGACATCTGTTTGTAATTAACTTGCAGATGGTGCCCCTGCTCGCTCTTGCAAGGAAGCGCTGTTTGTGCTCTCGGCCGCACTCCCCCACCCTTCACTGAAGCCTCACTTTCAGAGGCATGCTCTGCAGAAATCACAGCCGCGCTGCTCCCCAAAGTGATTTGTGTCCAGAGCACGCAGAAGCCCGAGGTCACGCACCCGCGACACCCAGCCCTGCTCTGCACAGTATCACTCTGTCTCCCGAACACATCCATCCTTTCATGCTCACATGCACGCTTCTCTTTCTCAACACACACGCACGCACGAAAAGAGCCACAAGGCCACCTCCCCGCGCTGGGTCACACGTTAACCCGCTCTGCACCACAGCAGCTCTCCGCGCGCTGGCACGCGAGGAGTTTCACAGACCCGGGTCACGCAACGCCCCGCTCGCTGCCCAGATGTGCACGTGACTCAGGGCAGTTGGAAGGGGCGCACTCGTTTCTTCTGGGACTTGAAGTTTGGCTTCTGCAGTTAGACATGCAGAACTACCAAAAAAGGGTCTGGTTGGCAGCCCTGTCAGAGTTTCTGAGGTTGCCAGGGAGTTGTAATAACTTTGGTGTATCTCGTCCAGCGCTTCAACGCCTCGTCAGGGGTATTTAGTGCTATATAAATGCAATTACTAAGACTGCTCTGTTTGGAATATGTGAGTACGTGATATACCGAGTAAATAATTTCAGAAAAAGAAACTACTGCGATGTGTAGTTTAAGATGTGCCTCCCACATGCCATTACATTATTGCGCACCCCAGCCCCCTCAAGATGTCTCAGGCGCTGTGTTGCCCTTCCTACCACTACCTGCAACGCTCTGGCTGCACTCAGACCGGGGTTGGGGGCGGTCAGGGATGGGAGCTGGCTCTGCGGAGTCCGTGCTATCTCTTACCACCCGGATCTCTCACGTAGGTGAAAACCGACTCTCAACAAACACTGCCCTCCACCCCTGGCGTGCGAGGGGCCCTCAGCACTCAGGGAAGCCGAAACCATCCAGGGACAGGAGTGGCAATGCGAGTGAATCACTAATGCCCCCCCATTTGTGGCAGCCCCTGAGGGGGGGGAGACGGGGCAGTTTACCCTAGGAAACATCTACGTATGATTATAGCATTCATTTTAACAATGTGATTTAATCTCACAATGAGCACACACAACTTATTCTGTATATCTAGATGTCAATATACATATGTCATGCCCTTATTTTGCAGAGTTCAAGACAAATTTAAGTAAATTACGAAGAGATGGTCCATAAATGCAAACAGAGAAAACATCAATTTTCTGGTGCGCCCCAATATTTAGTGTGCTTCGCCACGCAGTGTTAGTACGTTTGTCTACGAGGTGAGAATTGAAAAAAAGCACCAGAACTCACATTTTCTCTTCCAGCTGACACTTAGGTGTGATCGCTTCGGCAGCATATATACTCAAATGGGAGCTGACACTTATGTAATATGAATAAATGATAAATATCGACTTCGTCCAAGGTAGACGGTGTGTCCAGATTTCTAAACTGTACAGCGTAGAAACTGAAACCCGGTTAAGGTTGGAACCCCCATATCCATGTGTGATCCTGAGCAAAACTCTATTGTGAAAATCCACAAAGCTTTTCTGCACGAGTGGAGCGTGTCTTGGGGAAACTTGGGGTTGACACTCAAGACAGGAGTAAAGGCGTTTTCTGCAAGGATGCCTCGAGCATGAGTGTGCGTCATAGAAAGTAAACACTCAGGGAAATTCCAAAGAGTTAGTGTCCCTGCTAATGATGTTTTTTTTTTTTGCCCAGTATTGTAATTAAGATTCAAATGAGCAGTCAAACATGGTTATATTGGAGCATGCTTTATCCGAATGGCGGCAAGGTCACCTTTCCCCTCAGAACTTCTCGGTCACAGCTGCACTATTACCTTGGTAATTGAATCATAACGTTGATTAATTATTTTGTGAAAGTTTGGGTATACAACATTAGATTTCAAAATCATGGCACTCTTGGCGTGTTTTATAATTGGATATAAGTTGATATCTTTGGAATTTCCTGTCAAAAACGTGCAACGTGCCTTGTGCGCACTCATAAATGAATGAATGGAAAGCATGCGTTATCAAAGCCTCATGGGCAGTGCGCTCATTCATAATTCTCGTACCGACTACTTCCTCCCCACCCCCATTTGTCTGAAACTATAACAACACCTTCAAAGATTAGATTACTATCTACATACCTGACAAATTACCCCATGGCAGGCGAGCCCTCTTGACATTTTTTTTGCGGTTTTATAGTGCTCGAACTCGACCCAAAGGTATTTGAGCCGTTTCTGGATCTCCGAACTGCAGCCATATTTCAGTAGAAGTGCCCGTGACTGCTTTACTAAGCAGCGTGCAGGATGCAGCTTTGGAAAGGGTCTCTTTCACTACAGATTTTATGCCACTGGCTCTGCATGTAAGGCGTACCTTCCTCGCTGTGTTAGGTGGCAATAAAAACACGACAGCATGAAAACACGTTACCACATCTAAAGGATGGGCAATGCCTAGAAAAGTAATCATTCACCTGAACACCAGATTTGGATAATTTTGCCCTCCCTCGCTCACTTGGTCCCTCGTTTATCTCCCTCCTTCTGTTTTATGTTCCCTCCTTCACGCATACTTCCATTATGTTTCCTATTCCCTCCCATCTGCCATGACCATACCAATCCTCTTCCCTCTTTCCTGATCCCTCCTCCTTCTCTCCGGTTCCCCAGCCCCCTCATCTGTTCCATTAATCCCTCTCCTGTTCCCTTCTACCCTCCCACCATCTTTTCTACTCCAGTTAATTCCTTCCCTGTCCTCAGTCCCTGACTATCCTATTTCCTCCTCCTTTATTTCCTCTACTGGTCATTCCTTTTGTTCTCTCGTTCCTCTGTTCCGCCACTGTTCTCTCTTTCCGTTCTGTTCCCTCCTTGCCTGTACTATTCCATCTTGCATCTTTTGTCCATTGCTCTATCTTCTGTTCCTCCCTAGTCTCTCTTGATCCCTCATGCCTTCTGTCCTCCCTCCTTGACTCTAACATTCCCTCCTTTCCTCTCTCCTGTGCCTCCCATTCCCTTTATGCATGTCCTGGTCTCTCTTTTCGTCTCACATTCTCCCGTTTTTACTCTCACATACCCCTTTCCCCATCAACAGTTCCTTCCTTCTCTTTCTTCTCCCTCTTCTTTCTCCTGTTCCCTTCTTCCCTTTCCAGTTTTTTCTTCCCTCCGCTTCTAACCTCTACAGTCCATTCCTTGCTCCTCCGTCTCCTCGTTCCCTGTCATGTTCCCTCCTTCAACACCTGCTGCCTCTCGGTGCTTCGAAGTGTCATTTTGTCGGTATAAGCGCTAGTCCTCCCAGGAGGGGAGAGGATGTGGCGTAACGGCCAGAGCTGCCGACTTTTTACTTGGAGAAGCAGGTTCTAGTCTCGGCGCACGCTCAACATACTGTGATTCTGGGCAAATCACTTCATGTCCCCGCGCCTACCAACAACGAATATGCCCTTGTGTAATATAATTGGTGCTAATGTAAAGCGCTTCAATACATTAGGGTCGAGTTCGCGCTATCTAAAACAACAGAAAATAAGCATTTGCATAGCCAATAGGTCTCGCCTTTAGGACCTTATAAGTGTTTAGCCATGCAACAGTTAATGTTGTTGCACCAAGGATATTGTGCTGCATAACTAAATACTTATAAGGTCCCAAAGGCGAGACCTATTGGCTATGCCAATGCTTGTTAAACATACCAACAACACATTTTCTCTTTCTGCCCATCATGTATCCCACAGAGAGAGCGAATGGTTTTTCACTGCCTGCTGTTACACTTCATTCCCTCTTCTCATGTTTGGGTAAGTTGGGCATTGTTTTCATTACGAGAACAATAATTTGGCCCCACTGAGGTGGCACTTACGCACATCTTCTTTTCCTGCCCCTTCTTATTAATATTCATGTCAAGCAAGCAAAATCCTATTTGACATAGAAGGTTGAGTACTAGGTAGGTGCTGGATATCCACGCCAGGAGGAGGCGCAGACAGTATCTGAGGAGTTTGATGTGTGGAGCATTTTAAATCTGCACCCTTCATTTTGCCATGTGGGGTGCCGCAGGGGTCCTCTTTGAGCCCCACGCTTTTTAATATTTACGTTTCTGAACTCGCCTCCCTGATCAGAAGTTTTAACCTCTGCCCTACCTCATATGCTGATGACACTCAGCTAGTGATCTCAGCAGGGGACAAGGACATCAACTATTCAGTTAAACTTCATGACTGTATGGGCGCCCTGAGTAACTGGATGGCTAGGCACTGTCTGAAGCTGAACTCGGGAAAAACGGAAGTGGTGCTTTTTGGCAACCTCTCTCCTGAGTGGTCTCCAGTATGGTGGCCGGACACGTTGGGCCATACCCCTATACCAGTGGCCAAGGCTAAGAATTTGGGGGTTATTATTGATGACAAACTCAATATGAAGGCCCAAGTGTCAAAAGTGGTCTCTGCTGCCTTTCTCACTATTAAAATGGTTCGAAAAATTTTGCCTTTCATTCCTTCAAATACTAGAAAAACCGTAATGACTTCCCTTGTACTATCCAAATTGGATTATTGCAACGGGTTGTACATTAACCTACAAACCAACCTACTTAGAAGGCTGCAGGCAGTACAGAACACTGCGGCTAGACTGGTCCTGGATGCTCCTAGATTCCAATCCATTAGAGTAGGTATTCGGGAATTACACTGGTTACCAGTCGGCCAGCGAATTACATTTAAGGCACTTTGCACGGCCTTTAAGGCCCTGCATGGAGAAGGTCCACAATTCCTGCTGGACCTTTTCAGCTGGTACACTCCTAACCGATCGCTCCGTTCAGCAAATGCCTTCCTGATGCTTACCCCCAGATTCAGAAGGTCCAACTGGGGGGGAAGGAGTTTCAGTTACAATACCATAAAGGAATGGAATGCTCTCCCGATCCCTCTTAGGAAGTCCTCCTCCTTGTTGGAGTTTAGGAAATTGCTTAAAACATGGCTTTTTAGAAACTAGCTGCCCTGACAACAGATTTGGAGTCCGAAAGCGCCTAGACACCCCTGGGTAGTAGTGCGCGCTATAAATTGCCATAACATAACATATGTGTCATTGGTGTATTGCTAAACTTTGATATTGTTATTTATGAGTACTGCCCCAACTTTTTTCTAGTTTCAAAATACTGAAATCTTACTACTTTGATTTGGTAAATCATCTGCACTTACATTCCCTTATTTTTCCTGAAATCATTTGTGCCCCTTCTCATGGTCTTTTTCATCTTTTCTATAGGGTGCCACATATTGCCCTGTCCTTTTGGCCTGATTAATATCCCATTAACTAATTACTTTGGAGTCAAAACATCGGTCGACTATTAATGGTTTTGGACTATTTACCATTAAAGCAATATTCACACTATTAATTGTACTGCATCATTACCCAATTTCACAGTCAAAGCTTTTTGGACTTTTTTGGTTAAAACTGTTGCTTTGTCCACAATGTACACTTGTTTTCACTTGGGGCAGTACTGACAGATATGGATATAGTGAGTGTTAAACCTGAACTCCTTGGTGTGGTCTTTCCCCAAACGTGTTGCCTTCCCTCTCTGTTTTCTGAATTTGTTTTTGTTGGTATTAGGACTAGCCAGTGCTAAAGTGCTTGTACTCACTTCCTTAAACATAGTAAAATTGGCCTACACCTCATTGGCATATCTAATGTACTTGTAAGGCCCTGGTTAAGTGGTATTGCATGTACCCAGGACCTGTAAATTAAATGCTACTAGTGGGCAATGTTCCCTCTAATTTTTTTCCTCTGTGTGCAGCAGTGCAAGGTCACTGTGCGCTGGAACCAAGGCTATGTGCGCCAACCAACTGGACATGCAAGCGAGTGTTGCGCTCAGCAATATAAATCTATGGCAATTACCACTCCAAACTTCTGTTTAGAACGAGAGCGTAAACAGGTGCATTACACATATATAGCTCTAAATAATAGGGTCTTGAGACAGTTTTGCAACGTACATACATACCTTTGTGACATGAATTGTTTACTCCTGTAGCACCTACACCTAAGGTTTAGAAAAGGACTGAACATAGAAGGTTGTACCATTATAATATTTTTCTGAACAGCAGGGTTGATGCAAGCAGTTAGAAGGAGGCAGCTATTATTGAGTTTGAACCCAGATCCATGCTGGTCATGTCAGTGAAATATGCTGACATTTTTCCTAGTGTAAATTGCCGACACCAAAGCATATTGAGCAGCGCCCGCAGGTTCTCTGCTTTATTGTTACAAACAAGAATATGCAGACTGGGAAATGGGCTCTCCTATTTACAATTTAAGTTGGCCCAAAACAAAGGCCTCATTCAAAGAGCAATCAGCCCTACTTTTATTAAAAAATAAGCCTGGCTGAGGGTCTTCGGGAGCCTAATACATATACACAGAGCAATGGTGGGGAAACAAAGGTTCATAACTTATCACTTTACAAGTCAAGTACTTAAGAGAAACATTTAAGGCAGGCTTTTGACTTTGTTTTCCCCTTGTATATGGACTGTATGCAGGTACTGTAAGAAGGTAGGCATATGTTAAGAGTGCATAGCTGGGAGAAACAAAAAGTCTGGAGCTAAAATGTAACAGTGCTGGGGCTATGTCTGTATTTATAAGACTTTACTACTATGCAATGGAAGCATTTTTAGCAGCTTTATAAGACACATTGATAAAGAAAACCATAAGGTTCCAAACCTATGCCTTTCAGTTTGCAAGCAGCTTGTTTATGCTGGTTCATAGCTTACTCTGCTATATTATATGGGTCGCAATTTATGAACTGCACGTAATAAAGGATATGTGTCAAAGGCAAATACCCACTTGCCTATCTACAATTACATTTGTGATTTGCATGTCACATAGTGTGCTTCACAGGAGATGTATTAGCCCTCTATGCAGCATTATACATCAAAACTGTAACTAGACAAAACACAGATCTCTCCAGCAACTGCATTAACCACTAGAGTTCTCCTACCATTACCCCCTGAGATTTTCTGAGCACCCAAATATCTCTGCAGAAGGTGTCTTAACACCATAAGATATTTTAAAATTCAGCCTCTGTAATCAGTTTAGCAAGAACAGATTTACTGTCACATTTGTCCTTTTTGCCAATTTCTTTGCTGCAGAGTTTGAAAAAAGTAAAGGTATAAGTTGACAGCCAGACTGATTTTCATGACTCTGTTTCTCTTGACTGCACCCCCTTTCTGTTGTCACGTCTGGACCACCAATTTATAGATTGGCACATCTATGAGGTCTTTGTAGTGGGTTCATGGTGAATTGGCCAAAAAAGTGCATGCTGCTCTAAGATCAGCACCTACAGGATAAAAGCCTAACAGCCATCCATTCCCCTACCTCCCCAAGTTCTAACAGCACCATATGTAAATGGTATGACTTGGAAACGGTTGCACTCTTATTTGTACGAGCTGAGCCTTGAAAATATTTGGAATGCAAGACATTCAACAAACATCATGTTAGAACATAACAAGGTTGCATATGATAAAGTGGTCCAGGAAAGGGGAACCCTTCAAATGGAATGTGATACAAGATGAGACTTTCACTAATTCGAGGAACTGGTTATGGTCTACCCTATTTTGAACGATCCAGTTGAAGGCCTGCTCCTCATTGCTGAAACTGATGCATTCTTGCAGTACATCCAGTGGTGTTATTTTCTCAAACCTTAACTACTGTAGAGAATAATTTCATAATTTAAGACAGTGAACAGCTGATTATCAAGGATGTCTTTTCCCATTAATGACATTACCTTGAGTGTGCACTGCATACTGTGGTGACACATTTTTATAACATAGCCTTTTTGGAGTTCATGACGTGTCCTAACTCCTGTGGTGCTCAGTAATCTGTTTTTATGTAATATGGCATCTGCTTTGGCTCAGGCAGCAGAGGCCAGCATGGATCTGGGGTGGTGGGGCGGGGAGATGAGGGTGTAAGGAGGTATAATTATAAAAAAAGAAAAATTCACTTACCTCTTGCCGCTTTGTCCCACTTTGTCTCTCCTCCACCGAACAGGAAGCAGCCAGGCTCCCCATAGCCAATCCCAACGCTACAATACAGTGTTGTGCTTGGCTCCCCTAAACCAATCACAATGCTGCAATGCAGCATTGTAATTGGTCTGAGCATCGTGTTCGGCACTCAGACGGGGACTGGAGGCCTGGGCATGTTCTCCATGCAGACTGTAATGCAGCCTGCATGGAGAACATGCTAAAGTGCGCATGACTGTTCGGCCGGCCCGAGCGGGCCGGTCAAAGCAGCATGCACACTTTAGTGTGCCCACCACTCCTCCCCTGCTCTGTCATCAAAGCAGTGCCACCCCGCCCTCATGCTGCCGCAGCAGAAAAGAATAAAATAATAATAACAGCGCATTGATTTCATTTTATTTTTCCTTTGTTTTACTGCTGCACAGCAGCAGTGGGGCGACGCTCTTCCGCCTTAGCAGAGGAGCCGCCACTGGGCTCAGGACAACAGCATGAAAAGGCTGTTTCTTTACCTTTATCTCATCACCGGGAAATTGAAGAAGCATACACCATAGGAAGCACAAAAAATAAAATTGATGCAAGCCTGGACTCGAACTTGGCTCCCCTGTTCCAAAGACGGAAGCACTGCTATTACTCCACACAGTCTCAGCAGATGTAAACAGCCCCCTGACATTAACATAGCTAGCAGAAGCTGCAAGCCCTCTAATGCGCAGCATATCTAACGTGTCCGTAACAGCTGCTCTTCCGTCTCTTTTCAAACGTGCTGCCGCTGCTCCTAGCACTTCACCAAGAATGTGACAGCTTTACAACCGCCCCGCATCATGTCTTTAAGTATGTGGCTTGAGGAACGGGCTCTTGGTGACCTGCGCGCTTTGCAAGTGTGTGTGCACGCTGGCGGAAAGCCCTGTGCGCGCACGCACACACGCGCATGTTAGAGGGAACTATGCTAGTGGGCTTGCAGCACTCATTGTGCCCCCCACTAAGGTAGCATTTTAAAACAAGTATCAGGCCTGCCATTGCTGCCTTTAGGGCTGCTTTAAACTGCCAATTCGAGCTAGCAAAATAAACTTTTTGCCAGGCCTAAACTTTCCTCTTTAAACATATGCTACGTCCAAGGTAGACCCTAAAGGCCAATAGGGCAGGGTGCATTGTATTTAAAAAGTAGGACATGTGAGTTTACGTTTTACATTTCCTAGTAGTCAAAAAACTCCTACATTTGTTTTTCACTACTGTAAGGCCTATCTTTTCCATAGGATAACACTGGGTTACCATATCACATTTAATAAGTGCTAAGTTTTGATTGGAAGCAGGCAGAAATATCATGTTTGGACTCAAATAAATTTTAATTTAAAATCCTCTTTAATGATAAAGTCGGATTTTAAGTCACAAGTCTGAAAATGCTACTTCTAGAAAATTGGTATTTTTTTTTGCCCTAACCATTTGATGCTTGCGGCCAGTGTCCTGGGTCACATGGCTGTGAATGGCTATGTTGTTGAGGTTTGTGTATTCCTGCTAGTCAGTGAGACAAAAGGGGCCTAGATGTTGGCAGGATGGGCCATCCTGTCAGGATGTTTCGGGCGGAGCTGTTCTCTGACCCACTTACACTTCAAAGGGCTTGCTTCCAGCACACACAAAGGAACTTGACACTAGCCTTTTGTCACCCCACACTTCTTGGAGCCTTGGCAGGGTAAGGGAAGCACTTTACAGAACCAGATATGGAGTAGTATAGGGAAGCCCCCCACTTTAAAGGCTGGCACCAGTTTTAAATATTGGACCTCCAGAGCCTCTCTTGAGTATACTTGTGGACCTGTGGACATTACAGAAGGGCTGCCTTGTTCCCAGAGGACTGCCCTGCTACTTGAGGACTTACTTTAACTCCTTAGAGGGCTTCCCTGCTGCTTGTGGCCTGCCGTGCTCTCTAAGAAGGAAGACTGGACCCCCACACCCCTTCATCCCGGTCTACTTGAGTGACTCCAAAGGTCAGTTGACTGACAGCCTTTCTGAGCTACAGGGACACAACAAGCTCCTGGGGCCTCCCTGCAACTGCCCAGCTGATCTGCCACACTAGACCTGCCTGCACCTGCAACTGAGTTGGCCTGAGCCCTGCTGGTTTGTGCTGGAGAGAGTTCCTGATCCTCAAGAGGTGCCTCCCCAGGTCCTGGAACCTTGGCTGGTATCAGGTGAGCTCCTCCTGTAAAGAAAAGTGAAATCCTGAAGTTTTAGGCTTTTTGTGATCACTAACAGTCCCCTTCACGCGAGACTATCACCAGCGACGACTGCCAACCTGGCTCTTCACGCTACAGCGACGACCGGCAACGTGAGATCTGCATTTTGCTCTATAGCAAAGACAGCCTGCGTTGACCACCAACACGAATCTCCAGCAACGACCGTCTGCGACCACCGATCAGATCTTCACACTACAGCGACAACCATCTATGACGCCAGGATTGCTCTTCGCGCTACAACGGCGGCCATCTGAGATGCTCTCCCTGCTCCTCGCGGCCTCCTCTACTGCAAAGGGAACACTTCGCAACTTTGAGAGGTAACTTTTTCAGCAGGACTAACGGCCTGCGATCCATCGCAATCATCCTGAACTTATGACTCTCCCCCGGTCTAGCATGACCAGATGACCATGAGAGGCGCTTTTTGCTTTTAGACGCTATGCTTACATACAACTTTATTATCTCGGGTTCTACTGATTGGACAGTTGTCGTTCTGGTATCATTTTATTCATTACCTTTTACTGTATTTTTCTAAATTGGTTTGGGATTGTTCTTGTGTTGTATTTTCTCTTTATTACTGTTTGTGTGCTGTTAACATACTTTACTCATTGCCTTACTTCTTTTGTGTCAAGCTAATATGGTTAAGTACTGGTTCATTTAATGACTTTTGTGGTTCACCCTGACAAGGATTGTGGTCACTGTTTGAGTAGGGTTTTCACCCCCATCAACCAATAACCCAATTTCTCACAGTGAGCATGTCAGTCAGACAAGCAGGTGTATCAGTCTGATGGCTTTGTATATGATGCAGCTGGTTTATGGGATTATGCTAACTGGTAAGGAATCCAGTGAAGATCCCCCAGGGTGAGGGTGATGTAATTATATTTCTTCAGACCCTTGCTGAGGTGTGCTGCTGCAGTGTGAAATCTGGGAGGCCATAGAGCAGGGCATTGACATAATTCAGATGTGGGAGTACGAATGCATGACTGGTGGCCCTGAAGACACTTTCTGGGGAAAATTGTTTCACTTTCTTTAGTAGAAAGAGCTGATACCAGGCTTTCTTAGTTTTCTTGGCGATGTGCTACCTGAGAGGTGAGATCGGTGTCCATGGTGAGTAGGGGCTTATTTGTATTTATTTTCTACACAATAACTTAGTTCTAAGATGCTATGTGGAGGTGGGCTAATAGAAGTTTGCGGAACCACAACCTGTCCCACTTTTACTGTGTCCCTCTCTGCTTTGCAGTGTCCCACTGCTCTAGGGCCATATCATGATCCTAGCTGGAGCAATGCATAGAAACAGAACTGGTCCACATTTATTTTTCCCTAAATTGCACTGTCTGCAGTGGATAAATCAAGTCAGAAAGTCTCAGTTAGTGCTTGAGTTGCAAACAACACAGCTTGGAAATACAGAGCTGTAATTGCTTCTCTGTGTTTCTGAGTTGTGCTGTCTGCACAGAATCCTATTTATATGATCCCTGAAGTCGCCCTGTCTGAGTTTGAAGCGCTGGAGGAGACCCAGCTTCTCCCCTCCTTGGATGCCCCTATCGGTGGATAGAGGATCATAGGGATCTTAGCTACCCATCTCCCAAAAGGTTTGGTCAGGGGTAGAAGCCCTTGTGTGACCACAGCTGCTCGTCTCCTGGGATGGCCATATGTGTAGATGGAAGCTCCTGGAGATCACAGCTCCTCCTGAGATGCCCCGCTCTGTCTATATAAACTCACATTGATCCATGTTCCCTTCTCCCAAAATATCCCTCTATTTGGATAGAAGTCCTGATGGGCCTTAGCTGTTAGCCTCCCCAAGATGCCATCTGCCACTTCTCTCCTAGATGGGCATTTCTTGAGGAATTTCAGTTGCCTGTCTCCAGAGAGACCCCTGTTTGTAAACAGTCCAAGTCCAACCCGAGGAGGCCCAGCTCTTCACGTCTTCAGATCCCTTGCTTGTAGGAGGAAAGCTCTGAAGACCATTAGCTGACCACCTCTAGAGATAATAGTATCTGTATGATATCTCTCTCACCAGCTCATCTCTTCTCTCTTCTTCCACCTCACCTACCTTCTTTTTACTCTCCACTCCCCTGCAACCTCTATTTATTCTCTCTGCCCTGTCTTCCTCACGACCTTTTTCGCTTCTTTCTTTTCATCCCACGAACCTCCTGCCTGCCCCCTCGCTGTCATCTCTGCTTCGATCTGTCTTCCCTCCTCCCTGGCTCTGCTCTCTCCACGTCCTCCTGCCTCCCTGCTGATACGGTGGCTCCTCGTGTGGAGGCTGCCCCTAGCTAAGGACACAGCCACTGTTCCCATGTCTGCGAGGGGCTATTATCTGCAGGGCTTGTGACAGCTCCCTGCCCTCCCTCTCCTTGTTCCTACTCTGGAGGGACGACCTCTCCTGCGGTTCCAAGCAATATTATTAGTCACTTCTTGGCAAAGATTCCCAAAATCTATTAATTGTGCTCAAAGGAAAACACTGAACAAAGGCAGTGCCAGGCAGCTGGGCTTTCTCTGCGGCTATGACTTGCTGCTCAGCTCGCAGTCTCTGACAAGACCACAGTCCTGCATTCATTCCCACCATCAGTAGAGCTCTCGTGCCTGCATAACGCTTCAGTCTCTGGGGTGCTGGGCCTTGCATTCAGTTGCAGTCTCAGTGCGCTTCGCTATTTGCTTTATCTTGCAGTGTAAAGAGCTCTGCACCCTATGTTATGCACTGCAGTACACAAAGGCCGCAGTCCTGGAGTTCTCAGTCACTGTGTCCCGCTACAGTCTCTCCTTGCAGTGTAAAGGGCTCTGCAGTGCACCCTGTGTTATGCACTGCAGTCCACAGAGGCCGCACTGAGTCCTGGAGCTCCTAGTCGCTCTGTCCCGCTACAGTCTCTCCTTGTAGTGTAAGGCACTCTGCACCGTATGTTACACACTGCAGTACACAACGGCCGCAGCCCAGGAGCTCTCAGTCGCTGTGTCCAGCTACAGTCTCTCCTTGCAGTGTAAGGCACTCTGCACCGTATGTTACACACTGCAGTACACAACGGCCGCAGTCCAGGAGCTCTCAGTCACTGTGTCCCGCTACAGTCTCTCCTTGTAGTGTAAGGCACTCTGCACCGTATGTTACACACTGCAGTACACAACGGCCGCAGTCCAGGAGCTCTCAGTCGCTGTGTCCAGCTACAGTCTCTCCTTGTAGTGTAAGGCACTCTGCACCGTATGTTACACACTGCAGTACACAACGGCCGCAGTCCAGGAGCTCTCAGTCGCTGTGTCCCGCTACAGTCTCTCCTTGTAGTGTAAGGCACTGCACCGTATGTTACACACTGCAGTACACAACGGCCGCAGTCCAGGAGCTCTCAGTCGCTGTGTCCCGCTACAGTCTCTCCTTGTAGTGTAAGGCACTCTGCACCGTATGTTACACACTGCAGTACACAAAGGCCGCAGTCCTGGAGTTCTCAGTCACTGTGTCTCGCTACAGTCTCTCCTTGCAGTGTAAAGGGTTCTGCAGTGCACCCTGTGTTATGCACTGTAGTCCACAGAGGCCGCACTGAGTCCTGGAGCTCCTAGTCGCTGTGTCCCGCTACAGTCTCTCCTTGTAGTGTAAGGCACTCTGCACCGTATGTTACACACTGCAGTACACAACGGCCGCAGCCCAGGAGCTCTCAGTCGCTGTGTCCAGCTACAGTCTCTCCTTGCAGTGTAAGGCACTCTGCACCGTATGTTACACACTGCAGTACACAACGGCCGCAGTCCATGAGCTCTCAGTCGCTGTGTCCCGCTACAGTCTCTCCTTGTAGTGTAAGGCACTCTGCACCGTATGTTACACACTGCAGTACACAAAGGCCGCAGTCCTGGAGTTCTCAGTCACTGTGTCTCGCTACAGTCTCTCCTTGCAGTGTAAAGGGTTCTGCAGTGCACCCTGTGTTATGCACTGTAGTCCACAGAGGCCGCACTGAGTCCTGGAGCTCCTAGTCGCTGTGTCCCGCTACAGTCTCTCCTTGTAGTGTAAGGCTCTCTGCACCGTATGTTACACACTGCAGTACACAACGGCCGCAGCCCAGGAGCTCTCAGTCGCTGTGTCCAGCTACACTCTCTCCTTGCAGTGTAAGGCACTCTGCACCGTATGTTACACACTGCAGTACACAACGGCCGCAGTCCAGGAGCTCTCAGTCGCTGTGTCCCGCTACAGTCTCTCCTTGTAGTGTAAGGCACTCTGCACCGTATGTTACACACTGCAGTACACAAAGGCCGCAGTCCTGGAGTTCTCAGTCACTGTGTCTCGCTACAGTCTCTCCTTGCAGTGTAAAGGGTTCTGCAGTGCACCCTGTTTTATGCACTGTAGTCCACAGAGGCCGCACTGAGTCCTGGAGCTCCTAGTCGCTGTGTCCCGCTACAGTCTCTCCTTGTAGTGTAAGGCACTCTGCACCGTATGTTACACACTGCAGTACTCAGAGGCCGCAGTCCCGGTGATCTCAGGCGCTGTGTCCAGCTACAGTCTCTCCTTACAGTGTAAGGCGCTCTGCACCCTATGTTATACGCTGCAGTACTCAGAGGCCGCAGTCCCGGAGCTCTCATTCGCTGTGTCCAGCTACAGTCTCTCCTTGCAGTGTAAGGCGCTCTGCGCCCTATGTTATACGCTGCAGTACTCAGAGGCCGCAGTCCCGGAGCTCTCAGTCACTGTGTCCAGCTACAGTCTCTCCTTGCAGTGTAAGGCGCTCTGCACCCTATGTTATACGCTGCAGTACTCAGAGGCCGCAGTCCCGGAGCTCTCAGTCACTGTGTCCAGCTACAGTCTCTCCTTGCAGTGTAAGGCACTCTGCACCGTATGTTACACACTGCAGTACACAACGGCCACAGTCCAGGAGCTCTAAGTCGCTGTGTCCCGCTACAGTCTCTCTTTGTAGTGTAAGGCACTCTGCACCGTATGTTACACATTGCAGTACACAACGGCCGCAGTCCAGGAGCTCTCAGTCACTGTGTCCAGCTACAGTCTCTCCTTACAGTGTAAGGCACTCTGCGCCCTATGTTATACGCTGCAGTACTCAGAGGCCGCAGTCCAGGAGCTCTCAGTCACTGTGTCCAGCTACAGTCTCTCCTTGCAGTGTAAGGCGCTCTGCACCCTATGTTATACGCTGCAGTACTCAGAGGCCGCAGTCCCGGAGCTCTCAGTCACTGTGTCCAGCTACAGTCTCTCCTTGCAGTGTAAGGCACTCTGCACCGTATGTTACACACTGCAGTACACAACGGCCGCAGCCCAGGAGCTCTCAGTCGCTGTGTCCCGCTACAGTCTCTCTTTGTAGTGTAAGGCACTCTGCACCCTATGTTACACACTGCAGTACACAACGGCCGCAGTCCAGGAGCTCTCAGTCGCTGTGTCCAGCTACAGTCTCTCCTTACAGTGTAAGGCACTCTGCACCCTATGTTATACGCTGCAGTACTCAGAGGCCGCAGTCCCGGAGCTCTCAGTCACTGTGTCCAGCTACAGTCTCTCCTTGCAGTGTAAGGCACTCTGCACCGTATGTTACACACTGCAGTACACAACGGCCGCAGTCCCGGAGCTCTCAGTCACTGTGTCCAGCTACAGTCTCTCCTTGCAGTGTAAAGGGCTCTGCAGTGCACCCTGTGTTATGCACTGCAGTACACAACGGCCACAGTCCAGGAGCTCTAAGTCGCTGTGTCCCGCTACAGTCTCTCCTTGTAGTGTAAGGCACTCTGCACCCTATGTTACACACTGCAGTACACAACGGCCGCAGTCCAGGAGCTCTCAGTCACTGTGTCCAGCTACAGTCTCTCCTTACAGTGTAAGGCACTCTGCACCGTATGTTACACACTGCAGTACTCAGAGGCCGCAGTCCCGGAGCTCTCAGTCACTGTGTCCCGCTACAGCCTCTCCTTGCAATGTAAGGCGCTCTGCGCCCTATGTTATACGCTGCAATACTCAGAGGCCGCAGTCCAGGGCCGGACTTGTTACACACTGCAGTACACAACGGCCGCAGTCCAGGAGCTCTCAGTCGCTGTGTCCAGCTACAGTCCCTCCTTGCAGTGTAAGGCGCTCTGCGCCCTATGTTATACGCTGCAGTACTCAGAGGCCACAGCAGTCCCGGAGCTCTCAGTCTCTGTGTCCCGCTACAGTCTCTCCTTGCAGTGTAAGGCACTCTGCACTGTATGTTACACACTGAAGTACACAACGGCCGCAGTCCAGGAGCTCTCAGTCGCTGTGTCCCGCTACAGTCTCTCCTTGTAGTGTAAGGCACTCTGCACCCTATGTTACACACTGCAGTACGCAACGGCCGCAGTCCAGGAGCTCTCAGTCTCTGTGTCCCGTTACAGTCTCTCCTTGCAGTGTAAGGCACTCTCCACTGTATGTTACACACTGAAGTACACAACGGCCGCAGTCCAGGAGCTCTCAGTCGCTGTGTCCCGCTACAGTCTCTCCTTGTAGTGTAAGGCACTCTGCACCCTATGTTACACACTGCAGTACGCAACGGCCGCAGTCCAGGAGCTCTCAGTCGCTGTGTCCAGCTACAGTCTCTCCTTACAGTGTAAGGCGCTCTGCACCCTATGTTACACACTGCAGTACACAACAGCCGCAGTCCAGGAGCTCTCAGTCGCTGTGTCCAGCTACAGTCTCTCCTTGTAGTGTAAGGCACTCTGCACCCTATGTTACACACTGCAGTACACAACGGCCGCAGTCCAGGAGCTCCTCGTCGCTGTGTCCTGCTACAGTCTCTCCTTGCAGTGTAAGGCACTCTGCACCGTATGTTACACACTGCAGTACACAACGGCCGCAGTCCAGGAGCTCTCAGTCGCTGTGTCCAGCTACAGTCTCTCCTTGCAGTGTAAGGCGCTCTGCGCCCTATGTTATATGCTGCAGTACTCAGAGGCCGCAGCAGTCCCGGAGCTCTCAGTCTCTGTGTCCCGCTACAGTCTCTCCTTGCAGTGTAAGGCACTCTGCACCGTACGTTACACACTGCAGTACACAACAGCCGCAGTCCAGGAGCTCTCAGTCTCTGTGTCCTGTTACAGTCTCTCCTTGCAGTGTAAGGCACTCTGCACCGTATGTTACACACTGCAGTACACAACGGCCGCAGTCCAGGAGCTCTCAGTCGCTGTGTCCCGCTACAGTCTCTCCTTGTAGTGTAAGGCACTCTGCACCCTATGTTACACACTGCAGTACACAACGGCCGCAGTCCAGGAGCTCTCAGTCGCTGTGTAAAGCTACAGTCTCTCCTTACAGTGTAAGGCGCTCTGCACCCTATGTTACACACTGCAGTACACAACGGCCGCAGTCCAGGAGCTCTCAGTCGCTGTGTCCAGCTACAGTCTCTCCTTGTAGTGTAAGGCACTCTGCACCCTCTGTTACACACTGCAGTACACAACGGCCGCAGTCCAGGAGCTCCTAGTCGCTGTGTCCTGCTACAGTCTCTCCTTGCAGTGTAAGGCACTATGCACCGTATGTTACACACTGCAGTACACAACGGCCGCAGTCCAGGAGCTCTCAGTCGCTGTGTCCCGCTACAGTCTCTCCTTGTAGTGTAAGGCACTCTGCACCGTATGTTACACACTGCAGTACACAAAGGCCGCAGTCCTGGAGTTCTCAGTCTCTGTGTCCCGCTACAGTCTCTCCTTGCAGTGTAAGGCACTCTGCACCGTATGTTACACACTGCAGTACACAACGGCCGCAGTCCAGGAGCTCTCAGTCTCTGTGTCCCGCTACAGTCTCTCCTTGTAGTGTAAGGCACTCTGCACCGTATGTTACACACTGCAGTACACAACGGCCGCAGTCCAGGAGCTCTCAGTCGCTGTGTCCCGCTACAGTCTCTCCTTGTAGTGTAAGGCACTCTGCACCGTATGTTACACACTGCAGTACACAAAGGCCGCAGTCCTGGAATTCTCAGTCACTGTGTCTCGCTACAGTCTCTCCTTGCAGTGTAAAGGGTTCTGCAGTGCACCCTGTGTTATGCACTGTAGTCCACAGAGGCCGCACTGAGTCCTGGAGCTCCTAGTCGCTGTGTCCCGCTACAGTCTCTCCTTGTAGTGTAAGGCACTCTGCACCGTATGTTACACACTGCAGTACACAACGGCCGCAGCCCAGGAGCTCTCAGTCGCTGTGTCCAGCTACAGTCTCTCCTTGCAGTGTAAGGCACTCTGCACCGTATGTTACACACTGCAGTACACAACGGCCGCAGTCCAGGAGCTCTCAGTCGCTGTGTCCCGCCACAGTCTCTCCTTGTAGTGTAAGGCACTCTGCACCGTATGTTACACACTGCAGTACACAAAGGCCGCAGTCCTGGAGTTCTCAGTCACTGTGTCTCGCTACAGTCTCTCCTTGCAGTGTAAAGGGTTCTGCAGTGCACTCTGTGTTATGCACTGTAGTCCACAGAGGCCGCACTGAGTCCTGGAGCTCCTAGTCGCTGTGTCCCGCTACAGTCTCTCCTTGTAGTGTAAGGCACTCTGCACCGTATGTTACACACTGCAGTACACAACGGCCGCAGCCCAGGAGCTCTCAGTCGCTGTGTCCAGCTACAGTCTCTCCTTGCAGTGTTAGGCGCTCTGCGCCCTATGTTATACGCTGCAGTACTCAGAGGCCACAGCAGTCCCGGAGCTCTCAGTCTCTGTGTCCCGCTACAGTCTCTCCTTGCAGTGTAAGGCACTCTGCACCCTATGTTACACACTGCAGTACACAACGGCCGCAGTCCAGGAGCTCCTAGTCGCTGTGTCCTGCTACAGTCTCTCCTTGCAGTGTAAGGCACTCTGCACAGTATGTTACACACTGCAGTACACAACGGCCGCAGTCCAGGAGCTCTCAGTCGCTGTGTCCAGCTACAGTCTCTCCTTGCAGTGTAAGGCGCTCTGCGCCCTATGTTATATGCTGCAGTACTCAGAGGCCGCAGCAGTCCCGGAGTTCTCAGTCTCTGTGTCCCGCTACAGTCTCTCCTTGCAGTGTAAGGCACTCTGCACCGTACGTTACACACTGCAGTACACAACGGCCGCAGTCCAGGAGCTCTCAGTCTCTGTGTCCTGTTACAGTCTCTCCTTGCAGTGTAAGGCACTCTGCACCGTATGTTACACACTGCAGTACACAACGGCCGCAGTCCAGGAGCTCTCAGTCGCTGTGTCCCGCTACAGTCTCTCCTTGTAGTGTAAGGCACTCTGCACCCTATGTTACACACTGCAGTACACAACGGCCGCAGTCCAGGAGCTCTCAGTCGCTGTGTCCAGCTACAGTCTCTCCTTGTAGTGTAAGGCACTCTGCACCCTATGTTACACACTGCAGTACACAACGGCCGCAGTCCAGGAGCTCCTAGTCGCTGTGTCCTGCTACAGTCTCTCCTTGCAGTGTAAGGCACTATGCACCGTATGTTACACACTGCAGTACACAACGGCCGCAGTCCAGGAGCTCTCAGTCGCTGTGTCCCGCTACAGTCTCTCCTTGTAGTGTAAGGCACTCTGCACCGTATGTTACACACTGCAGTACACAAAGGCCGCAGTCCTGGAGTTCTCAGTCTCTGTGTCCCGCTACAGTCTCTCCTTGCAGTGTAAGGCACTCTGCACCGTATGTTACACACTGCAGTACACAACGGCCGCAGTCCAGGAGCTCTCAGTCGCTGTGTCCCGCCACAGTCTCTCCTTGTAGTGTAAGGCACTCTGCACCGTATGTTACACACTGCAGTACACAAAGGCCGCAGTCCTGGAGTTCTCAGTCACTGTGTCTCGCTACAGTCTCTCCTTGCAGTGTAAAGGGTTCTGCACTGCACTCTGTGTTATGCACTGTAGTCCACAGAGGCCGCACTGAGTCCTGGAGCTCCTAGTCGCTGTGTCCCGCTACAGTCTCTCCTTGTACTGTAAGGCACTCTGCACCGTATGTTACACACTGCAGTACACAACGGCCGCAGCCCAGGAGCTCTCAGTCGCTGTGTCCAGCTACAGTCTCTCCTTGCAGTGTAAGGCACTCTGCACTGTATGTTACACACTGCAGTACACAACGGCCGCAGTCCAGGAGCTCTCAGTCGCTGTGTCCCGCTACAGTCTCTCCTTGTAGTGTAAGGCACTCTGCACCGTATGTTACACACTGCAGTACACAAAGGCCGCAGTCCTGGAGTTCTCAGTCACTGTGTCTCGCTACAGTCTCTCCTTGCAGTGTAAAGGGTTCTGCAGTGCACCCTGTGTTATGCACTGTAGTCCACAGAGGCCGCACTGAGTCCTGGAGCTCCTAGTCGCTGTGTCCCGCTACAGTCTCTCCTTGTAGTGTAAGGCACTCTGCACCCTATGTTACACACTGCAGTACACAACGGCCGCAGTCCAGGAGCTCCTAGTCGCTGTGTCCTGCTACAGTCTCTCCTTGCAGTGTAAGGCACTCTGCACAGTATGTTACACACTGCAGTACACAACTGCCGCAGTCCAGGAGCTCTCAGTCGCTGTGTCCAGCTACAGTCTCTCCTTGCAGTGTAAGGCGCTCTGCGCCCTATGTTATATGCTGCAGTACTCAGAGGCCGCAGCAGTCCCGGAGCTCTCAGTCTCTGTGTCCCGCTACAGTCTCTCCTTGCAGTGTAAGGCACTCTGCACCGTACGTTACACACTGCAGTACACAACGGCCGCAGTCCAGGAGCTCTCAGTCTCTGTGTCCTGTTACAGTCTCTCCTTGCAGTGTAAGGCACTCTGCACCGTATGTTACACACTGCAGTACACAACGGCCGCAGTCCAGGAGCTCTCAGTCGCTGTGTCCCGCTACAGTCTCTCCTTGTAGTGTAAGGCACTCTGCACCCTATGTTACACACTGCAGTACACAACGGCCGCAGTCCAGGAGCTCTCAGTCGCTGTGTCCAGCTACAGTCTCTCCTTACAGTGTAAGGCGCTCTGCACCCTATGTTACACATTGCAGTACACAACGGCCGCAGTCCAGGAGCTCTCAGTCGCTGTGTCCAGCTACAGTCTCTCCTTGTAGTGTAAGGCACTCTGCACCCTATGTTACACACTGCAGTACACAACGGCCGCAGTCCAGGAGCTCCTAGTCGCTGTGTCCTGCTACAGTCTCTCCTTGCAGTGTAAGGCACTATGCACCGTATGTTACACACTGCAGTACACAACGGCCGCAGTCCAGGAGCTCTCAGTCGCTGTGTCCCGCTACAGTCTCTCCTTGTAGTGTAAGGCACTCTGCACCGTATGTTACACACTGCAGTACACAAAGGCCGCAGTCCTGGAGTTCTCAGTCTCTGTGTCCCGCTACAGTCTCTCCTTGCAGTGTAAGGCACTCTGCACCGTATGTTACACACTGCAGTACACAACGGCCGCAGTCCAGGAGCTCTCAGTCTCTGTGTCCCGTTACAGTCTCTCCTTGCAGTGTAAGGCACTCTGCACCGTATGTTACACACTGCAGTACACAAAGGCCGCAGTCCTGGAGTTCTCAGTCACTGTGTCTCGCTACAGTCTCTCCTTGCAGTGTAAAGGGTTCTGCAGTGCACCCTGTGTTATGCACTGTAGTCCACAGAGGCCGCACTGAGTCCTGGAGCTCCTAGTCGCTGTGTCCCGCTACAGTCTCTCCTTGTAGTGTAAGGCACTCTGCACCGTATGTTACACACTGCAGTACACAACGGCCGCAGCCCAGGAGCTCTCAGTCGCTGTGTCCAGCTACAGTCTCTCCTTGCAGTGTAAGGCACTCTGCACCGTATGTTACACACTGCAGTACACAACGGCCGCAGTCCAGGAGCTCTCAGTCGCTGTGTCCAGCTACAGTCTCTCCTTACAGTGTAAGGCGCTCTGCACCCTATGTTATACGCTGCAGTACTCAGAGGCCGCAGTCCCGGAGCTCTCATTCGCTGTGTCCAGCTACAGTCTCTCCTTGCAGTGTAAGGCGCTCTGCGCCCTATGTTATACGCTGCAGTACTCAGAGGCCGCAGTCCCGGAGCTCTCAGTCACTGTGTCCAGCTACAGTCTCTCCTTGCAGTGTAAGGCGCTCTGCACCCTATGTTATACGCTGCAGTACTCAGAGGCCGCAGTCCCGGAGCTCTCAGTCACTGTGTCCAGCTACAGTCTCTCCTTGCAGTGTAAGGCACTCTGCACCGTATGTTACACACTGCAGTACACAACGGCCACAGTCCAGGAGCTCTAAGTCGCTGTGTCCCGCTACAGTCTCTCTTTGTAGTGTAAGGCACTCTGCACCGTATGTTACACATTGCAGTACACAACGGCCGCAGTCCAGGAGCTCTCAGTCACTGTGTCCAGCTACAGTCTCTCCTTACAGTGTAAGGCGCTCTGCGCCCTATGTTATACGCTGCAGTACTCAGAGGCCGCAGTCCAGGAGCTCTCAGTCACTGTGTCCAGCTACAGTCTCTCCTTGCAGTGTAAGGCGCTCTGCACCCTATGTTATACGCTGCAGTACTCAGAGGCCGCAGTCCCGGAGCTCTCAGTCACTGTGTCCAGCTACAGTCTCTCCTTGCAGTGTAAGGCACTCTGCACCGTATGTTACACACTGCAGTACACAACGGCCGCAGCCCAGGAGCTCTCAGTCGCTGTGTCCCGCTACAGTCTCTCTTTGTAGTGTAAGGCACTCTGCACCCTATGTTACACACTGCAGTACACAACGGCCGCAGTCCAGGAGCTCTCAGTCGCTGTGTCCAGCTACAGTCTCTCCTTACAGTGTAAGGCACTCTGCACCCTATGTTATACGCTGCAGTACTCAGAGGCCGCAGTCCCGGAGCTCTCAGTCACTGTGTCCAGCTACAGTCTCTCCTTGCAGTGTAAGGCACTCTGGACCGTATGTTACACACTGCAGTACACAACGGCCGCAGTCCCGGAGCTCTCAGTCACTGTGTCCAGCTACAGTCTCTCCTTGCAGTGTAAAGGGCTCTGCAGTGCACCCTGTGTTATGCACTGCAGTACACAACGGCCACAGTCCAGGAGCTCTAAGTCGCTGTGTCCCGCTACAGTCTCTCCTTGTAGTGTAAGGCACTCTGCACCCTATGTTACACACTGCAGTACACAACGGCCGCAGTCCAGGAGCTCTCAGTCACTGTGTCCAGCTACAGTCTCTCCTTACAGTGTAAGGCACTCTGCACCGTATGTTACACACTGCAGTACTCAGAGGCCGCAGTCCCGGAGCTCTCAGTCACTGTGTCCCGCTACAGCCTCTCCTTGCAATGTAAGGCGCTCTGCGCCCTATGTTATACGCTGCAATACTCAGAGGCCGCAGTCCAGGGCCGGACTTGTTACACACTGCAGTACACAACGGCCGCAGTCCAGGAGCTCTCAGTCGCTGTGTCCAGCTACAGTCTCTCCTTGCAGTGTAAGGCGCTCTGCGCCCTATGTTATACGCTGCAGTACTCAGAGGCCACAGCAGTCCCGGAGCTCTCAGTCTCTGTGTCCCGCTACAGTCTCTCCTTGCAGTGTATGGCACTCTGCACTGTATGTTACACACTGAAGTACACAACGGCCGCAGTCCAGGAGCTCTCAGTCGCTGTGTCCCGCTACAGTCTCTCCTTGCAGTGTAAAGGGTTCTGCAGTGCACCCTGTGTTATGCACTGTAGTCCACAGAGGCCGCACTGAGTCCTGGAGCTCCTAGTCGCTGTGTCCCGCTACAGTCTCTCCTTGTAGTGTAAGGCACTCTGCACCGTATGTTACACACTGCAGTACACAACGGCCGCAGCCCAGGAGCTCTCAGTCGCTGTGTCCAGCTACAGTCTCTCCTTGCAGTGTAAGGCACTCTGCACCGTATGTTACACACTGCAGTACACAACGGCCGCAGTCCAGGAGCTCTCAGTCGCTGTGTCCCGCTACAGTCTCTCCTTGTAGTGTAAGGCACTCTGCAACGTATGTTACACACTGCAGTACACAAAGGCCGCAGTCCTGGAGTTCTCAGTCACTGTGTCTCGCTACAGTCTCTCCTTGCAGTGTAAAGGGTTCTGCAGTGCACCCTGTGTTATGCACTGTAGTCCACAGAGGCCGCACTGAGTCCTGGAGCTCCTAGTCGCTGTGTCCCGCTACAGTCTCTCCTTGTAGTGTAAGGCTCTCTGCACCGTATGTTACACACTGCAGTACACAACGGCCGCAGCCCAGGAGCTCTCAGTCGCTGTGTCCAGCTACACTCTCTCCTTGCAGTGTAAGGCACTCTGCACCGTATGTTACACACTGCAGTACACAACGGCCGCAGTCCAGGAGCTCTCAGTCGCTGTGTCCCGCTACAGTCTCTCCTTGTAGTGTAAGGCACTCTGCACCGTATGTTACACACTGCAGTACACAAAGGCCGCAGTCCTGGAGTTCTCAGTCACTGTGACTCGCTACAGTCTCTCCTTGCAGTGTAAAGGGTTCTGCAGTGCACCCTGTTTTATGCACTGTAGTCCACAGAGGCCGCACTGAGTCCTGGAGCTCCTAGTCGCTGTGTCCCGCTACAGTCTCTCCTTGTAGTGTAAGGCACTCTGCACCGTATGTTACACACTGCAGTACTCAGAGGCCGCAGTCCCGGTGATCTCAGGCACTGTGTCCAGCTACAGTCTCTCCTTACAGTGTAAGGCGCTCTGCACCCTATGTTATACGCTGCAGTACTCAGAGGCCGCAGTCCCGGAGCTCTCATTCGCTGTGTCCAGCTACAGTCTCTCCTTGCAGTGTAAGGCGCTCTGCGCCTATGTTATACGCTGCAGTACTCAGAGGCCGCAGTCCCGGAGCTCTCAGTCACTGTGTCCAGCTACAGTCTCTCCTTGCAGTGTAAGGCGCTCTGCACCCTATGTTATACGCTGCAGTACTCAGAGACCACAGTCCCGGAGCTCTCAGTCACTGTGTCCAGCTACAGTCTCTCCTTGCAGTGTAAGGCACTCTGCACCGTATGTTACACACTGCAGTACACAACGGCCACAGTCCAGGAGCTCTAAGTCGCTGTGTCCCGCTACAGTCTCTCTTTGTAGTGTAAGGCACTCTGCACCGTATGTTACACATTGCAGTACACAACGGCCGCAGTCCAGGAGCTCTCAGTCACTGTGTCCAGCTACAGTCTCTCCTTACAGTGTAAGGCACTCTGCGCCCTATGTTATACGCTGCAGTACTCAGAGGCCGCAGTCCAGGAGCTCTCAGTCACTGTGTCCAGCTACAGTCTCTCCTTGCAGTGTAAGGCGCTCTGCACCCTATGTTATACGCTGCAGTACTCAGAGGCCGCAGTCCCGGAGCTCTCAGTCACTGTGTCCAGCTACAGTCTCTCCTTGCAGTGTAAGGCACTCTGCACCGTATGTTACACACTGCAGTACACAACGGCCGCAGCCCAGGAGCTCTCAGTCGCTGTGTCCCGCTACAGTCTCTCTTTGTAGTGTAAGGCACTCTGCACCCTATGTTACACACTGCAGTACACAACGGCCGCAGTCCAGGAGCTCTCAGTCGCTGTGTCCAGCTACAGTCTCTCCTTACAGTGTAAGGCACTCTGCACCCTATGTTATACGCTGCAGTGCTCAGAGGCCGCAGTCCCGGAGCTCTCAGTCACTGTGTCCAGCTACAGTCTCTCCTTGCAGTGTAAGGCACTCTGCACCGTATGTTACACACTGCAGTACACAACGGCCGCAGTCCCGGAGCTCTCAGTCACTGTGTCCAGCTACAGTCTCTCCTTGCAGTGTAAAGGGCTCTGCAGTGCACCCTGTGTTATGCACTGCAGTACACAACGGCCACAGTCCAGGAGCTCTAAGTCGCTGTGTCCCGCTACAGTCTCTCCTTGTAGTGTAAGGCACTCTGCACCCTATGTTACACACTGCAGTACACAACGGCCGCAGTCCAGGAGCTCTCAGTCACTGTGTCCAGCTACAGTCTCTCCTTACAGTGTAAGGCACTCTGCACCGTATGTTACACACTGCAGTACTCAGAGGCCGCAGTCCCGGAGCTCTCAGTCACTGTGTCCCGCTACAGCCTCTCCTTGCAATGTAAGGCGCTCTGCGCCCTATGTTATACGCTGCAATACTCAGAGGCCGCAGTCCAGGGCCGGACTTGTTACACACTGCAGTACACAACGGCCGCAGTCCAGGAGCTCTCAGTCGCTGTGTCCAGCTACAGTCTCTCCTTGCAGTGTAAGGCGCTCTGCGCCCTATGTTATACGCTGCAGTACTCAGAGGCCACAGCAGTCCCGGAGCTCTCAGTCTCTGTGTCCCGCTACAGTCTCTCCTTGCAGTGTAAGGCACTCTGCACTGTATGTTACACACTGAAGTACACAACGGCCGCAGTCCAGGAGCTCTCAGTCGCTGTGTCCCGCTACAGTCTCTCCTTGTAGTGTAAGGCACTCTGCACCCTATGTTACACACTGCAGTACGCAACGGCCGCAGTCCAGGAGCTCTCAGTCTCTGTGTCCCGTTACAGTCTCTCCTTGCAGTGTAAGGCACTCTCCACTGTATGTTACACACTGAAGTACACAACGGCCGCAGTCCAGGAGCTCTCAGTCGCTGTGTCCCGCTACAGTCTCTCCTTGTAGTGTAAGGCACTCTGCACCCTATGTTACACACTGCAGTACGCAACGGCCGCAGTCCAGGAGCTCTCAGTCGCTGTGTCCAGCTACAGTCTCTCCTTACAGTGTAAGGCGCTCTGCACCCTATGTTACACACTGCAGTACACAACAGCCGCAGTCCAGGAGCTCTCAGTCGCTGTGTCCAGCTACAGTCTCTCCTTGTAGTGTAAGGCACTCTGCACCCTATGTTACACACTGCAGTACACAACGGCCGCAGTCCAGGAGCTCCTCGTCGCTGTGTCCTGCTACAGTCTCTCCTTGCAGTGTAAGGCACTCTGCACCGTATGTTACACACTGCAGTACACAACGGCCGCAGTCCAGGAGCTCTCAGTCGCTGTGTCCAGCTACAGTCTCTCCTTGCAGTGTAAGGCGCTCTGCGCCCTATGTTATATGCTGCAGTACTCAGAGGCCGCAGCAGTCCCGGAGCTCTCAGTCTCTGTGTCCCGCTACAGTCTCTCCTTGCAGTGTAAGGCACTCTGCACCGTACGTTACACACTGCAGTACACAACAGCCGCAGTCCAGGAGCTCTCAGTCTCTGTGTCCTGTTACAGTCTCTCCTTGCAGTGTAAGGCACTCTGCACCGTATGTTACACACTGCAGTACACAACGGCCGCAGTCCAGGAGCTATCAGTCGCTGTGTCCCGCTACAGTCTCTCCTTGTAGTGTAAGGCACTCTGCACCCTATGTTACACACTGCAGTACACAACGGCCGCAGTCCAGGAGCTCTCAGTCGCTGTGTAAAGCTACAGTCTCTCCTTACAGTGTAAGGCGCTCTGCACCCTATGTTACACACTGCAGTACACAACGGCCGCAGTCCAGGAGCTCTCAGTCGCTGTGTCCAGCTACAGTCTCTCCTTGTAGTGTAAGGCACTCTGCACCCTATGTTACACACTGCAGTACACAACGGCCGCAGTCCAGGAGCTCCTAGTCGCTGTGTCCTGCTACAGTCTCTCCTTGCAGTGTAAGGCACTATGCACCGTATGTTACACACTGCAGTACACAACGGCCGCAGTCCAGGAGCTCTCAGTCGCTGTGTCCCGCTACAGTCTCTCCTTGTAGTGTAAGGCACTCTGCACCGTATGTTACACACTGCAGTACACAAAGGCCACAGTCCTGGAGTTCTCAGTCTCTGTGTCCCGCTACAGTCTCTCCTTGCAGTGTAAGGCACTCTGCACCGTATGTTACACACTGCAGTACACAACGGCCGCAGTCCAGGAGCTCTCAGTCTCTGTGTCCCGTTACAGTCTCTCCTTGCAGTGTAAGGCACTCTGCACCGTATGTTACACACTGCAGTACACAACGGCTGCAGTCCAGGAGCTCTCAGTCGCTGTGTCCCGCTACAGTCTCTCCTTGTAGTGTAAGGCACTCTGCACCGTATGTTACACACTGCAGTACACAACGGCCGCAGTCCAGGAGCTCTCAGTCGCTGTGTCCCGCTACAGTCTCTCCTTGTAGTGTAAGGCACTCTGCACCGTATGTTACACACTGCAGTACAAAAAGGCCGCAGTCCTGGAATTCTCAGTCACTGTGTCTCGCTACAGTCTCTCCTTGCAGTGTAAAGGGTTCTGCAGTGCACCCTGTGTTATGCACTGTAGTCCACAGAGGCCGCACTGAGTCCTGGAGCTCCTAGTCGCTGTGTCCCGCTACAGTCTCTCCTTGTAGTGTAAGGCACTATGCACCGTATGTTACACACTGCAGTACACAACGGCCGCAGCCCAGGAGCTCTCAGTCGCTGTGTCCAGCTACAGTCTCTCCTTGCAGTGTAAGGCACTCTGCACCGTATGTTACACACTGCAGTACACAACGGCCGCAGTCCAGGAGCTCTCAGTCGCTGTGTCCCGCCACAGTCTCTCCTTGTAGTGTAAGGCACTCTGCACCGTATGTTACACACTGCAGTACACAAAGGCCGCAGTCCTGGAGTTCTCAGTCACTGTGTCTCGCTACAGTCTCTCCTTGCAGTGTAAAGGGTTCTGCAGTGCACTCTGTGTTATGCACTGTAGTCCACAGAGGCCGCACTGAGTCCTGGAGCTCCTAGTCGCTGTGTCCCGCTACAGTCTCTCCTTGTAGTGTAAGGCACTCTGCACCGTATGTTACACACTGCAGTACACAACGGCCGCAGCCCAGGAGCTCTCAGTCACTGTGTCCAGCTACAGTCTCTCCTTGCAGTGTTAGGCGCTCTGCGCCTATGTTATACGCTGCAGTACTCAGAGGCCACAGCAGTCCCGGAGCTCTCAGTCTCTGTGTCCCGCTACAGTCTCTCCTTGCAGTGTAAGGCACTCTGCACCCTATGTTACACACTGCAGTACACAACGGCCGCAGTCCAGGAGCTCCTAGTCGCTGTGTCCTGCTACAGTCTCTCCTTGCAGTGTAAGGCACTCTGCACAGTATGTTACACACTGCAGTACACAACGGCCGCAGTCCAGGAGCTCTCAGTCGCTGTGTCCAGCTACAGTCTCTCCTTGCAGTGTAAGGCGCTCTGCGCCCTATGTTATATGCTGCAGTACTCAGAGGCCGCAGCAGTCCCGGAGCTCTCAGTCTCTGTGTCCCGCTACAGTCTCTCCTTGCAGTGTAAGGCACTCTGCACCGTATGTTACACACTGCAGTACACAAAGGCCGCAGTCCTGGAGTTCTCAGTCTCTGTGTCCCGCTACAGTCTCTCCTTGCAGTGTAAGGCACTCTGCACCGTATGTTACACACTGCAGTACACAACGGCCGCAGTCCAGGAGCTCTCAGTCTCTGTGTCCCGTTACAGTCTCTCCTTGCAGTGTAAGGCACTCTGCACCGTATGTTACACACTGCAGTACACAAAGGCCGCAGTCCTGGAGTTCTCAGTCACTGTGTCTCGCTACAGTCTCTCCTTGCAGTGTAAAGGGTTCTGCAGTGCACCCTGTGTTATGCACTGTAGTCCACAGAGGCCGCACTGAGTCCTGGAGCTCCTAGTCGCTGTGTCCCGCTACAGTCTCTCCTTGTAGTGTAAGGCACTCTGCACCGTATGTTACACACTGCAGTACACAACGGCCGCAGCCCAGGAGCTCTCAGTCGCTGTGTCCAGCTACAGTCTCTCCTTGCAGTGTAAGGCACTCTGCACCGTATGTTACACACTGCAGTACACAACGGCCGCAGTCCAGGAGCTCTCAGTCGCTGTGTCCCGCTACAGTCTCTCCTTGTAGTGTAAGGCACTCTGCACCGTATGTTACACACTGCAGTACACAAAGGCCGCAGTCCTGGAGTTCTTAGTCACTGTGTCTCGCTACAGTCTCTCCTTGCAGTGTAAAGGGTTCTGCAGTGCACCCTGTTTTATGCACTGTAGTCCACAGAGGCCGCACTGAGTCCTGGAGCTCCTAGTCGCTGTGTCCCGCTACAGTCTCTCCTTGTAGTGTAAGGCACTCTGCACCGTATGTTACACACTGCAGTACTCAGAGGCCGCAGTCCCGGTGATCTCAGGCGCTGTGTCCAGCTACAGTCTCTCCTTACAGTGTAAGGCGCTCTGCACCCTATGTTATACGCTGCAGTACTCAGAGGCCGCAGTCCCGGAGCTCTCATTCGCTGTGTCCAGCTACAGTCTCTCCTTGCAGTGTAAGGCGCTCTGCGCCCTATGTTATACGCTGCAGTACTCAGAGGCCGCAGTCCCGGAGCTCTCAGTCACTGTGTCCAGCTACAGTCTCTCCTTGCAGTGTAAGGCGCTCTGCACCCTATGTTATACGCTGCAGTACTCAGAGGCTGCAGTCCCGGAGCTCTCAGTCACTGTGTCCAGCTACAGTCTCTCCTTGCAGTGTAAGGCACTCTGCACCGTATGTTACACACTGCAGTACACAACGTCCACAGTCCAGGAGCTCTAAGTCGCTGTGTCCCGCTACAGTCTCTCTTTGTAGTGTAAGGCACTCTGCACCGTATGTTACACATTGCAGTACACAACGGCCGCAGTCCAGGAGCTCTCAGTCACTGTGTCCAGCTACAGTCTCTCCTTACAGTGTAAGGCGCTCTGCGCCCTATGTTATACGCTGCAGTACTCAGAGGCCGCAGTCCAGGAGCTCTCAGTCACTGTGTCCAGCTACAGTCTCTCCTTGCAGTGTAAGGCGCTCTGCACCCTATGTTATACGCTGCAGTACTCAGAGGCCGCAGTCCCGGAGCTCTCAGTCACTGTGTCCAGCTACAGTCTCTCCTTGCAGTGTAAGGCACTCTGCACCGTATGTTACACACTGCAGTACACAACGGCCGCAGCCCAGGAGCTCTCAGTCGCTGTGTCCCGCTACAGTCTCTCTTTGTAGTGTAAGGCACTCTGCACCCTATGTTACACACTGCAGTACACAACGGCCGCAGTCCAGGAGCTCTCAGTCGCTGTGTCCAGCTACAGTCTCTCCTTACAGTGTAAGGCACTCTGCACCCTATGTTATACGCTGCAGTACTCAGAGGCCGCAGTCCCGGAGCTCTCAGTCACTGTGTCCAGCTACAGTCTCTCCTTGCAGTGTAAGGCACTCTGGACCGTATGTTACACACTGCAGTACACAACGGCCGCAGTCCCGGAGCTCTCAGTCACTGTGTCCAGCTACAGTCTCTCCTTGCAGTGTAAAGGGCTCTGCAGTGCACCCTGTGTTATGCACTGCAGTACACAACGGCCACAGTCCAGGAGCTCTAAGTCGCTGTGTCCCGCTACAGTCTCTCCTTGTAGTGTAAGGCACTCTGCACCCTATGTTACACACTGCAGTACACAACGGCCGCAGTCCAGGAGCTCTCAGTCACTGTGTCCAGCTACAGTCTCTCCTTACAGTGTAAGGCACTCTGCACCGTATGTTACACACTGCAGTACTCAGAGGCCGCAGTCCCGGAGCTCTCAGTCACTGTGTCCCGCTACAGCCTCTCCTTGCAATGTAAGGCGCTCTGCGCCCTATGTTATACGCTGCAATACTCAGAGGCCGCAGTCCAGGGCCGGACTTGTTACACACTGCAGTACACAACGGCCGCAGTCCAGGAGCTCTCAGTCGCTGTGTCCAGCTACAGTCTCTCCTTGCAGTGTAAGGCGCTCTGCGCCCTATGTTATACGCTGCAGTACTCAGAGGCCACAGCAGTCCCGGAGCTCTCAGTCTCTGTGTCCCGCTACAGTCTCTCCTTGCAGTGTATGGCACTCTGCACTGTATGTTACACACTGAAGTACACAACGGCCGCAGTCCAGGAGCTCTCAGTCGCTGTGTCCCGCTACAGTCTCTCCTTGCAGTGTAAAGGGTTCTGCAGTGCACCCTGTGTTATGCACTGTAGTCCACAGAGGCCGCACTGAGTCCTGGAGCTCCTAGTCGCTGTGTCCCGCTACAGTCTCTCCTTGTAGTGTAAGGCACTCTGCACCGTATGTTACACACTGCAGTACACAACGGCCGCAGCCCAGGAGCTCTCAGTCGCTGTGTCCAGCTACAGTCTCTCCTTGCAGTGTAAGGCACTCTGCACCGTATGTTACACACTGCAGTACACAACGGCCGCAGTCCAGGAGCTCTCAGTCGCTGTGTCCCGCTACAGTCTCTCCTTGTAGTGTAAGGCACTCTGCAACGTATGTTACACACTGCAGTACACAAAGGCCGCAGTCCTGGAGTTCTCAGTCACTGTGTCTCGCTACAGTCTCTCCTTGCAGTGTAAAGGGTTCTGCAGTGCACCCTGTGTTATGCACTGTAGTCCACAGAGGCCGCACTGAGTCCTGGAGCTCCTAGTCGCTGTGTCCCGCTACAGTCTCTCCTTGTAGTGTAAGGCTCTCTGCACCGTATGTTACACACTGCAGTACACAACGGCCGCAGCCCAGGAGCTCTCAGTCGCTGTGTCCAGCTACACTCTCTCCTTGCAGTGTAAGGCACTCTGCACCGTATGTTACACACTGCAGTACACAACGGCCGCAGTCCAGGAGCTCTCAGTCGCTGTGTCCCGCTACAGTCTCTCCTTGTAGTGTAAGGCACTCTGCACCGTATGTTACACACTGCAGTACACAAAGGCCGCAGTCCTGGAGTTCTCAGTCACTGTGACTCGCTACAGTCTCTCCTTGCAGTGTAAAGGGTTCTGCAGTGCACCCTGTTTTATGCACTGTAGTCCACAGAGGCCGCACTGAGTCCTGGAGCTCCTAGTCGCTGTGTCCCGCTACAGTCTCTCCTTGTAGTGTAAGGCACTCTGCACCGTATGTTACACACTGCAGTACTCAGAGGCCGCAGTCCCGGTGATCTCAGGCGCTGTGTCCAGCTACAGTCTCTCCTTACAGTGTAAGGCGCTCTGCACCCTATGTTATACGCTGCAGTACTCAGAGGCCGCAGTCCCGGAGCTCTCATTCGCTGTGTCCAGCTACAGTCTCTCCTTGCAGTGTAAGGCGCTCTGCGCCCTATGTTATACGCTGCAGTACTCAGAGGCCGCAGTCCCGGAGCTCTCAGTCACTGTGTCCAGCTACAGTCTCTCCTTGCAGTGTAAGGCGCTCTGCACCCTATGTTATACGCTGCAGTACTCAGAGACCACAGTCCCGGAGCTCTCAGTCACTGTGTCCAGCTACAGTCTCTCCTTGCAGTGTAAGGCACTCTGCACCGTATGTTACACACTGCAGTACACAACGGCCACAGTCCAGGAGCTCTAAGTCGCTGTGTCCCGCTACAGTCTCTCTTTGTAGTGTAAGGCACTCTGCACCGTATGTTACACATTGCAGTACACAACGGCCGCAGTCCAGGAGCTCTCAGTCACTGTGTCCAGCTACAGTCTCTCCTTACAGTGTAAGGCACTCTGCGCCCTATGTTATACGCTGCAGTACTCAGAGGCCGCAGTCCAGGAGCTCTCAGTCACTGTGTCCAGCTACAGTCTCTCCTTGCAGTGTAAGGCGCTCTGCACCCTATGTTATACGCTGCAGTACTCAGAGGCCGCAGTCCCGGAGCTCTCAGTCACTGTGTCCAGCTACAGTCTCTCCTTGCAGTGTAAGGCACTCTGCACCGTATGTTACACACTGCAGTACACAACGGCCGCAGCCCAGGAGCTCTCAGTCGCTGTGTCCCGCTACAGTCTCTCTTTGTAGTGTAAGGCACTCTGCACCCTATGTTACACACTGCAGTACACAACGGCCGCAGTCCAGGAGCTCTCAGTCGCTGTGTCCAGCTACAGTCTCTCCTTACAGTGTAAGGCACTCTGCACCCTATGTTATACGCTGCAGTGCTCAGAGGCCGCAGTCCCGGAGCTCTCAGTCACTGTGTCCAGCTACAGTCTCTCCTTGCAGTGTAAGGCACTCTGCACCGTATGTTACACACTGCAGTACACAACGGCCGCAGTCCCGGAGCTCTCAGTCACTGTGTCCAGCTACAGTCTCTCCTTGCAGTGTAAAGGGCTCTGCAGTGCACCCTGTGTTATGCACTGCAGTACACAACGGCCACAGTCCAGGAGCTCTAAGTCGCTGTGTCCCGCTACAGTCTCTCCTTGTAGTGTAAGGCACTCTGCACCCTATGTTACACACTGCAGTACACAACGGCCGCAGTCCAGGAGCTCTCAGTCACTGTGTCCAGCTACAGTCTCTCCTTACAGTGTAAGGCACTCTGCACCGTATGTTACACACTGCAGTACTCAGAGGCCGCAGTCCCGGAGCTCTCAGTCACTGTGTCCCGCTACAGCCTCTCCTTGCAATGTAAGGCGCTCTGCGCCCTATGTTATACGCTGCAATACTCAGAGGCCGCAGTCCAGGGCCGGACTTGTTACACACTGCAGTACACAACGGCCGCAGTCCAGGAGCTCTCAGTCGCTGTGTCCAGCTACAGTCTCTCCTTGCAGTGTAAGGCGCTCTGCGCCCTATGTTATACGCTGCAGTACTCAGAGGCCACAGCAGTCCCGGAGCTCTCAGTCTCTGTGTCCCGCTACAGTCTCTCCTTGCAGTGTAAGGCACTCTGCACTGTATGTTACACACTGAAGTACACAACGGCCGCAGTCCAGGAGCTCTCAGTCGCTGTGTCCCGCTACAGTCTCTCCTTGTAGTGTAAGGCACTCTGCACCCTATGTTACACACTGCAGTACGCAACGGCCGCAGTCCAGGAGCTCTCAGTCTCTGTGTCCCGTTACAGTCTCTCCTTGCAGTGTAAGGCACTCTCCACTGTATGTTACACACTGAAGTACACAACGGCCGCAGTCCAGGAGCTCTCAGTCGCTGTGTCCCGCTACAGTCTCTCCTTGTAGTGTAAGGCACTCTGCACCCTATGTTACACACTGCAGTACGCAACGGCCGCAGTCCAGGAGCTCTCAGTCGCTGTGTCCAGCTACAGTCTCTCCTTACAGTGTAAGGCGCTCTGCACCCTATGTTACACACTGCAGTACACAACAGCCGCAGTCCAGGAGCTCTCAGTCGCTGTGTCCAGCTACAGTCTCTCCTTGTAGTGTAAGGCACTCTGCACCCTATGTTACACACTGCAGTACACAACGGCCGCAGTCCAGGAGCTCCTCGTCGCTGTGTCCTGCTACAGTCTCTCCTTGCAGTGTAAGGCACTCTGCACCGTATGTTACACACTGCAGTACACAACGGCCGCAGTCCAGGAGCTCTCAGTCGCTGTGTCCAGCTACAGTCTCTCCTTGCAGTGTAAGGCGCTCTGCGCCCTATGTTATATGCTGCAGTACTCAGAGGCCGCAGCAGTCCCGGAGCTCTCAGTCTCTGTGTCCCGCTACAGTCTCTCCTTGCAGTGTAAGGCACTCTGCACCGTACGTTACACACTGCAGTACACAACAGCCGCAGTCCAGGAGCTCTCAGTCTCTGTGTCCTGTTACAGTCTCTCCTTGCAGTGTAAGGCACTCTGCACCGTATGTTACACACTGCAGTACACAACGGCCGCAGTCCAGGAGCTCTCAGTCGCTGTGTCCCGCTACAGTCTCTCCTTGTAGTGTAAGGCACTCTGCACCCTATGTTACACACTGCAGTACACAACGGCCGCAGTCCAGGAGCTCTCAGTCGCTGTGTAAAGCTACAGTCTCTCCTTACAGTGTAAGGCGCTCTGCACCCTATGTTACACACTGCAGTACACAACGGCCGCAGTCCAGGAGCTCTCAGTCGCTGTGTCCAGCTACAGTCTCTCCTTGTAGTGTAAGGCACTCTGCACCCTATGTTACACACTGCAGTACACAACGGCCGCAGTCCAGGAGCTCCTAGTCGCTGTGTCCTGCTACAGTCTCTCCTTGCAGTGTAAGGCACTATGCACCGTATGTTACACACTGCAGTACACAACGGCCGCAGTCCAGGAGCTCTCAGTCGCTGTGTCCCGCTACAGTCTCTCCTTGTAGTGTAAGGCACTCTGCACCGTATGTTACACACTGCAGTACACAAAGGCCACAGTCCTGGAGTTCTCAGTCTCTGTGTCCCGCTACAGTCTCTCCTTGCAGTGTAAGGCACTCTGCACCGTATGTTACACACTGCAGTACACAACGGCCGCAGTCCAGGAGCTCTCAGTCTCTGTGTCCCGTTACAGTCTCTCCTTGCAGTGTAAGGCACTCTGCACCGTATGTTACACACTGCAGTACACAACGGCTGCAGTCCAGGAGCTCTCAGTCGCTGTGTCCCGCTACAGTCTCTCCTTGTAGTGTAAGGCACTCTGCACCGTATGTTACACACTGCAGTACACAACGGCCGCAGTCCAGGAGCTCTCAGTCGCTGTGTCCCGCTACAGTCTCTCCTTGTAGTGTAAGGCACTCTGCACCGTATGTTACACACTGCAGTACACAAAGGCCGCAGTCCTGGAATTCTCAGTCACTGTGTCTCGCTACAGTCTCTCCTTGCAGTGTAAAGGGTTCTGCAGTGCACCCTGTGTTATGCACTGTAGTCCACAGAGGCCGCACTGAGTCCTGGAGCTCCTAGTCGCTGTGTCCCGCTACAGTCTCTCCTTGTAGTGAAAGGCACTCTGCACCGTATGTTACACACTGCAGTACACAACGGCCGCAGCCCAGGAGCTCTCAGTCGCTGTGTCCAGCTACAGTCTCTCCTTGCAGTGTAAGGCACTCTGCACCGTATGTTACACACTGCAGTACACAACGGCCGCAGTCCAGGAGCTCTCAGTCGCTGTGTCCCGCCACAGTCTCTCCTTGTAGTGTAAGGCACTCTGCACCGTATGTTACACACTGCAGTACACAAAGGCCGCAGTCCTGGAGTTCTCAGTCACTGTGTCTCGCTACAGTCTCTCCTTGCAGTGTAAAGGGTTCTGCAGTGCACTCTGTGTTATGCACTGTAGTCCACAGAGGCCGCACTGAGTCCTGGAGCTCCTAGTCGCTGTGTCCCGCTACAGTCTCTCCTTGTAGTGTAAGGCACTCTGCACCGTATGTTACACACTGCAGTACACAACGGCCGCAGCCCAGGAGCTCTCAGTCACTGTGTCCAGCTACAGTCTCTCCTTGCAGTGTTAGGCGCTCTGCGCCCTATGTTATACGCTGCAGTACTCAGAGGCCACAGCAGTCCCGGAGCTCTCAGTCTCTGTGTCCCGCTACAGTCTCTCCTTGCAGTGTAAGGCACTCTGCACCCTATGTTACACACTGCAGTACACAACGGCCGCAGTCCAGGAGCTCCTAGTCGCTGTGTCCTGCTACAGTCTCTCCTTGCAGTGTAAGGCACTCTGCACAGTATGTTACACACTGCAGTACACAACGGCCGCAGTCCAGGAGCTCTCAGTCGCTGTGTCCAGCTACAGTCTCTCCTTGCAGTGTAAGGCGCTCTGCGCCCTATGTTATATGCTGCAGTACTCAGAGGCCGCAGCAGTCCCGGAGCTCTCAGTCTCTGTGTCCCGCTACAGTCTCTCCTTGCAGTGTAAGGCACTCTGCACCGTACGTTACACACTGCAGTACACAACGGCCGCAGTCCAGGAGCTCTCAGTCTCTGTGTCCTGTTACAGTCTCTCCTTGCAGTGTAAGGCACTCTGCACCGTATGTTACACACTGCAGTACACAACGGCCGCAGTCCAGGAGCTCTCAGTCGCTGTGTCCCGCTACAGTCTCTCCTTGTAGTGTAAGGCACTCTGCACCCTATGTTACACACTGCAGTACACAACGGCCGCAGTCCAGGAGCTCTCAGTCGCTGTGTCCAGCTACAGTCTCTCCTTGTAGTGTAAGGCACTCTGCACCCTATGTTACACACTGCAGTACACAACGGCCGCAGTCCAGGAGCTCCTAGTCGCTGTGTCCTGCTACAGTCTCTCCTTGCAGTGTAAGGCACTATGCACCGTATGTTACACACTGCAGTACACAACGGCCGCAGTCCAGGAGCTCTCAGTCGCTGTGTCCCGCTACAGTCTCTCCTTGTAGTGTAAGGCACTCTGCACCCTATGTTACACACTGCAGTACGCAACGGCCGCAGTCCAGGAGCTCTCAGTCTCTGTGTCCCGTTACAGTCTCTCCTTGCAGTGTAAGGCACTCTCCACTGTATGTTACACACTGAAGTACACAACGGCCGCAGTCCAGGAGCTCTCAGTCGCTGTGTCCCGCTACAGTCTCTCCTTGTAGTGTAAGGCACTCTGCACCCTATGTTACACACTGCAGTACGCAACGGCCGCAGTCCAGGAGCTCTCAGTCGCTGTGTCCAGCTACAGTCTCTCCTTACAGTGTAAGGCGCTCTGCACCCTATGTTACACACTGCAGTACACAACAGCCGCAGTCCAGGAGCTCTCAGTCGCTGTGTCCAGCTACAGTCTCTCCTTGTAGTGTAAGGCACTCTGCACCCTATGTTACACACTGCAGTACACAACGGCCGCAGTCCAGGAGCTCCTCGTCGCTGTGTCCTGCTACAGTCTCTCCTTGCAGTGTAAGGCACTCTGCACCGTATGTTACACACTGCAGTACACAACGGCCGCAGTCCAGGAGCTCTCAGTCGCTGTGTCCAGCTACAGTCTCTCCTTGCAGTGTAAGGCGCTCTGCGCCCTATGTTATATGCTGCAGTACTCAGAGGCCGCAGCAGTCCCGGAGCTCTCAGTCTCTGTGTCCCGCTACAGTCTCTCCTTGCAGTGTAAGGCACTCTGCACCGTACGTTACACACTGCAGTACACAACAGCCGCAGTCCAGGAGCTCTCAGTCTCTGTGTCCTGTTACAGTCTCTCCTTGCAGTGTAAGGCACTCTGCACCGTATGTTACACACTGCAGTACACAACGGCCGCAGTCCAGGAGCTCTCAGTCGCTGTGTCCCGCTACAGTCTCTCCTTGTAGTGTAAGGCACTCTGCACCCTATGTTACACACTGCAGTACACAACGGCCGCAGTCCAGGAGCTCTCAGTCGCTGTGTAAAGCTACAGTCTCTCCTTACAGTGTAAGGCGCTCTGCACCCTATGTTACACACTGCAGTACACAACGGCCGCAGTCCAGGAGCTCTCAGTCGCTGTGTCCAGCTACAGTCTCTCCTTGTAGTGTAAGGCACTCTGCACCCTATGTTACACACTGCAGTACACAACGTCCGCAGTCCAGGAATTCCTAGTCGCTGTGTCCTGCTACAGTCTCTCCTTGCAGTGTAAGGCACTATGCACCGTATGTTACACACTGCAGTACACAACGGCCGCAGTCCAGGAGCTCTCAGTCGCTGTGTCCCGCTACAGTCTCTCCTTGTAGTGTAAGGCACTCTGCACCGTATGTTACACACTGCAGTACACAAAGGCCACAGTCCTGGAGTTCTCAGTCTCTGTGTCCCGCTACAGTCTCTCCTTGCAGTGTAAGGCACTCTGCACCGTATGTTACACACTGCAGTACACAACGGCCGCAGTCCAGGAGCTCTCAGTCTCTGTGTCCCGTTACAGTCTCTCCTTGCAGTGTAAGGCACTCTGCACCGTATGTTACACACTGCAGTACACAACGGCTGCAGTCCAGGAGCTCTCAGTCGCTGTGTCCCGCTACAGTCTCTCCTTGTAGTGTAAGGCACTCTGCACCGTATGTTACACACTGCAGTACACAACGGCCGCAGTCCAGGAGCTCTCAGTCGCTGTGTCCCGCTACAGTCTCTCCTTGTAGTGTAAGGCACTCTGCACCGTATGTTACACACTGCAGTACACAAAGGCCGCAGTCCTGGAATTCTCAGTCACTGTGTCTCGCTACAGTCTCTCCTTGCAGTGTAAAGGGTTCTGCAGTGCACCCTGTGTTATGCACTGTAGTCCACAGAGGCCGCACTGAGTCCTGGAGCTCCTAGTCGCTGTGTCCCGCTACAGTCTCTCCTTGTAGTGTAAGGCACTCTGCACCGTATGTTACACACTGCAGTACACAACGGCCGCAGCCCAGGAGCTCTCAGTCGCTGTGTCCAGCTACAGTCTCTCCTTGCAGTGTAAGGCACTCTGCACCGTATGTTACACACTGCAGTACACAACGGCCGCAGTCCAGGAGCTCTCAGTCGCTGTGTCCCGCCACAGTCTCTCCTTGTAGTGTAAGGCACTCTGCACCGTATGTTACACACTGCAGTACACAAAGGCCGCAGTCCTGGAGTTCTCAGTCACTGTGTCTCGCTACAGTCTCTCCTTGCAGTGTAAAGGGTTCTGCAGTGCACTCTGTGTTATGCACTGTAGTCCACAGAGGCCGCACTGAGTCCTGGAGCTCCTAGTCGCTGTGTCCCGCTACAGTCTCTCCTTGTAGTGTAAGGCACTCTGCACCGTATGTTACACACTGCAGTACACAACGGCCGCAGCCCAGGAGCTCTCAGTCACTGTGTCCAGCTACAGTCTCTCCTTGCAGTGTTAGGCGCTCTGCGCCCTATGTTATACGCTGCAGTACTCAGAGGCCACAGCAGTCCCGGAGCTCTCAGTCTCTGTGTCCCGCTACAGTCTCTCCTTGCAGTGTAAGGCACTCTGCACCCTATGTTACACACTGCAGTACACAACGGCCGCAGTCCAGGAGCTCCTAGTCGCTGTGTCCTGCTACAGTCTCTCCTTGCAGTGTAAGGCACTCTGCACAGTATGTTACACACTGCAGTACACAACGGCCGCAGTCCAGGAGCTCTCAGTCGCTGTGTCCAGCTACAGTCTCTCCTTGCAGTGTAAGGCGCTCTGCGCCCTATGTTATATGCTGCAGTACTCAGAGGCCGCAGCAGTCCCGGAGCTCTCAGTCTCTGTGTCCCGCTACAGTCTCTCCTTGCAGTGTAAGGCACTCTGCACCGTACGTTACACACTGCAGTACACAACGGCCGCAGTCCAGGAGCTCTCAGTCTCTGTGTCCTGTTACAGTCTCTCCTTGCAGTGTAAGGCACTCTGCACCGTATGTTACACACTGCAGTACACAACGGCCGCAGTCCAGGAGCTCTCAGTCGCTGTGTCCCGCTACAGTCTCTCCTTGTAGTGTAAGGCACTCTGCACCCTATGTTACACACTGCAGTACACAACGGCCGCAGTCCAGGAGCTCTCAGTCGCTGTGTCCAGCTACAGTCTCTCCTTGTAGTGTAAGGCACTCTGCACCCTATGTTACACACTGCAGTACACAACGGCCGCAGTCCAGGAGCTCCTAGTCGCTGTGTCCTGCTACAGTCTCTCCTTGCAGTGTAAGGCACTATGCACCGTATGTTACACACTGCAGTACACAACGGCCGCAGTCCAGGAGCTCTCAGTCGCTGTGTCCCGCTACAGTCTCTCCTTGTAGTGTAAGGCACGCTGCACCGTATGTTACACACTGCAGTACACAAAGGCCGCAGTCCTGGAGTTCTCAGTCTCTGTGTCCCGCTACAGTCTCTCCTTGCAGTGTAAGGCACTCTGCACCGTATGTTACACACTGCAGTACACAACGGCCGCAGTCCAGGAGCTCTCAGTCGCTGTGTCCCGCCACAGTCTCTCCTTGTAGTGTAAGGCACTCTGCACCGTATGTTACACACTGCAGTACACAAAGGCCGCAGTCCTGGAGTTCTCAGTCACTGTGTCTCGCTACAGTCTCTCCTTGCAGTGTAAAGGGTTCTGCACTGCACTCTGTGTTATGCACTGTAGTCCACAGAGGCCGCACTGAGTCCTGGAGCTCCTAGTCGCTGTGTCCCGCTACAGTCTCTCCTTGTAGTGTAAGGCACTCTGCACCGTATGTTACACACTGCAGTACACAACGGCCGCAGCCCAGGAGCTCTCAGTCGCTGTGTCCAGCTACAGTCTCTCCTTGCAGTGTAAGGCACTCTGCACTGTATGTTACACACTGCAGTACACAACGGCCGCAGTCCAGGAGCTCTCAGTCGCTGTGTCCCGCTACAGTCTCTCCTTGTAGTGTAAGGCACTCTGCACCGTATGTTACACACTGCAGTACACAAAGGCCGCAGTCCTGGAGTTCTCAGTCACTGTGTCTCGCTACAGTCTCTCCTTGCAGTGTAAAGGGTTCTGCAGTGCACCCTGTGTTATGCACTGTAGTCCACAGAGGCCGCACTGAGTCCTGGAGCTCCTAGTCGCTGTGTCCCGCTACAGTCTCTCCTTGTAGTGTAAGGCACTCTGCACCCTATGTTACACACTGCAGTACACAACGGCCGCAGTCCAGGAGCTCCTAGTCGCTGTGTAAAGCTACAGTCTCTCCTTACAGTGTAAGGCGCTCTGCACCCTATGTTACACACTGCAGTACACAACGGCCGCAGTCCAGGAGCTCTCAGTCGCTGTGTCCAGCTACAGTCTCTCCTTGTAGTGTAAGGCACTCTGCACCCTATGTTACACACTGCAGTACACAACGGCCGCAGTCCAGGAGCTCCTAGTCGCTGTGTCCTGCTACAGTCTCTCCTTGCAGTGTAAGGCACTATGCACCGTATGTTACACACTGCAGTACACAACGGCCGCAGTCCAGGAGCTCTCAGTCGCTGTGTCCCGCTACAGTCTCTCCTTGTAGTGTAAGGCACTCTGCACCGTATGTTACACACTGCAGTACACAAAGGCCACAGTCCTGGAGTTCTCAGTCTCTGTGTCCCGCTACAGTCTCTCCTTGCAGTGTAAGGCACTCTGCACCGTATGTTACACACTGCAGTACACAACGGCCGCAGTCCAGGAGCTCTCAGTCTCTGTGTCCCGTTACAGTCTCTCCTTGCAGTGTAAGGCACTCTGCACCGTATGTTACACACTGCAGTACACAACGGCTGCAGTCCAGGAGCTCTCAGTCGCTGTGTCCCGCTACAGTCTCTCCTTGTAGTGTAAGGCACTCTGCACCGTATGTTACACACTGCAGTACACAACGGCCGCAGTCCAGGAGCTCTCAGTCGCTGTGTCCCGCTACAGTCTCTCCTTGTAGTGTAAGGCACTCTGCACCGTATGTTACACACTGCAGTACACAAAGGCCGCAGTCCTGGAATTCTCAGTCACTGTGTCTCGCTACAGTCTCTCCTTGCAGTGTAAAGGGTTCTGCAGTGCACCCTGTGTTATGCACTGTAGTCCACAGAGGCCGCACTGAGTCCTGGAGCTCCTAGTCGCTGTGTCCCGCTACAGTCTCTCCTTGTAGTGTAAGGCACTCTGCACCGTATGTTACACACTGCAGTACACAACGGCCGCAGCCCAGGAGCTCTCAGTCGCTGTGTCCAGCTACAGTCTCTCCTTGCAGTGTAAGGCACTCTGCACCGTATGTTACACACTGCAGTACACAACGGCCGCAGTCCAGGAGCTCTCAGTCGCTGTGTCCCGCCACAGTCTCTCCTTGTAGTGTAAGGCACTCTGCACCGTATGTTACACACTGCAGTACACAAAGGCCGCAGTCCTGGAGTTCTCAGTCACTGTGTCTCGCTACAGTCTCTCCTTGCAGTGTAAAGGGTTCTGCAGTGCACTCTGTGTTATGCACTGTAGTCCACAGAGGCCGCACTGAGTCCTGGAGCTCCTAGTCGCTGTGTCCCGCTACAGTCTCTCCTTGTAGTGTAAGGCACTCTGCACCGTATGTTACACACTGCAGTACACAACGGCCGCAGCCCAGGAGCTCTCAGTCACTGTGTCCAGCTACAGTCTCTCCTTGCAGTGTTAGGCGCTCTGCGCCCTATGTTATACGCTGCAGTACTCAGAGGCCACAGCAGTCCCGGAGCTCTCAGTCTCTGTGTCCCGCTACAGTCTCTCCTTGCAGTGTAAGGCACTCTGCACCCTATGTTACACACTGCAGTACACAACGGCCGCAGTCCAGGAGCTCCTAGTCGCTGTGTCCTGCTACAGTCTCTCCTTGCAGTGTAAGGCACTCTGCACAGTATGTTACACACTGCAGTACACAACGGCCGCAGTCCAGGAGCTCTCAGTCGCTGTGTCCAGCTACAGTCTCTCCTTGCAGTGTAAGGCGCTCTGCGCCCTATGTTATATGCTGCAGTACTCAGAGGCCGCAGCAGTCCCGGAGCTCTCAGTCTCTGTGTCCCGCTACAGTCTCTCCTTGCAGTGTAAGGCACTCTGCACCGTACGTTACACACTGCAGTACACAACGGCCGCAGTCCAGGAGCTCTCAGTCTCTGTGTCCTGTTACAGTCTCTCCTTGCAGTGTAAGGCACTCTGCACCGTATGTTACACACTGCAGTACACAACGGCCGCAGTCCAGGAGCTCTCAGTCGCTGTGTCCCGCTACAGTCTCTCCTTGTAGTGTAAGGCACTCTGCACCCTATGTTACACACTGCAGTACACAACGGCCGCAGTACAGGAGCTCTCAGTCGCTGTGTCCAGCTACAGTCTCTCCTTGTAGTGTAAGGCACTCTGCACCCTATGTTACACACTGCAGTACACAACGGCCGCAGTCCAGGAGCTCCTAGTCGCTGTGTCCTGCTACAGTCTCTCCTTGCAGTGTAAGGCACTATGCACCGTATGTTACACACTGCAGTACACAACGGCCGCAGTCCAGGAGCTCTCAGTCACTGTGTCCAGCTACAGTCTCTCCTTGCAGTGTTAGGCGCTCTGCCCCCAATGTTATACGCTGCAGTACTCAGAGGCCACAGCAGTCCCGGAGCTCTCAGTCTCTGTGTCCCGCTACAGTCTCTCCTTGCAGTGTAAGGCACTCTGCACCCTATGTTACACACTGCAGTACACAACGGCCGCAGTCCAGGAGCTCCTAGTCGCTGTGTCCTGCTACAGTCTCTCCTTGCAGTGTAAGGCACTCTGCACAGTATGTTACACACTGCAGTACACAACGGCCGCAGTCCAGGAGCTCTCAGTCGCTGTGTCCAGCTACAGTCTCTCCTTGCAGTGTAAGGCGCTCTGCGCCCTATGTTATATGCTGCAGTACTCAGAGGCCGCAGCAGTCCCGGAGCTCTCAGTCTCTGTGTCCCGCTACAGTCTCTCCTTGCAGTGTAAGGCACTCTGCACCGTACGTTACACACTGCAGTACACAACGGCCGCAGTCCAGGAGCTCTCAGTCTCTGTGTCCTGTTACAGTCTCTCCTTGCAGTGTAAGGCACTCTGCACCGTATGTTACACACTGCAGTACACAACGGCCGCAGTCCAGGAGCTCTCAGTCGCTGTGTCCCGCTACAGTCTCTCCTTGTAGTGTAAGGCACTCTGCACCCTATGTTACACACTGCAGTACACAACGGCCGCAGTCCAGGAGCTCTCAGTCGCTGTGTCCAGCTACAGTCTCTCCTTGTAGTGTAAGGCACTCTGCACCCTATGTTACACACTGCAGTACACAACGGCCGCAGTCCAGGAGCTCCTAGTCGCTGTGTCCTGCTACAGTCTCTCCTTGCAGTGTAAGGCACTATGCACCGTATGTTACACACTGCAGTACACAACGGCCGCAGTCCAGGAGCTCTCAGTCGCTGTGTCCCGCTACAGTCTCTCCTTGTAGTGTAAGGCACTCTGCACCGTATGTTACACACTGCAGTACACAAAGGCTGCAGTCCTGGAGTTCTCAGTCTCTGTGTCCCGCTACAGTCTCTCCTTGCAGTGTAAGGCACTCTGCACCGTATGTTACACACTGCAGTACACAACGGCCGCAGTCCAGGAGCTCTCAGTCGCTGTGTCCCGCCACAGTCTCTCCTTGTAGTGTAAGGCACTCTGCACCGTATGTTACACACTGCAGTACACAAAGGCCGCAGTCCTGGAGTTCTCAGTCACTGTGTCTCGCTACAGTCTCTCCTTGCAGTGTAAAGGGTTCTGCACTGCACTCTGTGTTATGCACTGTAGTCCACAGAGGCCGCACTGAGTCCTGGAGCTCCCTAGTCGCTGTGTCCCGCTACAGTCTCTCCTTGTAGTGTAAGGCACTCTGCACCGTATGTTACACACTGCAGTACACAACGGCCGCAGCCCAGGAGCTCTCAGTCGCTGTGTCCAGCTACAGTCTCTCCTTGCAGTGTAAGGCACTCTGCACTGTATGTTACACACTGCAGTACACAACGGCCGCAGTCCAGGAGCTCTCAGTCGCTGTGTCCCGCTACAGTCTCTCCTTGTAGTGTAAGGCACTCTGCACCGTATGTTACACACTGCAGTACACAAAGGCCGCAGTCCTGGAGTTCTCAGTCACTGTGTCTCGCTACAGTCTCTCCTTGCAGTGTAAAGGGTTCTGCAGTGCACCCTGTGTTATGCACTGTAGTCCACAGAGGCCGCACTGAGTCCTGGAGCTCCTAGTCGCTGTGTCCCGCTACAGTCTCTCCTTGTAGTGTAAGGCACTCTGCACCCTATGTTACACACTGCAGTACACAACGGCCGCAGTCCAGGAGCTCCCTAGTCGCTGTGTAAAGCTACAGTCTCTCCTTACAGTGTAAGGCGCTCTGCACCCTATGTTACACACTGCAGTACACAACGGCCGCAGTCCAGGAGCTCTCAGTCGCTGTGTCCAGCTACAGTCTCTCCTTACAGTGTAAGGCGCTCTGCACCCTATGTTACACACTGCAGTACACAACGGCCGCAGTCCAGGAGCTCTCAGTCGCTGTGTCCAGCTACAGTCTCTCCTTGTAGTGTAAGGCACTCTGCACCCTATGTTACACACTGCAGTACACAACGGCCGCAGTCCAGGAGCTCCTAGTCGCTGTGTCCTGCTACAGTCTCTCCTTGCAGTGTAAGGCACTATGCACCGTATGTTACACACTGCAGTACACAACGGCCGCAGTCCAGGAGCTCTCAGTCGCTGTGTCCCGCTACAGTCTCTCCTTGTAGTGTAAGGCACTCTGCACCGTATGTTACACACTGCAGTACACAAAGGCCGCAGTCCTGGAGTTCTCAGTCTCTGTGTCCCGCTACAGTCTCTCCTTGCAGTGTAAGGCACTCTGCACCGTATGTTACACACTGCAGTACACAACGGCCGCAGTCCAGGAGCTCTCAGTCTCTGTGTCCCGTTACAGTCTCTCCTTGCAGTGTAAGGCACTCTGCACCGTATGTTACACACTGCAGTACACAAAGGCCGCAGTCCTGGAGTTCTCAGTCACTGTGTCTCACTACAGTCTCTCCTTGCAGTGTAAAGGGTTCTGCAGTGCACCCTGTGTTATGCACTGTAGTCCACAGAGGCCGCACTGAGTCCTGGAGCTCCTAGTCGCTGTGTCCCGCTAGAGTCTCTCCTTGTAGTGTAAGGCACTCTGCACCGTATGTTACACACTGCAGTACACAACGGCCGCAGCCCAGGAGCTCTCAGTCGCTGTGTCCAGCTACAGTCTCTCCTTGCAGTGTAAGGCACTCTGCACCGTATGTTACACACTGCAGTACACAACGGCCGCAGTCCAGGAGCTCTCAGTCGCTGTGTCCCGCTACAGTCTCTCCTTGTAGTGTAAGGCACTCTGCACCGTATGTTACACACTGCAGTACACAAAGGCCGCAGTCCTGGAGTTCTCAGTCACTGTGTCTCGCTACAGTCTCTCCTTGCAGTGTAAAGGGTTCTGCAGTGCACCCTGTTTTATGCACTGTAGTCCACAGAGGCCGCACTGAGTCCTGGAGCTCCTAGTCGCTGTGTCCCGCTACAGTCTCTCCTTGTAGTGTAAGGCACTCTGCACCGTATGTTACACACTGCAGTACTCAGAGGCCGCAGTCCCGGTGATCTCAGGCGCTGTGTCCAGCTACAGTCTCTCCTTACAGTGTAAGGCGCTCTGCACCCTATGTTATACGCTGCAGTACTCAGAGGCCGCAGTCCCGGAGCTCTCATTCGCTGTGTCCAGCTACAGTCTCTCCTTGCAGTGTAAGGCGCTCTGCGCCCTATGTTATACGCTGCAGTACTCAGAGGCCGCAGTCCCGGAGCTCTCAGTCACTGTGTCCAGCTACAGTCTCTCCTTGCAGTGTAAGGCGCTCTGCACCCTATGTTATACGCTGCAGTACTCAGAGGCCGCAGTCCCGGAGCTCTCAGTCACTGTGTCCAGCTACAGTCTCTCCTTGCAGTGTAAGGCACTCTGCACCGTATGTTACACACTGCAGTACACAACGGCCACAGTCCAGGAGCTCTAAGTCGCTGTGTCCCGCTACAGTCTCTCTTTGTAGTGTAAGGCACTCTGCACCGTATGTTACACATTGCAGTACACAACGGCCGCAGTCCAGGAGCTCTCAGTCACTGTGTCCAGCTACAGTCTCTCCTTACAGTGTAAGGCGCTCTGCGCCCTATGTTATACGCTGCAGTACTCAGAGGCCGCAGTCCAGGAGCTCTCAGTCACTGTGTCCAGCTACAGTCTCTCCTTGCAGTGTAAGGCGCTCTGCACCCTATGTTATACGCTGCAGTACTCAGAGGCCGCAGTCCCGGAGCTCTCAGTCACTGTGTCCAGCTACAGTCTCTCCTTGCAGTGTAAGGCACTCTGCACCGTATGTTACACACTGCAGTACACAACGGCCGCAGCCCAGGAGCTCTCAGTCGCTGTGTCCCGCTACAGTCTCTCTTTGTAGTGTAAGGCACTCTGCACCCTATGTTACACACTGCAGTACACAACGGCCGCAGTCCAGGAGCTCTCAGTCGCTGTGTCCAGCTACAGTCTCTCCTTACAGTGTAAGGCACTCTGCACCCTATGTTATACGCTGCAGTACTCAGAGGCCGCAGTCCCGGAGCTCTCAGTCACTGTGTCCAGCTACAGTCTCTCCTTGCAGTGTAAGGCACTCTGCACCGTATGTTACACACTGCAGTACACAACGGCCGCAGTCCCGGAGCTCTCAGTCACTGTGTCCAGCTACAGTCTCTCCTTGCAGTGTAAAGGGCTCTGCAGTGCACCCTGTGTTATGCACTGCAGTACACAACGGCCACAGTCCAGGAGCTCTAAGTCGCTGTGTCCCGCTACAGTCTCTCCTTGTAGTGTAAGGCACTCTGCACCCTATGTTACACACTGCAGTACACAACGGCCGCAGTCCAGGAGCTCTCAGTCACTGTGTCCAGCTACAGTCTCTCCTTACAGTGTAAGGCACTCTGCACCGTATGTTACACACTGCAGTACTCAGAGGCCGCAGTCCCGGAGCTCTCAGTCACTGTGTCCCGCTACAGCCTCTCCTTGCAATGTAAGGCGCTCTGCGCCCTATGTTATACGCTGCAATACTCAGAGGCCGCAGTCCAGGGCCGGACTTGTTACACACTGCAGTACACAACGGCCGCAGTCCAGGAGCTCTCAGTCGCTGTGTCCAGCTACAGTCTCTCCTTGCAGTGTAAGGCGCTCTGCGCCCTATGTTATACGCTGCAGTACTCAGAGGCCACAGCAGTCCCGGAGCTCTCAGTCTCTGTGTCCCGCTACAGTCTCTCCTTGCAGTGTATGGCACTCTGCACTGTATGTTACACACTGAAGTACACAACGGCCGCAGTCCAGGAGCTCTCAGTCGCTGTGTCCCGCTACAGTCTCTCCTTGCAGTGTAAAGGGTTCTGCAGTGCACCCTGTGTTATGCACTGTAGTCCACAGAGGCCGCACTGAGTCCTGGAGCTCCTAGTCGCTGTGTCCCGCTACAGTCTCTCCTTGTAGTGTAAGGCACTCTGCACCGTATGTTACACACTGCAGTACACAACGGCCGCAGCCCAGGAGCTCTCAGTCGCTGTGTCCAGCTACAGTCTCTCCTTGCAGTGTAAGGCACTCTGCACCGTATGTTACACACTGCAGTACACAACGGCCGCAGTCCAGGAGCTCTCAGTCGCTGTGTCCCGCTACAGTCTCTCCTTGTAGTGTAAGGCACTCTGCACCGTATGTTACACACTGCAGTACACAAAGGCCGCAGTCCTGGAGTTCTCAGTCACTGTGTCTCGCTACAGTCTCTCCTTGCAGTGTAAAGGGTTCTGCAGTGCACCCTGTGTTATGCACTGTAGTCCACAGAGGCCGCACTGAGTCCTGGAGCTCCTAGTCGCTGTGTCCCGCTACAGTCTCTCCTTGTAGTGTAAGGCTCTCTGCACCGTATGTTACACACTGCAGTACACAACGGCCGCAGCCCAGGAGCTCTCAGTCGCTGTGTCCAGCTACACTCTCTCCTTGCAGTGTAAGGCACTCTGCACCGTATGTTACACACTGCAGTACACAACGGCCGCAGTCCAGGAGCTCTCAGTCGCTGTGTCCCGCTACAGTCTCTCCTTGTAGTGTAAGGCACTCTGCACCGTATGTTACACACTGCAGTACACAAAGGCCGCAGTCCTGGAGTTCTCAGTCACTGTGTCTCGCTACAGTCTCTCCTTGCAGTGTAAAGGGTTCTGCAGTGCACCCTGTTTTATGCACTGTAGTCCACAGAGGCCGCACTGAGTCCTGGAGCTCCTAGTCGCTGTGTCCCGCTACAGTCTCTCCTTGTAGTGTAAGGCACTCTGCACCGTATGTTACACACTGCAGTACTCAGAGGCCGCAGTCCCGGTGATCTCAGGCGCTGTGTCCAGCTACAGACTCTCCTTACAGTGTAAGGCGCTCTGCACCCTATGTTATACGCTGCAGTACTCAGAGGCCGCAGTCCCGGAGCTCTCATTCGCTGTGTCCAGCTACAGTCTCTCCTTGCAGTGTAAGGCGCTCTGCGCCCTATGTTATACGCTGCAGTACTCAGAGGCCGCAGTCCCGGAGCTCTCAGTCACTGTGTCCAGCTACAGTCTCTCCTTGCAGTGTAAGGCGCTCTGCACCCTATGTTATACGCTGCAGTACTCAGAGGCCGCAGTCCCGGAGCTCTCAGTCACTGTGTCCAGCTACAGTCTCTCCTTGCAGTGTAAGGCACTCTGCACCGTATGTTACACACTGCAGTACACAACGGCCACAGTCCAGGAGCTCTAAGTCGCTGTGTCCCGCTACAGTCTCTCTTTGTAGTGTAAGGCACTCTGCACCGTATGTTACACATTGCAGTACACAACGGCCGCAGTCCAGGAGCTCTCAGTCACTGTGTCCAGCTACAGTCTCTCCTTACAGTGTAAGGCACTCTGCGCCCTATGTTATACGCTGCAGTACTCAGAGGCCGCAGTCCAGGAGCTCTCAGTCACTGTGTCCAGCTACAGTCTCTCCTTGCAGTGTAAGGCGCTCTGCACCCTATGTTATACGCTGCAGTACTCAGAGGCCGCAGTCCCGGAGCTCTCAGTCACTGTGTCCAGCTACAGTCTCTCCTTGCAGTGTAAGGCACTCTGCACCGTATGTTACACACTGCAGTACACAACGGCCGCAGCCCAGGAGCTCTCAGTCGCTGTGTCCCGCTACAGTCTCTCTTTGTAGTGTAAGGCACTCTGCACCCTATGTTACACACTGCAGTACACAACGGCCGCAGTCCAGGAGCTCTCAGTCGCTGTGTCCAGCTACAGTCTCTCCTTACAGTGTAAGGCACTCTGCACCCTATGTTATACGCTGCAGTGCTCAGAGGCCGCAGTCCCGGAGCTCTCAGTCACTGTGTCCAGCTACAGTCTCTCCTTGCAGTGTAAGGCACTCTGCACCGTATGTTACACACTGCAGTACACAACGGCCGCAGTCCCGGAGCTCTCAGTCACTGTGTCCAGCTACAGTCTCTCCTTGCAGTGTAAAGGGCTCTGCAGTGCACCCTGTGTTATGCACTGCAGTACACAACGGCCACAGTCCAGGAGCTCTAAGTCGCTGTGTCCCGCTACAGTCTCTCCTTGTAGTGTAAGTCACTCTGCACCCTATGTTACACACTGCAGTACACAACGGCCGCAGTCCAGGAGCTCTCAGTCACTGTGTCCAGCTACAGTCTCTCCTTACAGTGTAAGGCACTCTGCACCGTATGTTACACACTGCAGTACTCAGAGGCCGCAGTCCCGGAGCTCTCAGTCACTGTGTCCCGCTACAGCCTCTCCTTGCAATGTAAGGCGCTCTGCGCCCTATGTTATACGCTGCAGTACTCAGAGGCCACAGCAGTCCCGGAGCTCTCAGTCTCTGTGTCCCGCTACAGTCTCTGCTTGCAGTGTAAGGCACTCTGCACCGTATGTTACACACTGCAGTACACAACGGCCGCAGTCCCGGAGCTCTCAGTCACTGTGTCCAGCTACAGTCTCTCCTTGCAGTGTAAAGGGCTCTGCAGTGCACCCTGTGTTATGCACTGCAGTACACAACGGCCGCAGTCCAGGAGCTCTCAGTCGCTGTGTCCCGCTACAGTCTCTCCTTGTAGTGTAAGGCACTCTGCACCCTATGTTACACACTGCAGTACGCAACGGCCGCAGTCCAGGAGCTCTCAGTCGCTGTGTCCAGCTACAGTCTCTCCTTACAGTGTAAGGCGCTCTGCACCCTATGTTACACACTGCAGTACACAACAGCCGCAGTCCAGGAGCTCTCAGTCGCTGTGTCCAGCTACAGTCTCTCCTTGTAGTGTAAGGCACTCTGCACCCTATGTTACACACTGCAGTACACAACGGCCGCAGTCCAGGAGCTCTCAGTCGCTGTGTCCAGCTACAGTCTCTCCTTGCAGTGTAAGGCGCTCTGCGCCCTATGTTATATGCTGCAGTACTCAGAGGCCGCAGCAGTCCCGGAGCTCTCAGTCTCTGTGTCCCGCTACAGTCTCTCCTTGCAGTGTAAGGCACTCTGCACCGTACGTTACACACTGCAGTACACAACAGCCGCAGTCCAGGAGCTCTCAGTCTCTGTGTCCTGTTACAGTCTCTCCTTGCAGTGTAAGGCACTCTGCACCGTATGTTACACACTGCAGTACACAACGGCCGCAGTCCAGGAGCTCTCAGTCGCTGTGTCCCGCTACAGTCTCTCCTTGTAGTGTAAGGCACTCTGCACCCTATGTTACACACTGCAGTACACAACGGCCGCAGTCCAGGAGCTCTCAGTCGCTGTGTAAAGCTACAGTCTCTCCTTACAGTGTAAGGCGCTCTGCACCCTATGTTACACACTGCAGTACACAACGGCCGCAGTCCAGGAGCTCTCAGTCGCTGTGTCCAGCTACAGTCTCTCCTTGTAGTGTAAGGCACTCTGCACCCTATGTTACACACTGCAGTACACAACGGCCGCAGTCCAGGAGCTCCTAGTCGCTGTGTCCTGCTACAGTCTCTCCTTGCAGTGTAAGGCACTATGCACCGTATGTTACACACTGCAGTACACAACGGCCGCAGTCCAGGAGCTCTCAGTCGCTGTGTCCCGCTACAGTCTCTCCTTGTAGTGTAAGGCACTCTGCACCGTATGTTACACACTGCAGTACACAAAGGCCGCAGTCCTGGAGTTCTCAGTCTCTGTGTCCCGCTACAGTCTCTCCTTGCAGTGTAAGGCACTCTGCACCGTATGTTACACACTGCAGTACACAACGGCCGCAGTCCAGGAGCTCTCAGTCTCTGTGTCCCGTTACAGTCTCTCCTTGCAGTGTAAGGCACTCTGCACCGTATGTTACACACTGCAGTACACAACGGCTGCAGTCCAGGAGCTCTCAGTCGCTGTGTCCCGCTACAGTCTCTCCTTGTAGTGTAAGGCACTCTGCACCGTATGTTACACACTGCAGTACACAACGGCCGCAGTCCAGGAGCTCTCAGTCGCTGTGTCCCGCTACAGTCTCTCCTTGTAGTGTAAGGCACTCTGCACCGTATGTTACACACTGCAGTACACAAAGGCCGCAGTCCTGGAATTCTCAGTCACTGTGTCTCGCTACAGTCTCTCCTTGCAGTGTAAAGGGTTCTGCAGTGCACCCTGTGTTATGCACTGTAGTCCACAGAGGCCGCACTGAGTCCTGGAGCTCCTAGTCGCTGTGTCCCGCTACAGTCTCTCCTTGTAGTGTAAGGCACTCTGCACCGTATGTTACACACTGCAGTACACAACGGCCGCAGCCCAGGAGCTCTCAGTCGCTGTGTCCAGCTACAGTCTCTCCTTGCAGTGTAAGGCACTCTGCACCGTATGATACACACTGCAGTACACAACGGCCGCAGTCCAGGAGCTCTCAGTCGCTGTGTCCCGCCACAGTCTCTCCTTGTAGTGTAAGGCACTCTGCACCGTATGTTACACACTGCAGTACACAAAGGCCGCAGTCCTGGAGTTCTCAGTCACTGTGTCTCGCTACAGTCTCTCCTTGCAGTGTAAAGGGTTCTGCAGTGCACTCTGTGTTATGCACTGTAGTCCACAGAGGCCGCACTGAGTCCTGGAGCTCCTAGTCGCTGTGTCCCGCTACAGTCTCTCCTTGTAGTGTAAGGCACTCTGCACCGTATGTTACACACTGCAGTACACAACGGCCGCAGCCCAGGAGCTCTCAGTCGCTGTGTCCAGCTACAGTCTCTCCTTGCAGTGTTAGGCGCTCTGCGCCCTATGTTATACGCTGCAGTACTCAGAGGCCACAGCAGTCCCGGAGCTCTCAGTCTCTGTGTCCCGCTACAGTCTCTCCTTGCAGTGTAAGGCACTCTGCACCCTATGTTACACACTGCAGTACACAACGGCCGCAGTCCAGGAGCTCCTAGTCGCTGTGTCCTGCTACAGTCTCTCCTTGCAGTGTAAGGCACTCTGCACAGTATGTTACACACTGCAGTACACAACGGCCGCAGTCCAGGAGCTCTCAGTCGCTGTGTCCAGCTACAGTCTCTCCTTGCAGTGTAAGGCGCTCTGCGCCCTATGTTATATGCTGCAGTACTCAGAGGCCGCAGCAGTCCCGGAGCTCTCAGTCTCTGTGTCCCGCTACAGTCTCTCCTTGCAGTGTAAGGCACTCTGCACCGTACGTTACACACTGCAGTACACAACGGCCGCAGTCCAGGAGCTCTCAGTCTCTGTGTCCTGTTACAGTCTCTCCTTGCAGTGTAAGGCACTCTGCACCGTATGTTACACACTGCAGTACACAACGGCCGCAGTCCAGGAGCTCTCAGTCGCTGTGTCCCGCTACAGTCTCTCCTTGTAGTGTAAGGCACTCTGCACCCTATGTTACACACTGCAGTACACAACGGCCGCAGTCCAGGAGCTCTCAGTCGCTGTGTCCAGCTACAGTCTCTCCTTGTAGTGTAAGGCACTCTGCACCCTATGTTACACACTGCAGTACACAACGGCCGCAGTCCAGGAGCTCCTAGTCGCTGTGTCCTGCTACAGTCTCTCCTTGCAGTGTAAGGCACTATGCACCGTATGTTACACACTGCAGTACACAACGGCCGCAGTCCAGGAGCTCTCAGTCGCTGTGTCCCGCTACAGTCTCTCCTTGTAGTGTAAGGCACTCTGCACCGTATGTTACACACTGCAGTACACAAAGGCCGCAGTCCTGGAGTTCTCAGTCTCTGTGTCCCGCTACAGTCTCTCCTTGCAGTGTAAGGCACTCTGCACCGTATGTTACACACTGCAGTACACAACGGCCGCAGTCCAGGAGCTCTCAGTCGCTGTGTCCCGCCACAGTCTCTCCTTGTAGTGTAAGGCACTCTGCACCGTATGTTACACACTGCAGTACACAAAGGCCGCAGTCCTGGAGTTCTCAGTCACTGTGTCTCGCTACAGTCTCTCCTTGCAGTGTAAAGGGTTCTGCACTGCACTCTGTGTTATGCACTGTAGTCCACAGAGGCCGCACTGAGTCCTGGAGCTCCTAGTCGCTGTGTCCCGCTACAGTCTCTCCTTGTAGTGTAAGGCACTCTGCACCGTATGTTACACACTGCAGTACACAACGGCCGCAGCCCAGGAGCTCTCAGTCGCTGTGTCCAGCTACAGTCTCTCCTTGCAGTGTAAGGCACTCTGCACTGTATGTTACACACTGCAGTACACAACGGCCGCAGTCCAGGAGCTCTCAGTCGCTGTGTCCCGCTACAGTCTCTCCTTGTAGTGTAAGGCACTCTGCACCGTATGTTACACACTGCAGTACACAAAGGCCGCAGTCCTGGAGTTCTCAGTCACTGTGTCTCGCTACAGTCTCTCCTTGCAGTGTAAAGGGTTCTGCAGTGCACCCTGTGTTATGCACTGTAGTCCACAGAGGCCGCACTGAGTCCTGGAGCTCCTAGTCGCTGTGTCCCGCTACAGTCTCTCCTTGTAGTGTAAGGCACTCTGCACCCTATGTTACACACTGCAGTACACAACGGCCACAGTCCAGGAGCTCCTAGTCGCTGTGTCCTGCTACAGTCTCTCCTTGCAGTGTAAGGCACTCTGCACAGTATGTTACACACTGCAGTACACAACTGCCGCAGTCCAGGAGCTCTCAGTCGCTGTGTCCAGCTACAGTCTCTCCTTGCAGTGTAAGGCGCTCTGCGCCCTATGTTATATGCTGCAGTACTCAGAGGCCGCAGCAGTCCCGGAGCTCTCAGTCTCTGTGTCCCGCTACAGTCTCTCCTTGCAGTGTAAGGCACTCTGCACCGTACGTTACACACTGCAGTACACAACGGCCGCAGTCCAGGAGCTCTCAGTCTCTGTGTCCTGTTACAGTCTCTCCTTGCAGTGTAAGGCACTCTGCACCGTATGTTACACACTGCAGTACACAACGGCCGCAGTCCAGGAGCTCTCAGTCGCTGTGTCCCGCTACAGTCTCTCCTTGTAGTGTAAGGCACTCTGCACCCTATGTTACACACTGCAGTACACAACGGCCGCAGTCCAGGAGCTCTCAGTCGCTGTGTCCAGCTACAGTCTCTCCTTACAGTGTAAGGCGCTCTGCACCCTATGTTACACATTGCAGTACACAACGGCCGCAGTCCAGGAGCTCTCAGTCGCTGTGTCCAGCTACAGTCTCTCCTTGTAGTGTAAGGCACTCTGCACCCTATGTTACACACTGCAGTACACAACGGCCGCAGTCCAGGAGCTCCTAGTCGCTGTGTCCTGCTACAGTCTCTCCTTGCAGTGTAAGGCACTATGCACCGTATGTTACACACTGCAGTACACAACGGCCGCAGTCCAGGAGCTCTCAGTCGCTGTGTCCCGCTACAGTCTCTCCTTGTAGTGTAAGGCACTCTGCACCGTATGTTACACACTGCATTACACAAAGGCCGCAGTCCTGGAGTTCTCAGTCTCTGTGTCCCGCTACAGTCTCTCCTTGCAGTGTAAGGCACTCTGCACCGTATGTTACACACTGCAGTACACAACGGCCGCAGTCCAGGAGCTCTCAGTCTCTGTGTCCCGTTACAGTCTCTCCTTGCAGTGTAAGGCACTCTGCACCGTATGTTACACACTGCAGTACACAAAGGCCGCAGTCCTGGAGTTCTCAGTCACTGTGTCTCGCTACAGTCTCTCCTTGCAGTGTAAAGGGTTCTGCAGTGCACCCTGTGTTATGCACTGTAGTCCACAGAGGCCGCACTGAGTCCTGGAGCTCCTAGTCGCTGTGTCCCGCTACAGTCTCTCCTTGTAGTGTAAGGCACTCTGCACCGTATGTTACACACTGCAGTACACAACGGCCGCAGCCCAGGAGCTCTCAGTCGCTGTGTCCAGCTACAGTCTCTCCTTGCAGTGTAAGGCACTCTGCACCGTATGTTACACACTGCAGTACACAACGGCCGCAGTCCAGGAGCTCTCAGTCGCTGTGTCCCGCTACAGTCTCTCCTTGTAGTGTAAGGCACTCTGCACCGTATGTTACACACTGCAGTACACAAAGGCCGCAGTCCTGGAGTTCTCAGTCACTGTGTCTCGCTACAGTCTCTCCTTGCAGTGTAAAGGGTTCTGCAGTGCACCCTGTGTTATGCACTGTAGTCCACAGAGGCCGCACTGAGTCCTGGAGCTCCTAGTCGCTGTGTCCCGCTACAGTCTCTCCTTGTAGTGTAAGGCTCTCTGCACCGTATGTTACACACTGCAGTACACAACGGCCGCAGCCCAGGAGCTCTCAGTCGCTGTGTCCAGCTACACTCTCTCCTTGCAGTGTAAGGCACTCTGCACCGTATGTTACACACTGCAGTACACAACGGCCGCAGTCCAGGAGCTCTCAGTCGCTGTGTCCCGCTACAGTCTCTCCTTGTAGTGTAAGGCACTCTGCACCGTATGTTACACACTGCAGTACACAAAGGCCGCAGTCCTGGAGTTCTCAGTCACTGTGTCTCGCTACAGTCTCTCCTTGCAGTGTAAAGGGTTCTGCAGTGCACCCTGTTTTATGCACTGTAGTCCACAGAGGCCGCACTGAGTCCTGGAGCTCCTAGTCGCTGTGTCCCGCTACAGTCTCTCCTTGTAGTGTAAGGCACTCTGCACCGTATGTTACACACTGCAGTACTCAGAGGCCGCAGTCCCGGTGATCTCAGGCGCTGTGTCCAGCTACAGTCTCTCCTTACAGTGTAAGGCGCTCTGCACCCTATGTTATACGCTGCAGTACTCAGAGGCCGCAGTCCCGGAGCTCTCATTCGCTGTGTCCAGCTACAGTCTCTCCTTGCAGTGTAAGGCGCTCTGCGCCCTATGTTATACGCTGCAGTACTGAGAGGCCGCAGTCCCGGAGCTCTCAGTCACTGTGTCCAGCTACAGTCTCTCCTTGCAGTGTAAGGCGCTCTGCACCCTATGTTATACGCTGCAGTACTCAGAGGCCGCAGTCCCGGAGCTCTCAGTCACTGTGTCCAGCTACAGTCTCTCCTTGCAGTGTAAGGCACTCTGCACCGTATGTTACACACTGCAGTACACAACGGCCACAGTCCAGGAGCTCTAAGTCGCTGTGTCCCGCTACAGTCTCTCTTTGTAGTGTAAGGCACTCTGCACCGTATGTTACACATTGCAGTACACAACGGCTGCAGTCCAGGAGCTCTCAGTCACTGTGTCCAGCTACAGTCTCTCCTTACAGTGTAAGGCGCTCTGCGCCCTATGTTATACGCTGCAGTACTCAGAGGCCGCAGTCCAGGAGCTCTCAGTCACTGTGTCCAGCTACAGTCTCTCCTTGCAGTGTAAGGCGCTCTGCACCCTATGTTATACGCTGCAATACTCAGAGGCCGCAGTCCCGGAGCTCTCAGTCACTGTGTCCAGCTACAGTCTCTCCTTGCAGTGTAAGGCACTCTGCACCGTATGTTACACACTGCAGTACACAACGGCCGCAGCCCAGGAGCTCTCAGTCGCTGTGTCCCGCTACAGTCTCTCTTTGTAGTGTAAGGCACTCTGCACCCTATGTTACACACTGCAGTACACAACGGCCGCAGTCCAGGAGCTCTCAGTCGCTGTGTCCAGCTACAGTCTCTCCTTACAGTGTAAGGCACTCTGCACCCTATGTTATACGCTGCAGTACTCAGAGGCCGCAGTCCCGGAGCTCTCAGTCACTGTGTCCAGCTACAGTCTCTCCTTGCAGTGTAAGGCACTCTGCACCGTATGTTACACACTGCAGTACACAACGGCCGCAGTCCCGGAGCTCTCAGTCACTGTGTCCAGCTACAGTCTCTCCTTGCAGTGTAAAGGGCTCTGCAGTGCACCCTGTGTTATGCACTGCAGTACACAACGGCCACAGTCCAGGAGCTCTAAGTCGCTGTGTCCCGCTACAGTCTCTCCTTGTAGTGTAAGGCACTCTGCACCCTATGTTACACACTGCAGTACACAACGGCCGCAGTCCAGGAGCTCTCAGTCACTGTGTCCAGCTACAGTCTCTCCTTACAGTGTAAGGCACTCTGCACCGTATGTTACACACTGCAGTACTCAGAGGCCGCAGTCCCGGAGCTCTCAGTCACTGTGTCCCGCTACAGCCTCTCCTTGCAATGTAAGGCGCTCTGCGCCCTATGTTATACGCTGCAATACTCAGAGGCCGCAGTCCAGGGCCGGACTTGTTACACACTGCAGTACACAACGGCCGCAGTCCAGGAGCTCTCAGTCGCTGTGTCCAGCTACAGTCTCTCCTTGCAGTGTAAGGCGCTCTGCGCCCTATGTTATACGCTGCAGTACTCAGAGGCCACAGCAGTCCCGGAGCTCTCAGTCTCTGTGTCCCGCTACAGTCTCTCCTTGCAGTGGAAGGCACTCTGCACTGTATGTTACACACTGAAGTACACAACGGCCGCAGTCCAGGAGCTCTCAGTCGCTGTGTCCCGCTACAGTCTCTCCTTGTAGTGTAAGGCACTCTGCACCCTATGTTACACACTGCAGTACGCAACGGCCGCAGTCCAGGAGCTCTCAGTCTCTGTGTCCCGTTACAGTCTCTCCTTGCAGTGTAAGGCACTCTCCACTGTATGTTACACACTGAAGTACACAATGGCCGCAGTCCAGGAGCTCTCAGTTGCTGTGTCCCGCTACAGTCTCTCCTTGTAGTGTAAGGCACTCTGCACCCTATGTTACACACTGCAGTACGTAACGGCCGCAGTCCAGGAGCTCTCAGTCGCTGTGTCCAGCTACAGTCTCTCCTTACAGTGTAAGGCGCTCTGCACCCTATGTTACACACTGCAGTACACAACAGCCGCAGTCCAGGAGCTCTCAGTCGCTGTGTCCAGCTACAGTCTCTCCTTGTAGTGTAAGGCACTCTGCACCCTATGTTACACACTGCAGTACACAACGGCCGCAGTCCAGGAGCTCCTCGTCGCTGTGTCCTGCTACAGTCTCTCCTTGCAGTGTAAGGCACTCTGCACCGTATGTTACACACTGCAGTACACAACGGCCGCAGTCCAGGAGCTCTCAGTCGCTGTGTCCAGCTACAGTCTCTCCTTGCAGTGTAAGGCGCTCTGCGCCCTATGTTATATGCTGCAGTACTCAGAGGCCGCAGCAGTCCCGGAGCTCTCAGTCTCTGTGTCCCGCTACAGTCTCTCCTTGCAGTGTAAGGCACTCTGCACCGTACGTTACACACTGCAGTACACAACAGCCGCAGTCCAGGAGCTCTCAGTCTCTGTGTCCTGTTACAGTCTCTCCTTGCAGTGTAAGGCACTCTGCACCGTATGTTACACACTGCAGTACACAACGGCCGCAGTCCAGGAGCTCTCAGTCGCTGTGTCCCGCTACAGTCTCTCCTTGTAGTGTAAGGCACTCTGCACCCTATGTTACACACTGCAGTACACAACGGCCGCAGTCCAGGAGCTCTCAGTCGCTGTGTAAAGCTACAGTCTCTCCTTACAGTGTAAGGCGCTCTGCACCCTATGTTACACACTGCAGTACACAACGGCCGCAGTCCAGGAGCTCTCAGTCGCTGTGTCCAGCTACAGTCTCTCCTTGTAGTGTAAGGCACTCTGCACCCTATGTTACACACTGCAGTACACAACGGCCGCAGTCCAGGAGCTCCTAGTCGCTGTGTCCTGCTACAGTCTCTCCTTGCAGTGTAAGGCACTATGCACCGTATGTTACACACTGCAGTACACAACGGCCGCAGTCCAGGAGCTCTCAGTCGCTGTGTCCCGCTACAGTCTCTCCTTGTAGTGTAAGGCACTCTGCACCGTATGTTACACACTGCAGTACACAAAGGCCGCAGTCCTGGAGTTCTCAGTCTCTGTGTCCCGCTACAGTCTCTCCTTGCAGTGTAAGGCACTCTGCACCGTATGTTACACACTGCAGTACACAACGGCCGCAGTCCAGGAGCTCTCAGTCTCTGTGTCCCGTTACAGTCTCTCGTTGCAGTGTAAGGCACTCTGCACCGTATGTTACACACTGCAGTACACAACGGCTGCAGTCCAGGAGCTCTCAGTCGCTGTGTCCCGCTACAGTCTCTCCTTGTAGTGTAAGGCACTCTGCACCGTATGTTACACACTGCAGTACACAACGGCCGCAGTCCAGGAGCTCTCAGTCGCTGTGTCCCGCTACAGTCTCTACTTGTAGTGTAAGGCACTCTGCACCGTATGTTACACACTGCAGTACACAAAGGCCGCAGTCCTGGAATTCTCAGTCACTGTGTCTCGCTACAGTCTCTCCTTGCAGTGTAAAGGGTTCTGCAGTGCACCCTGTGTTATGCACTGTAGTCCACAGAGGCCGCACTGAGTCCTGGAGCTCCTAGTCGCTGTGTCCCGCTACAGTCTCTCCTTGTAGTGTAAGGCACTCTGCACCGTATGTTACACACTGCAGTACACAACGGCCGCAGCCCAGGAGCTCTCAGTCGCTGTGTCCAGCTACAGTCTCTCCTTGCAGTGTAAGGCACTCTGCACCGTATGTTACACACTGCAGTACACAACGGCCGCAGCCCAGGAGCTCTCAGTCGCTGTGTCCAGCTACAGTCTCTCCTTGCAGTGTTAGGCGCTCTGCGCCTATGTTATACGCTGCAGTACTCAGAGGCCACAGCAGTCCCGGAGCTCTCAGTCTCTGTGTCCCGCTACAGTCTCTCCTTGCAGTGTAAGGCACTCTGCACCCTATGTTACACACTACAGTACACAACGGCCGCAGTCCAGGAGCTCCTAGTCGCTGTGTCCTGCTACAGTCTCTCCTTGCAGTGTAAGGCACTCTGCACAGTATGTTACACACTGCAGTACACAACGGCCGCAGTCCAGGAGCTCTCAGTCGCTGTGTCCAGCTACAGTCTCTCCTTGCAGTGTAAGGCGCTCTGCGCCCTATGTTATATGCTGCAGTACTCAGAGGCCGCAGCAGTCCCGGAGCTCTCAGTCTCTGTGTCCCGCTACAGTCTCTCCTTGCAGTGTAAGGCACTCTGCACCGTACGTTACACACTGCAGTACACAACGGCCGCAGTCCAGGAGCTCCTCAGTCTCTGTGTCCCGCTACAGTCTCTCCTTGCAGTGTAAGGCACTCTGCACCGTATGTTACACACTGCAGTACACAACGGCCGCAGTCCAGGAGCTCTCAGTCGCTGTGTCCCGCTACAGTCTCTCCTTGTAGTGTAAGGCACTCTGCACCCTATGTTACACACTGCAGTACACAACGGCCGCAGTCCAGGAGCTCTCAGTCGCTGTGTCCAGCTACAGTCTCTCCTTGTAGTGTAAGGCACTCTGCACCCTATGTTACACACTGCAGTACACAACGGCCGCAGTCCAGGAGCTCCTAGTCGCTGTGTCCTGCTACAGTCTCTCCTTGCAGTGTAAGGCACTATGCACCGTATGTTACACACTGCAGTACACAACGGCCGCAGTCCAGGAGCTCTCAGTCGCTGTGTCCCGCTACAGTCTCTCCTTGTAGTGTAAGGCACTCTGCACCGTATGTTACACACTGCAGTACACAAAGGCCGCAGTCCTGGAGTTCTCAGTCTCTGTGTCCCGCTACAGTCTCTCCTTGCAGTGTAAGGCACTCTGCACCGTATGTTACACACTGCAGTACACAACGGCCGCAGTCCAGGAGCTCTCAGTCGCTGTGTCCCGCCACAGTCTCTCCTTGTAGTGTAAGGCACTCTGCACCGTATGTTACACACTGCAGTACACAAAGGCCGCAGTCCTGGAGTTCTCAGTCACTGTGTCTCGCTACAGTCTCTCCTTGCAGTGTAAAGGGTTCTGCACTGCACTCTGTGTTATGCACTGTAGTCCACAGAGGCCGCACTGAGTCCTGGAGCTCCTAGTCGCTGTGTCCCGCTACAGTCTCTCCTTGTAGTGTAAGGCACTCTGCACCGTATGTTACACACTGCAGTACACAACGGCCGCAGCCCAGGAGCTCTCAGTCGCTGTGTCCAGCTACAGTCTCTCCTTGCAGTGTAAGGCACTCTGCACTGTATGTTACACACTGCAGTACACAACGGCCGCAGTCCAGGAGCTCTCAGTCGCTGTGTCCCGCTACAGTCTCTCCTTGTAGTGTAAGGCACTCTGCACCGTATGTTACACACTGCAGTACACAAAGGCCGCAGTCCTGGAGTTCTCAGTCACTGTGTCTCGCTACAGTCTCTCCTTGCAGTGTAAAGGGTTCTGCAGTGCACCCTGTGTTATGCACTGTAGTCCACAGAGGCCGCACTGAGTCCTGGAGCTCCTAGTCGCTGTGTCCCGCTACAGTCTCTCCTTGTAGTGTAAGGCACTCTGCACCCTATGTTACACACTGCAGTACACAACGGCCGCAGTCCAGGAGCTCCTAGTCGCTGTTTCCTGCTACAGTCTCTCCTTGCAGTGTAAGGCACTCTGCACAGTATGTTACACACTGCAGTACACAACTGCCGCAGTCCAGGAGCTCTCAGTCGCTGTGTCCAGCTACAGTCTCTCCTTGCAGTGTAAGGCGCTCTGCGACCTATGTTAAATGCTGCAGTACTCAGAGGCCGCAGCAGTCCCGGAGCTCTCAGTCTCTGTGTCCCGCTACAGTCTCTCCTTGCAGTGTAAGGCACTCTGCACCGTACGTTACACACTGCAGTACACAACGGCCGCAGTCCAGGAGCTCTCAGTCTCTGTGTCCTGTTACAGTCTCTCCTTGCAGTGTAAGGCACTCTGCACCGTATGTTACACACTGCAGTACACAACGGCCGCAGTCCAGGAGCTCTCAGTCGCTGTGTCCCGCTACAGTCTCTCCTTGTAGTGTAAGGCACTCTGCACCCTATGTTACACACTGCAGTACACAACGGCCGCAGTCCAGGAGCTCTCAGTCGCTGTGTCCAGCTACAGTCTCTCCTTACAGTGTAAGGCGCTCTGCACCCTATGTTACACATTGCAGTACACAACGGCCGCAGTCCAGGAGCTCTCAGTCGCTGTGTCCAGCTACAGTCTCTCCTTGTAGTGTAAGGCACTCTGCACCCTATGTTACACACTGCAGTACACAACGGCCGCAGTCCAGGAGCTCCTAGTCGCTGTGTCCTGCTACAGTCTCTCCTTGCAGTGTAAGGCACTATGCACCGTATGTTACACACTGCAGTACACAACGGCCGCAGTCCAGGAGCTCTCAGTCGCTGTGTCCAGCTACAGTCTCTCCTTGTAGTGTAAGGCACTCTGCACCGTATGTTACACACTGCAGTACACAAAGGCCGCAGTCCTGGAGTTCTCAGTCTCTGTGTCCCGCTACAGTCTCTCCTTGCAGTGTAAGGCACTCTGCACCGTATGTTACACACTGCAGTACACAACGGCCGCAGTCCAGGAGCTCTCAGTCTCTGTGTCCCGTTACAGTCTCTCCTTGCAGTGTAAGGCACTCTGCACCGTATGTTACACACTGCAGTACACAACGGCCGCAGTCCAGGAGCTCTCAGTCGCTGTGTCCCGCTACAGTCTCTCCTTGTAGTGTAAGGCACTCTGCACCGTATGTTACACACTGCAGTACACAACGGCCGCAGTCCAGGAGCTCTCAGTCGCTGTGTCCCGCTACAGTCTCTCCTTGTAGTGTAAGGCACTCTGCACCGTATGTTACACACTGCAGTACACAAAGGCCGCAGTCCTGGAATTCTCAGTCACTGTGTCTCGCTACAGTCTCTCCTTGCAGTGTAAAGGGTTCTGCAGTGCACCCTGTGTTATGCACTGTAGTCCACAGAGGCCGCACTGAGTCCTGGAGCTCCTAGTCGCTGTGTCCCGCTACAGTCTCTCCTTGTAGTGTAAGGCACTCTGCACCGTATGTTACACACTGCAGTACACAACGGCCGCAGCCCAGGAGCTCTCAGTCGCTGTGTCCAGCTACAGTCTCTCCTTGCAGTGTAAGGCACTCTGCACCGTATGTTACACACTGCAGTACACAACGGCCGCAGTCCAGGAGCTCTCAGTCGCTGTGTCCCGCCACAGTCTCTCCTTGTAGTGTAAGGCACTCTGCACCGTATGTTACACACTGCAGTACACAAAGGCCGCAGTCCTGGAGTTCTCAGTCACTGTGTCTCGCTACAGTCTCTCCTTGCAGTGTAAAGGGTTCTGCAGTGCACCCTGTGTTATGCACTGTAGTCCACAGAGGCCGCACTGAGTCCTGGAGCTCCTAGTCGCTGTGTCCCGCTACAGTCTCTCCTTGTAGTGTAAGGCACTCTGCACCGTATGTTACACACTGCAGTACACAACGGCCGCAGCCCAGGAGCTCTCAGTCGCTGTGTCCAGCTACAGTCTCTCCTTGCAGTGTAAGGCACTCTGCACCGTATGTTACACACTGCAGTACACAACGGCCGCAGTCCAGGAGCTCTCAGTCGCTGTGTCCCGCTACAGTCTCTCCTTGTAGTGTAAGGCACTCTGCACCGTATGTTACACACTGCAGTACACAAAGGCCGCAGTCCTGGAGTTCTCAGTCACTGTGTCTCGCTACAGTCTCTCCTTGCAGTGTAAAGGGTTCTGCAGTGCACCCTGTGTTATGCACTGTAGTCCACAGAGGCCGCACTGAGTCCTGGAGCTCCTAGTCGCTGTGTCCCGCTACAGTCTCTCCTTGTAGTGTAAGGCACTCTGCACCGTATGTTACACACTGCAGTACACAACGGCCGCAGCCCAGGAGCTCTCAGTCGCTGTGTCCAGCTACAGTCTCTCCTTGCAGTGTAAGGCACTCTGCACCGTATGTTACACACTGCAGTACACAACGGCCGCAGTCCAGGAGCTCTCAGTCGCTGTGTCCCGCTACAGTCTCTCCTTGTAGTGTAAGGCACTCTGCACCGTATGTTACACACTGCAGTACACAAAGGCCGCAGTCCTGGAGTTCTCAGTCACTGTGTCTCGCTACAGTCTCTCCTTGCAGTGTAAAGGGTTCTGCAGTGCACCCTGTGTTATGCACTGTAGTCCACAGAGGCCGCACTGAGTCCTGGAGCTCCTAGTCGCTGTGTCCCGCTACAGTCTCTCCTTGTAGTGTAAGGCACTCTGCACCTTATGTTACACACTGCAGTACTCAGAGGCCGCAGTCCCGGTGCTCTCAGGCGCTGTGTCCAGCTACAGTCTCTCCTTACAGTGTAAGGCGCTCTGCACCCTATGTTATACGCTGCAGTACTCAGAGTCCTCAGTCCCGGAGCTCTCATTCGCTGTGTCCAGCTACAGTCTCTCCTTGCAGTGTAAGGCGCTCTGCGCCCTATGTTATACGCTGCAGTACTCAGAGGCCGCAGTCCCGGAGCTCTCAGTCACTGTGTCCAGCTACAGTCTCTCCTTGCAGTGTAAGGCGCTCTGCACCCTATGTTATACGCTGCAGTACTCAGAGGCCGCAGTCCCGGACCTCTCAGTCACTGTGTCCAGCTACAGTCTCTCCTTGCAGTGTAAGGCACTCTGCACCATATGTTACACACTGCAGTACACAACGGCCACAGTCCAGGAGCTCTAAGTCGCTGTGTCCCGCTACAGTCTCTCTTTGTAGTGTAAGGCACTCTGCACCGTATGTTACACATTGCAGTACACAACGGCCGCAGTCCAGGAGCTCTCAGTCACTGTGTCCAGCTACAGTCTCTCCTTACAGTGTAAGGTGCTCTGCGCCCTATGTTATACGCTGCAGTACTCAGAGGCCGCAGTCCAGGAGCTCTCAGTCACTGTGTCCAGTTACAGTCTCTCCTTGCAGTGTAAGGCGCTCTGCACCTTATGTTATACGCTGCAGTACTCAGAGGCCGCAGTCCCGGAGCTCTCAGTCACTGTGTCCAGCTACAGTCTCTCCTTGCAGTGTAAGGCACTATGCACCGTATGTTACACACTGCAGTACACAACGGCCGCAGTCCAGGAGCTCTCAGTCGCTGTGTCCCGCTACAGTCTCTCCTTGTAGTGTAAGGCACTCTGCACCGTATGTTACACACTGCAGTACACAAAGGCCGCAGTCCTGGAGTTCTCAGTCTCTGTGTCCCGCTACAGTCTCTCCTTGCAGTGTAAGGCACTCTGCACCGTATGTTACACACTGCAGTACACAACGGCCGCAGTCCAGGAGCTCTCAGTCTCTGTGTCCCGTTACAGTCTCTCCTTGCAGTGTAAGGCACTCTGCACCGTATGTTACACACTGCAGTACACAACGGCCGCAGTCCAGGAGCTCTCAGTCGCTGTGTCCCGCTACAGTCTCTCCTTGTAGTGTAAGGCACTCTGCACCGTATGTTACACACTGCAGTACACAAAGGCCGCAGTCCTGGAATTCTCAGTCACTGTGTCTCGCTACAGTCTCTCCTTGCAGTGTAAAGGGTTCTGCAGTGCACCCTGTGTTATGCACTGTAGTCCACAGAGGCCGCACTGAGTCCAGGAGCTCTAAGTCGCTGTGTCCCGCTACAGTCTCTCTTTGTAGTGTAAGGCACTCTGCACCGTATGTTACACATTGCAGTACACAACGGCCGCAGTCCAGGAGCTCTCAGTCACTGTGTCCAGCTACAGTCTCTCCTTACAGTGTAAGGTGCTCTGCGCCCTATGTTATACGCTGCAGTACTCAGAGGCCGCAGTCCAGGAGCTCTCAGTCACTGTGTCCAGTTACAGTCTCTCCTTGCAGTGTAAGGCGCTCTGCACCTTATGTTATACGCTGCAGTACTCAGAGGCCGCAGTCCCGGAGCTCTCAGTCACTGTGTCCAGCTACAGTCTCTCCTTGCAGTGTAAGGCACTCTGCACCGTATGTTACACACTGCAGTACACAACGGCCGCAGCCCAGGAGCTCTCAGTCGCTGTGTCCCGCTACAGTCTCTCTTTGTAGTGTAAGGCACTCTGCACCCTATGTTACACACTGCAGTACACAACGGCCGCAGTCCAGGAGCTCTCAGTCGCTGTGTCCAGCTACAGTCTCTCCTTACAGTGTAAGGCGCTCTGCACCCTATGTTATACGCTGCAGTACTCAGAGGCCGCAGTCCCGGAGCTCTCAGTCACTGTGTCCAGCTACAGTCTTTCCTTGCAGTGTAAGGCACTCTGCACCGTATGTTACACACTGCAGTACACAACGGCCGCAGTCCCGGAGCTCTCAGTCACTGTGTCCAGCTACAGTCTCTCCTTGCAGTGTAAAGGGCTCTGCAGTGCACCCTGTGTTATGCACTGCAGTACACAACGGCCACAGTCCAGGAGCTCTAAGTTGCTGTGTCCCGCTACAGTCTCTCCTTGTAGTGTAAGGCACTCTGCACCCTATGTTACACACTGCAGTACACAACGGCCGCAGTCCAGGAGCTCTCAGTCACTGTGTCCAGCTACAGTCTCTCCTTACAGTGTAAGGCACTATGCACCGTATGTTACACACTGCAGTACTCAGAGGCCGCAGTCCCGGAGCTCTCAGTCACTGTGTCCCGCTACAGCCTCTCCTTGCAATGTAAGGCGCTCTGCGCCTATGTTATACGCTGCAATACTCAGAGGCCGCAGTCCAGGGCCGGACTTGTTACACACTGCAGTACACAACGGCCGCAGTCCAGGAGCTCTCAGTCGCTGTGTCCAGCTACAGTCTCTCCTTGCAGTGTAAGGCGCTCTGCGCCCTATGTTATACGCTGCAGTACTCAGAGGCCACAGCAGTCCCGGAGCTCTCAGTCTCTGTGTCCCGCTACAGTCTCTCCTTGCAGTGTAAGGCACTCTGCACCGTATGTTACACACTGCAGTACACAACGGCCGCAGTCCAGGAGCTCTCAGTCTCTGTGTCCCGTTACAGTCTCTCCTTGCAGTGTAAGGCACTCTGCACTGTATGTTACACACTGCAGTACACAACGGCCGCAGTCCAGGAGCTCTCAGTCGCTGTGTCCCGCTACAGTATCTCCTTGTAGTGTAAGGCACTCTGCACCCTATGTTACACACTGCAGTACGCAACGGCCGCAGTCCAGGAGCTCTCAGTTGCTGTGTCCAGCTACAGTCTCTCCTTACAGTGTAAGGCGCTCTGCACCCTATGTTACACACTGTAGTACACAACGGCCGCAGTCCAGGAGCTCTCAGTCGCTGTGTCCAGCTACAGTCTCTCCTTGTAGTGTAAGGCACTCTGCACCCTATGTTACACACTGCAGTACACAACGGCCACAGTCCAGGAGCTCCTAGTCGCTGTGTCCTGCTACAGTCTCTCCTTGCAGTGGAAGGCACTCTGCACCGTATGTTACACACTGCAGTACACAACGGCCGCAGTCCAGGAGCTCTCAGTCGCTGTGTCCAGCTACAGTCTCTCCTTGCAGTGTAAGGCGCTCTGCGCCCTATGTTATATGCTGCAGTACTCAGAGGCCGCAGCAGTCCCGGAGCTCTCAGTCTCTGTGTCCCGCTACAGTCTCTCCTTGCAGTGTAAGGCACTCTGCACCGTACGTTACACACTGCAGTACACAACGGCCGCAGTCCAGGAGCTCTCAGTCTCTGTGTCCTGTTACAGTCTCTCCTTGCAGTGTAAGGCACTCTGCACCGTATGTTACACACTGCAGTACACAACGGCCGCAGTCCAGGAGCTCTCAGTCGCTGTGTCCCGCTACACTCTCTCCTTGTAGTGTAAGGCACTCTGCACCCTATGTTACACACTGCAGTACACAACGGCTGCAGTCCAGGAGCTCTCAGTCGCTGTGTCCAGCTACAGTCTCTCCTTACAGTGTAAGGCGCTCTGCACCCTATGTTACACACTGCAGTACACAACGGCCGCAGTCCAGGAGCTCTCAGTTGCTGTGTCCAGCTACAGTCTCTCCTTGTAGTGTAAGGCACTCTGCACCCTATGTTACACACTGCAGTACACAACGGCCGCAGTCCAGGAGCTCCTAGTCGCTGTGTCCTGCTACAGTCTCTCCTTGCAGTGTAAGGCACTCTGCACCGTATGTTACACACTGCAGTACACAACGGCCGCAGTCCAGGAGCTCTCAGTCGCTGTGTCCAGCTACAGTCTCTCCTTGCAGTGTAAGGCGCTCTGCGCCGTATGTTATACGCTGCAGTACTCAGAGGCCGCAGCAGTCCTGGAGGTCTCAGTCTCTGTGTCCAGCTACAGTCTCTCCTTGCAGTGTAAGGCACTCTGCACCGTATGTTACACACTGCAGTACACAACGGCCGCAGTCCAGGAGCTCTCAGTCTCTGTGTCCCGTTACAGTCTCTCCTTGCAGTGTAAGGCACTCTGCACCGTATGTTACACACTGCAGTACACAACGGCCGGAGTCCAGGAGCTCTCAGTCGCTGTGTCCAGCTACAGTCTCTCCTTGTAGTGTAAGGCACTCTGCACCCTATGTTACACCCTGCAGTACACAACGGCCGCAGTCCAGGAGCTCCTAGTCGCTGTGTCCTGCTACAGTCTCTCCTTGCAGTGGAAGGCACTCTGCACCGTATGTTACACACTGCAGTACACAACGGCCGCAGTCCAGGAGCTCTCAGTCGCTGTGTCCAGCTACAGTCTCTCCTTGCAGTGTAAGGCGCTCTACGCCCTATGTTATACGCTGCAGTACTCAGAGGCCGCAGCAGTCCCGGAGCGCTCAGTCTCTGTGTCCCGCTACAGTCTCTCCTTGCAGTGTAAGGCACTCTGCACCGTATGTTACACACTGCAGTACACAACGGCCGCAGTCCAGGAGCTCTCAGTCTCTGTGTCCTGTTACAGTCTCTCCTTGCAGTGTAAGGCACTCTGCACCGTATGTTACACACTGCAGTACACAACGGCCGCAGTACAGGAGCTCTCAGTCGCTGTGTCCCGCTACAGCCTATCCTTGCAATGTAAGGCGCTCTGCGCCCTATGTTATACGCTGCAGTACTCAGAGGCCGCAGTCCCGGAGCTCTCAGTCACTGTGTCCAGCTACAGTCTCTCCTTGCAGTGTAAGGCGCTCTGCACCCTATGTTATACGCTGCAGTACTCAGAGGCCGCAGTCCCGGAGCTCTCAGTCACTGTGTCCAGCTACAGTCTCTCCTTGCAGTGTAAGGCACTCTGCACCGTAGGTTACACACTGCAGTACACAACGGCCGCAGCCCAGGAGCTCTTAGTCGCTGTGTCCCGCTACAGTCTCTCCTTGTAGTGTAAGGCACTCTGCACCCTATGTTACACACTGCAGTACACAATGGCCGCAGTCCAGGAGCTCTCAGTCGCTGTGTCCAGCTACAGTCTCTCCTTACAGTGTAAGGCGCTCTGCACCCTATGTTACACACTGCAGTACGCAACAGCCGCAGTCCAGGAGCTCTCAGTTGCTGTGTCCAGCTACAGTCTCTCCTTACAGTGTAAGGCGCTCTGCACCCTATGTTACACACTGTAGTACACAACGGCAGCAGTCCAGGAGCTCTCAGTCGCTGTGTCCAGCTACAGTCTCTCCTTGTAGTGTAAGGCACTCTGCACCCTATGTTACACACTGCAGTACACAACGGCCGCAGTCCAGGAGCTCCTAGTCGCTGTGTCCTGCTACAGTCTCTCCTTGCAGTGTAAGGCGCTCTGCGCCCTATGTTATATGCTGCAGTACTCAGAGGCCGCAGCAGTCCCGGAGCTCTCAGTCTCTGTGTCCCGCTACAGTCTCTCCTTGCAGTATAAGGCACTCTGCACCGTACGTTACACACTGCAGTACACAACGGCCGCAGTCCAGGAGCTCTCAGTCTCTGTTTCCTGTTACAGTCTCTCCTTGCAGTGTAAGGCACTCTGCACCGTATGTTACACACTGCAGTACACAACGGCCGCAGTCCAGGAGCTCTCAGTCGCTGTGTCCCGCTACACTCTCTCCTTGTAGTGTAAGGCACTCTGCACCCTATGTTACACACTGCAGTACACAACGACCGCAGTCCAGGAGCTCTCAGTCGCTGTGTCCAGCTACAGTCTCTCCTTACAGTGTAAGGCGCTCTGCACCCTATGTTACACACTGCAGTACACAACGGCCGCAGTCCAGGAGCTCTCAGTTGCTGTGTCCAGCTACAGTCTCTCCTTGTAGTGTAAGGCACTCTGCACCCTATGTTACACACTGCAGTACACAACGGCCGCAGTCCAGGAGCTCCTAGTCGCTGTGTCCTGCTACAGTCTCTCCTTGCAGTGTAAGGCACTCCGCACCATATGTTACACACTGCAGTACACAACGGCCGCAGTCCAGGAGCTCTCAGTCGCTGTGTCCAGCTACAGTCTCTCCTTGCAGTGTAAGGCGCTCTGCGCCCTATGTTATACGCTGCAGTACTCAGAGGCCGCAGCAGTCCCGGAGGTCTCAGTCTCTGTGTCCAGCTACAGTCTCTCCTTGCAGTGTAAGGCACTCTGCACCGTATGTTACACACTGCAGTACACAACGGCCGCAGTCCAGGAGCTCTCAGTCTCTGTGTCCCGTTACAGTCTCTCCTTGCAGTGTAAGGCACTCTGCACCGTATGTTACACACTGCAGTACACAACGGCCGCAGTCCAGGAGCTCTCAGTCGCTGTGTCCAGCTACAGTCTCTCCTTGTAGTGTAAGGCACTCTGCACCCTATGTTACACCCTGCAGTACACAACGGCCGCAGTCCAGGAGCTCCTGAGTCGCTGTGTCCTGCTACAGTCTCTCCTTGCAGTGGAAGGCACTCTGCACCGTATGTTACACACTGCAGTACACAACGGCCGCAGTCCAGGAGCTCTCAGTCGCTGTGTCCAGCTACAGTCTCTCCTTGCAGTGTAAGGCGCTCTACGCCCTATGTTATACGCTGCAGTACTCAGAGGCCGCAGCAGTCCCGGAGCGCTCAGTCTCTGTGTCCCGCTACAGTCTCTCCTTGCAGTGTAAGGCACTCTGCACCGTATGTTACACACTGCAGTACACAACGGCCGCAGTCCAGGAGCTCTCAGGCGCTGTGTCCCGCTACAGCCTCTCCTTGCAATGTAAGGCGCTCTGCGCCCTATGTTATACGCTGCAGTACTCAGAGGCCGCAGTCCCGGAGCTCTCAGTCACTGTGTCCAGCTACAGTCTCTCCTTGCAGTGTAAGGCGCTCTGCACCCTATGTTATACGCTGCAGTACTCAGAGGCCGCAGTCCCGGAGCACTCAGTCACTGTGTCCAGCTACAGTCTCTCCTTGCAGTGTAAGGCACTCTGCACCGTAGGTTACACACTGCAGTACACAACGGCCGCAGCCCAGGAGCTCTCAGTCGCTGTGTCCCGCTACAGTCTCTCCTTGTAGTGTAAGGCACTCTGCACCCTATGTTACACATTGCAGTACACAACGGCCGCAGTCCAGGAGCTCTCAGTCGCTGTGTCCAGCTACAGTCTCTCCTTACAGTGTAAGGCGCTCTGCACCCTATGTTATACGCTGCAGTACTCATAGGCCGCAGTCCTGGAGCTCTCAGTCACTGTGTCCAGCTACAGTCTCTCCTTGCAGTGTAAGGCACTCTGCACCGTATGTTACACACTGCAGTACACAACGGCCGCAGTCCTGGAGCTCTCAGTCGCTGTGTCCAGCTACAGTCTCTCCTTACAGTGTAAGGCGCTCTGCACCCTATGTTATACGCTGCAGTACTCAGAGGCCGCAGTCCCGGAGCTCTCAGTCACTGTGTCCAGCTACAGTCTTTCCTTGCAGTGTAAGGCACTCTGCACCGTATGTTACACACTGCAGTACACAACGGCCGCAGTCCAGGAGCTCTCAGTCGCTGTGTCCAGCTACAGTCTCTCCTTGCAGTGTAAGGCGCTCTGCGCCGTATGTTATACGCTGCAGTACTCAGAGGCCGCAGCAGTCCCGGAGCGCTCAGTCTCTGTGTCCCGCTACAGTCTCTCCTTGCAGTGTAAGGCACTCTGCACCGTATGTTACACACTGCAGTACACAACGGCCGCAGTCCAGGAGCTCTCAGGCGCTGTGTCCCGCTACAGCCTCTCCTTGCAATGTAAGGCGCTCTGCGCCCTATGTTATACGCTGCAGTACTCAGAGGCCGCAGTCCCGGAGCTCTCAGTCACTGTGTCCAGCTACAGTCTCTCCTTGCAGTGTAAGGCGCTCTGCACCCTATGTTATACGCTGCAGTACTCAGAGGCCGCAGTCCCGGAGCACTCAGTCACTGTGTCCAGCTACAGTCTCTCCTTGCAGTGTAAGGCACTCTGCACCGTAGGTTACACACTGCAGTACACAACGGCCGCAGCCCAGGAGCTCTCAGTCGCTGTGTCCCGCTACAGTCTCTCCTTGTAGTGTAAGGCACTCTGCACCCTATGTTACACATTGCAGTACACAACGGCCGCAGTCCAGGAGCTCTCAGTCGCTGTGTCCAGCTACAGTCTCTCCTTACAGTGTAAGGCGCTCTGCACCCTATGTTATACGCTGCAGTACTCATAGGCCGCAGTCCTGGAGCTCTCAGTCACTGTGTCCAGCTACAGTCTCTCCTTGCAGTGTAAGGCACTCTGCACCGTATGTTACACACTGCAGTACACAACGGCCGCAGTCCTGGAGCTCTCAGTCGCTGTGTCCAGCTACAGTCTCTCCTTACAGTGTAAGGCGCTCTGCACCCTATGTTATACGCTGCAGTACTCAGAGGCCGCAGTCCCGGAGCTCTCAGTCACTGTGTCCAGCTACAGTCTTTCCTTGCAGTGTAAGGCACTCTGCACCGTATGTTACACACTGCAGTACACAACGGCCGCAGTCCAGGAGCTCTCAGTCGCTGTGTCCAGCTACAGTCTCTCCTTGCAGTGTAAGGCGCTCTGCGCCGTATGTTATACGCTGCAGTACTCAGAGGCCGCAGCAGTCCTGGAGGTCTCAGTCTCTGTGTCCAGCTACAGTCTCTCCTTGCAGTGTAAGGCACTCTGCACCGTATGTTACACACTGCAGTACACAACGGCCGCAGTCCAGGAGCTCTCAGTCTCTGTGTCCCGTTACAGTCTCTCCTTGCAGTGTAAGGCACTCTGCACCGTATGTTACACACTGCAGTACACAACGGCCGGAGTCCAGGAGCTCTCAGTCGCTGTGTCCAGCTACAGTCTCTCCTTGTAGTGTAAGGCACTCTGCACCCTATGTTACACCCTGCAGTACACAACGGCCGCAGTCCAGGAGCTCCTAGTCGCTGTGTCCTGCTACAGTCTCTCCTTGCAGTGGAAGGCACTCTGCACCGTATGTTACACACTGCAGTACACAACGGCCGCAGTCCAGGAGCTCTCAGTCGCTGTGTCCAGCTACAGTCTCTCCTTGCAGTGTAAGGCGCTCTACGCCCTATGTTATACGCTGCAGTACTCAGAGGCCGCAGCAGTCCCGGAGCGCTCAGTCTCTGTGTCCCGCTACAGTCTCTCCTTGCAGTGTAAGGCACTCTGCACCGTATGTTACACACTGCAGTACACAACGGCCGCAGTCCAGGAGCTCTCAGTCTCTGTGTCCTGTTACAGTCTCTCCTTGCAGTGTAAGGCACTCTGCACCGTATGTTACACACTGCAGTACACAACGGCCGCAGTACAGGAGCTCTCAGTCGCTGTGTCCCGCTACAGCCTATCCTTGCAATGTAAGGCGCTCTGCGCCCTATGTTATACGCTGCAGTACTCAGAGGCCGCAGTCCCGGAGCTCTCAGTCACTGTGTCCAGCTACAGTCTCTCCTTGCAGTGTAAGGCGCTCTGCACCCTATGTTATACGCTGCAGTACTCAGAGGCCGCAGTCCCGGAGCTCTCAGTCACTGTGTCCAGCTACAGTCTCTCCTTGCAGTGTAAGGCACTCTGCACCGTAGGTTACACACTGCAGTACACAACGGCCGCAGCCCAGGAGCTCTTAGTCGCTGTGTCCCGCTACAGTCTCTCCTTGTAGTGTAAGGCACTCTGCACCCTATGTTACACACTGCAGTACACAATGGCCGCAGTCCAGGAGCTCTCAGTCGCTGTGTCCAGCTACAGTCTCTCCTTACAGTGTAAGGCGCTCTGCACCCTATGTTACACACTGCAGTACGCAACAGCCGCAGTCCAGGAGCTCTCAGTTGCTGTGTCCAGCTACAGTCTCTCCTTACAGTGTAAGGCGCTCTGCACCCTATGTTACACACTGTAGTACACAACGGCAGCAGTCCAGGAGCTCTCAGTCGCTGTGTCCAGCTACAGTCTCTCCTTGTAGTGTAAGGCACTCTGCACCCTATGTTACACACTGCAGTACACAACGGCCGCAGTCCAGGAGCTCCTAGTCGCTGTGTCCTGCTACAGTCTCTCCTTGCAGTGTAAGGCGCTCTGCGCCCTATGTTATATGCTGCAGTACTCAGAGGCCGCAGCAGTCCCGGAGCTCTCAGTCTCTGTGTCCCGCTACAGTCTCTCCTTGCAGTATAAGGCACTCTGCACCGTACGTTACACACTGCAGTACACAACGGCCGCAGTCCAGGAGCTCTCAGTCTCTGTTTCCTGTTACAGTCTCTCCTTGCAGTGTAAGGCACTCTGCACCGTATGTTACACACTGCAGTACACAACGGCCGCAGTCCAGGAGCTCTCAGTCGCTGTGTCCCGCTACACTCTCTCCTTGTAGTGTAAGGCACTCTGCACCCTATGTTACACACTGCAGTACACAACGACCGCAGTCCAGGAGCTCTCAGTCGCTGTGTCCAGCTACAGTCTCTCCTTACAGTGTAAGGCGCTCTGCACCCTATGTTACACACTGCAGTACACAACGGCCGCAGTCCAGGAGCTCTCAGTTGCTGTGTCCAGCTACAGTCTCTCCTTGTAGTGTAAGGCACTCTGCACCCTATGTTACACACTGCAGTACACAACGGCCGCAGTCCAGGAGCTCCTAGTCGCTGTGTCCTGCTACAGTCTCTCCTTGCAGTGTAAGGCACTCCGCACCATATGTTACACACTGCAGTACACAACGGCCGCAGTCCAGGAGCTCTCAGTCGCTGTGTCCAGCTACAGTCTCTCCTTGCAGTGTAAGGCGCTCTGCGCCCTATGTTATACGCTGCAGTACTCAGAGGCCGCAGCAGTCCCGGAGGTCTCAGTCTCTGTGTCCAGCTACAGTCTCTCCTTGCAGTGTAAGGCACTCTGCACCGTATGTTACACACTGCAGTACACAACGGCCGCAGTCCAGGAGCTCTCAGTCTCTGTGTCCCGTTACAGTCTCTCCTTGCAGTGTAAGGCACTCTGCACCGTATGTTACACACTGCAGTACACAACGGCCGCAGTCCAGGAGCTCTCAGTCGCTGTGTCCAGCTACAGTCTCTCCTTGTAGTGTAAGGCACTCTGCACCCTATGTTACACCCTGCAGTACACAACGGCCGCAGTCCAGGAGCTCCTAGTCGCTGTGTCCTGCTACAGTCTCTCCTTGCAGTGGAAGGCACTCTGCACCGTATGTTACACACTGCAGTACACAACGGCCGCAGTCCAGGAGCTCTCAGTCGCTGTGTCCAGCTACAGTCTCTCCTTGCAGTGTAAGGCGCTCTACGCCCTATGTTATACGCTGCAGTACTCAGAGGCCGCAGCAGTCCCGGAGCGCTCAGTCTCTGTGTCCCGCTACAGTCTCTCCTTGCAGTGTAAGGCACTCTGCACCGTATGTTACACACTGCAGTACACAACGGCCGCAGTCCAGGAGCTCTCAGGCGCTGTGTCCCGCTACAGCCTCTCCTTGCAATGTAAGGCGCTCTGCGCCCTATGTTATACGCTGCAGTACTCAGAGGCCGCAGTCCCGGAGCTCTCAGTCACTGTGTCCAGCTACAGTCTCTCCTTGCAGTGTAAGGCGCTCTGCACCCTATGTTATACGCTGCAGTACTCAGAGGCCGCAGTCCCGGAGCACTCAGTCACTGTGTCCAGCTACAGTCTCTCCTTGCAGTGTAAGGCACTCTGCACCGTAGGTTACACACTGCAGTACACAACGGCCGCAGCCCAGGAGCTCTCAGTCGCTGTGTCCCGCTACAGTCTCTCCTTGTAGTGTAAGGCACTCTGCACCCTATGTTACACATTGCAGTACACAACGGCCGCAGTCCAGGAGCTCTCAGTCGCTGTGTCCAGCTACAGTCTCTCCTTACAGTGTAAGGCGCTCTGCACCCTATGTTATACGCTGCAGTACTCATAGGCCGCAGTCCTGGAGCTCTCAGTCACTGTGTCCAGCTACAGTCTCTCCTTGCAGTGTAAGGCACTCTGCACCGTATGTTACACACTGCAGTACACAACGGCCGCAGTCCTGGAGCTCTCAGTCGCTGTGTCCAGCTACAGTCTCTCCTTACAGTGTAAGGCGCTCTGCACCCTATGTTATACGCTGCAGTACTCAGAGGCCGCAGTCCCGGAGCTCTCAGTCACTGTGTCCAGCTACAGTCTTTCCTTGCAGTGTAAGGCACTCTGCACCGTATGTTACACACTGCAGTACACAACGGCCGCAGTCCCGGAGCTCTCAGTCACTGTGTCCAGCTACAGTCTCTCCTTGCAGTGTAAAGGGCTCTGCAGTGCACCCTGTGTTATGCACTGCAGTACACAACGGCCACAGTCCAGGAGCTCTAAGTTGCTGTGTCCCGCTACAGTCTCTCCTTGTAGTGTAAGGCACTCTGCACCCTATGTTACACACTGCAGTACACAACGGCCGCAGTCCAGGAGCTCTCAGTCACTGTGTCCAGCTACAGTCTCTCCTTACAGTGTAAGGCACTATGCACCGTATGTTACACACTGCAGTACTCAGAGGCCGCAGTCCCGGAGCTCTCAGTCACTGTGTCCCGCTACAGCCTCTCCTTGCAATGTAAGGCGCTCTGCGCCCTATGTTATACGCTGCAATACTCAGAGGCCGCAGTCCAGGGCCGGACTTGTTACACACTGCAGTACACAACGGCCGCAGTCCAGGAGCTCTCAGTCGCTGTGTCCAGCTACAGTCTCTCCTTGCAGTGTAAGGCGCTCTGCGCCCTATGTTATACGCTGCAGTACTCAGAGGCCACAGCAGTCCCGGAGCTCTCAGTCTCTGTGTCCCGCTACAGTCTCTCCTTGCAGTGTAAGGCACTCTGCACCGTATGTTACACACTGCAGTACACAACGGCCGCAGTCCAGGAGCTCTCAGTCTCTGTGTCCCGTTACAGTCTCTCCTTGCAGTGTAAGGCACTCTGCACTGTATGTTACACACTGCAGTACACAACGGCCGCAGTCCAGGAGCTCTCAGTCGCTGTGTCCCGCTACAGTATCTCCTTGTAGTGTAAGGCACTCTGCACCCTATGTTACACACTGCAGTACGCAACGGCCGCAGTCCAGGAGCTCTCAGTTGCTGTGTCCAGCTACAGTCTCTCCTTACAGTGTAAGGCGCTCTGCACCCTATGTTACACACTGTAGTACACAACGGCCGCAGTCCAGGAGCTCTCAGTCGCTGTGTCCAGCTACAGTCTCTCCTTGTAGTGTAAGGCACTCTGCACCCTATGTTACACACTGCAGTACACAACGGCCACAGTCCAGGAGCTCCTAGTCGCTGTGTCCTGCTACAGTCTCTCCTTGCAGTGGAAGGCACTCTGCACCGTATGTTACACACTGCAGTACACAACGGCCGCAGTCCAGGAGCTCTCAGTCGCTGTGTCCAGCTACAGTCTCTCCTTGCAGTGTAAGGCGCTCTGCGCCCTATGTTATATGCTGCAGTACTCAGAGGCCGCAGCAGTCCCGGAGCTCTCAGTCTCTGTGTCCCGCTACAGTCTCTCCTTGCAGTGTAAGGCACTCTGCACCGTACGTTACACACTGCAGTACACAACGGCCGCAGTCCAGGAGCTCTCAGTCTCTGTGTCCTGTTACAGTCTCTCCTTGCAGTGTAAGGCACTCTGCACCGTATGTTACACACTGCAGTACACAACGGCCGCAGTCCAGGAGCTCTCAGTCGCTGTGTCCCGCTACACTCTCTCCTTGTAGTGTAAGGCACTCTGCACCCTATGTTACACACTGCAGTACACAACGGCTGCAGTCCAGGAGCTCTCAGTCGCTGTGTCCAGCTACAGTCTCTCCTTACAGTGTAAGGCGCTCTGCACCCTATGTTACACACTGCAGTACACAACGGCCGCAGTCCAGGAGCTCTCAGTTGCTGTGTCCAGCTACAGTCTCTCCTTGTAGTGTAAGGCACTCTGCACCCTATGTTACACACTGCAGTACACAACGGCCGCAGTCCAGGAGCTCCTAGTCGCTGTGTCCTGCTACAGTCTCTCCTTGCAGTGTAAGGCACTCTGCACCGTATGTTACACACTGCAGTACACAACGGCCGCAGTCCAGGAGCTCTCAGTCGCTGTGTCCAGCTACAGTCTCTCCTTGCAGTGTAAGGCGCTCTGCGCCGTATGTTATACGCTGCAGTACTCAGAGGCCGCAGCAGTCCTGGAGGTCTCAGTCTCTGTGTCCAGCTACAGTCTCTCCTTGCAGTGTAAGGCACTCTGCACCGTATGTTACACACTGCAGTACACAACGGCCGCAGTCCAGGAGCTCTCAGTCTCTGTGTCCCGTTACAGTCTCTCCTTGCAGTGTAAGGCACTCTGCACCGTATGTTACACACTGCAGTACACAACGGCCGGAGTCCAGGAGCTCTCAGTCGCTGTGTCCAGCTACAGTCTCTCCTTGTAGTGTAAGGCACTCTGCACCCTATGTTACACCCTGCAGTACACAACGGCCGCAGTCCAGGAGCTCCTAGTCGCTGTGTCCTGCTACAGTCTCTCCTTGCAGTGGAAGGCACTCTGCACCGTATGTTACACACTGCAGTACACAACGGCCGCAGTCCAGGAGCTCTCAGTCGCTGTGTCCAGCTACAGTCTCTCCTTGCAGTGTAAGGCGCTCTACGCCCTATGTTATACGCTGCAGTACTCAGAGGCCGCAGCAGTCCCGGAGCGCTCAGTCTCTGTGTCCCGCTACAGTCTCTCCTTGCAGTGTAAGGCACTCTGCACCGTATGTTACACACTGCAGTACACAACGGCCGCAGTCCAGGAGCTCTCAGTCTCTGTGTCCTGTTACAGTCTCTCCTTGCAGTGTAAGGCACTCTGCACCGTATGTTACACACTGCAGTACACAACGGCCGCAGTACAGGAGCTCTCAGTCGCTGTGTCCCGCTACAGCCTATCCTTGCAATGTAAGGCGCTCTGCGCCCTATGTTATACGCTGCAGTACTCAGAGGCCGCAGTCCCGGAGCTCTCAGTCACTGTGTCCAGCTACAGTCTCTCCTTGCAGTGTAAGGCGCTCTGCACCCTATGTTATACGCTGCAGTACTCAGAGGCCGCAGTCCCGGAGCTCTCAGTCACTGTGTCCAGCTACAGTCTCTCCTTGCAGTGTAAGGCACTCTGCACCGTAGGTTACACACTGCAGTACACAACGGCCGCAGCCCAGGAGCTCTTAGTCGCTGTGTCCCGCTACAGTCTCTCCTTGTAGTGTAAGGCACTCTGCACCCTATGTTACACACTGCAGTACACAATGGCCGCAGTCCAGGAGCTCTCAGTCGCTGTGTCCAGCTACAGTCTCTCCTTACAGTGTAAGGCGCTCTGCACCCTATGTTACACACTGCAGTACGCAACAGCCGCAGTCCAGGAGCTCTCAGTTGCTGTGTCCAGCTACAGTCTCTCCTTACAGTGTAAGGCGCTCTGCACCCTATGTTACACACTGTAGTACACAACGGCAGCAGTCCAGGAGCTCTCAGTCGCTGTGTCCAGCTACAGTCTCTCCTTGTAGTGTAAGGCACTCTGCACCCTATGTTACACACTGCAGTACACAACGGCCGCAGTCCAGGAGCTCCTAGTCGCTGTGTCCTGCTACAGTCTCTCCTTGCAGTGTAAGGCGCTCTGCGCCCTATGTTATATGCTGCAGTACTCAGAGGCCGCAGCAGTCCCGGAGCTCTCAGTCTCTGTGTCCCGCTACAGTCTCTCCTTGCAGTATAAGGCACTCTGCACCGTACGTTACACACTGCAGTACACAACGGCCGCAGTCCAGGAGCTCTCAGTCTCTGTTTCCTGTTACAGTCTCTCCTTGCAGTGTAAGGCACTCTGCACCGTATGTTACACACTGCAGTACACAACGGCCGCAGTCCAGGAGCTCTCAGTCGCTGTGTCCCGCTACACTCTCTCCTTGTAGTGTAAGGCACTCTGCACCCTATGTTACACACTGCAGTACACAACGACCGCAGTCCAGGAGCTCTCAGTCGCTGTGTCCAGCTACAGTCTCTCCTTACAGTGTAAGGCGCTCTGCACCCTATGTTACACACTGCAGTACACAACGGCCGCAGTCCAGGAGCTCTCAGTTGCTGTGTCCAGCTACAGTCTCTCCTTGTAGTGTAAGGCACTCTGCACCCTATGTTACACACTGCAGTACACAACGGCCGCAGTCCAGGAGCTCCTAGTCGCTGTGTCCTGCTACAGTCTCTCCTTGCAGTGTAAGGCACTCCGCACCATATGTTACACACTGCAGTACACAACGGCCGCAGTCCAGGAGCTCTCAGTCGCTGTGTCCAGCTACAGTCTCTCCTTGCAGTGTAAGGCGCTCTGCGCCCTATGTTATACGCTGCAGTACTCAGAGGCCGCAGCAGTCCCGGAGGTCTCAGTCTCTGTGTCCAGCTACAGTCTCTCCTTGCAGTGTAAGGCACTCTGCACCGTATGTTACACACTGCAGTACACAACGGCCGCAGTCCAGGAGCTCTCAGTCTCTGTGTCCCGTTACAGTCTCTCCTTGCAGTGTAAGGCACTCTGCACCGTATGTTACACACTGCAGTACACAACGGCCGCAGTCCAGGAGCTCTCAGTCGCTGTGTCCAGCTACAGTCTCTCCTTGTAGTGTAAGGCACTCTGCACCCTATGTTACACCCTGCAGTACACAACGGCCGCAGTCCAGGAGCTCCTAGTCGCTGTGTCCTGCTACAGTCTCTCCTTGCAGTGGAAGGCACTCTGCACCGTATGTTACACACTGCAGTACACAACGGCCGCAGTCCAGGAGCTCTCAGTCGCTGTGTCCAGCTACAGTCTCTCCTTGCAGTGTAAGGCGCTCTACGCCCTATGTTATACGCTGCAGTACTCAGAGGCCGCAGCAGTCCCGGAGCGCTCAGTCTCTGTGTCCCGCTACAGTCTCTCCTTGCAGTGTAAGGCACTCTGCACCGTATGTTACACACTGCAGTACACAACGGCCGCAGTCCAGGAGCTCTCAGGCGCTGTGTCCCGCTACAGCCTCTCCTTGCAATGTAAGGCGCTCTGCGCCCTATGTTATACGCTGCAGTACTCAGAGGCCGCAGTCCCGGAGCTCTCAGTCACTGTGTCCAGCTACAGTCTCTCCTTGCAGTGTAAGGCGCTCTGCACCCTATGTTATACGCTGCAGTACTCAGAGGCCGCAGTCCCGGAGCACTCAGTCACTGTGTCCAGCTACAGTCTCTCCTTGCAGTGTAAGGCACTCTGCACCGTAGGTTACACACTGCAGTACACAACGGCCGCAGCCCAGGAGCTCTCAGTCGCTGTGTCCCGCTACAGTCTCTCCTTGTAGTGTAAGGCACTCTGCACCCTATGTTACACATTGCAGTACACAACGGCCGCAGTCCAGGAGCTCTCAGTCGCTGTGTCCAGCTACAGTCTCTCCTTACAGTGTAAGGCGCTCTGCACCCTATGTTATACGCTGCAGTACTCATAGGCCGCAGTCCTGGAGCTCTCAGTCACTGTGTCCAGCTACAGTCTCTCCTTGCAGTGTAAGGCACTCTGCACCGTATGTTACACACTGCAGTACACAACGGCCGCAGTCCTGGAGCTCTCAGTCGCTGTGTCCAGCTACAGTCTCTCCTTACAGTGTAAGGCGCTCTGCACCCTATGTTATACGCTGCAGTACTCAGAGGCCGCAGTCCCGGAGCTCTCAGTCACTGTGTCCAGCTACAGTCTCTCCTTGCAGTGTAAAGGGCTCTGCAGTGCACCCTGTGTTATGCACTGCAGTACACAACGGCCACATTCCAGGAGCTCTAAGTCGCTGTGTCCCGCTACAGTCTCTCCTTGTAGTGTAAGGCACTCTGCACCCTATGTTACACACTGCAGTACACAACGGCCGCAGTCCAGGAGCTCTCAGTCACTGTGTCCAGCTACAGTCTCTCCTTACAGTGTAAGGCACTCTGCACCGTATGTTACACACTGCAGTACTCAGAGGCCGCAGTCCCGGAGCTCTCAGTCACTGTGTCCCGCTACAGCCTCTCCTTGCAATGTAAGGCGCTCTGTGCCCTATGTTATACGCTGCAATACTCAGAGGCCGCAGTCCAGGGCCGGACTTGTTACACACTGCAGTACACAACGGCCGCAGTCCAGGAGCTCTCAGTCGCTGTGTCCAGCTACAGTCTCTCCTTGCAGTGTAAGGCGCTCTGCGCCCTATGTTATACGCTGCAGTACTCAGAGGCCGCAGCAGTCCCGGAGCTCTCAGTCTCTGTGTCCCGCTACAGTCTCTCCTTGCAGTGTAAGGCACTCTGCACCGTATGTTACACACTGCAGTACGCAACGGCCGCAGTCCAGGAGCTCCTAGTCTCTGTGTCCCGTTACAGTCTCTCCTTGCAGTGTAAGGCACTCTGCGCCGTATGTTACACACTGCAGTACACAACGGCCGCAGTCCAGGAGCTCTCAGTCACTGTGTCCCGCTACAGTCTCTCCTTGTAGTGTAAGGCACTCTGCACCCTATGTTACACACTGCAGTACACAACGGCCGCAGTACAGGAGCTCTCAGTCGCTGTGTCCAGCTACAGTCTCTGCTTACAGTGTAAGGCGCTCTGCACCCTATGTTACACACTGCAGTACACAACGGCCGCAGTCCAGGAGCTCTCAGTCTCTGTGTCCCGTTACAGTCTCTCCTTGCAGTGTAAGGCACTCTGCACCGTATGTTACACACTGCAGTACACAACGGCCGCAGTCCAGGAGCTCTCAGTCGCTGTGTCCCGCTACAGCCTCTCCTTGCAATGTAAGGCGCTCTGCGCCCTATGTTATACGCTGCAGTACTAAGAGGCCACAGCAGTCCCGGAGCTCTTAGTCGCTGTGTCCAGCTACAGTCTCTGCTTACAGTGTAAGGCGCTCTGCACCCTATGTTACACACTGCAGTACACAACGGCCGCAGTCCAAGAGCTCTCAGTCTCTGTGTCCCGTTACAGTCTCTCCTTGCAGTGTAAGGCACTCTGGACCGTATGTTACACACTGCAGTACACAACGGCCGCAGTCCAGGAGCTCTCAGTCACTGTGTCCCGCTACAGTCTCTCCTTGTAGTGTAAGGCACTCTGCACCCTATGTTACACACTGCAGTACACAACAGCCGCAGTACAGGAGCTCTTAGTCGCTGTGTCCAGCTACAGTCTCTGCTTACAGTGTAAGGCACTCTGCACCCTATGTTACACACTGCAGTACACAACGGCCGCAGTCCAGGAGCTCCTAGTCGCTGTGTCCTGCTACAGTCTCTCCTTGCAGTGTAAGGCACTCTGCACCGTATGTTACACACTGCAGTACACAATGGCCGCAGTCCAGGAGCTCTCAGTCGCTGTGTCCAGCTACAGTCTCTCCTTGCAGTGTAAGGCGCTCTGCTACCTATGTTATACGCTGCAGTACTCAGAGGCCACAGCAGTCCCGGAGCTCTCAGTCTCTGTGTCCCGCTACAGTCTCTCCTTGCAGTGTAAGGCACTCTGCACCGTATGTTACACACTGCAGTACACAACGGCCGCAGTCCAGGAGGTCTCAGTCTCTGTGTCGCGTTACAGTCTCTCCTTGCAGTGTAAGGCACTATGCACTGTATGTTACACACTGCAGTACACAACGGCCGCAGTCCAGGAGCTCTCAGTCGCTGTGTCCCGCTACAGTCTCTCCTTGTAGTGTAAGGCACTCTGCACCCTATGTTACACACTGCAGTACGCAACGGCCGCAGTCCAGGAGCTCTCAGTCGCTGTGTCCAGCTACAGTCTCTCCTTACAGTGTAAGGCGCTCTGCACCCTATGTTACACACTGCAGTACACAACGGCCGCAGTCCAGGAGCTCTCAGTCGCTGTGTCCAGCTACAGTCTCTCCTTGTAGTGTAAGGCACTCTGCACCCTATGTTACACACTGCAGTACACAACGGCCGCAGTCCAGGAGCTCCTAGTCGCTGTGTCCTGCTACAGTCTCTCCTTGCAGTGTAAGGCACTCTGCACCGTATGTTACACACTGCAGTACACAACGGCCGCAGTCCAGGAGCTCTCAGTCGCTGTGTCCAGCTACAGTCTCTCCTTGCAGTGTAAGGCGCTCTGCGCCCTATGTTATATGCTGCAGTACTCAGAGGCCGCAGCAGTCCCGGAGCTCTCAGTCTCTGTGTCCCGCTACAGTCTCCCTTGCAGTGTAAGGCACTCTGCACCGTACGTTACACACTGCAGTACACAACGGCCGCAGTCCAGGAGCTCTCAGTCTCTGTGTCCTGTTACAGTCTCTCCTTGCAGTGTAAGGCACTCTGCACCGTATGTTACACACTGCAGTACACAACGGCCGCAGTCCAGGAGCTCTCAGTCGCTGTGTCCCGCTACAGTCTCTCCTTGTAGTGTAAGGCACTCTGCACCCTATGTTACACACTGCAGTACACAATGGCCGCAGTCCAGGAGCTCTCAGTCGCTGTGTCCAGCTACAGTCTCTCCTTACAGTGTAAGGCGGTCTGCACCCTATGTTACACACTGCAGTACACAACGGCCGCAGTCCAGGAGCTCTCAGTCGCTGTGTCCAGCTACAGTCTCTCCTTGCAGTGTAAGGCGCTCAGCGCCCTATGTTATACGCTGCAGTACTCAGAGGCCGCAGCAGTCCCGGAGCTCTCAGTCTCTGTGTCCCGCTACAGTCTCTCCTTGCAGTGTAAGGCACTCTGCACCGTATGTTACACACTGCAGTACACAACGGCCGCAGTCCAGGAGCTCTCAGTCTCTGTGTCCCGTTACAGTCTCTCCTTGCAGTGTAAGGCACTCTGCACCGTATGTTACACACTGCAGTACACAACGGCCGCAGTCCAGGAGCTCTCAGTTGCTGTGTCCCGCTACAGTCTCTACTTGTAGTGTAAGGCACTCTGCACCGTATGTTACACACTGCAGTACACAACGGCCGCAGTCCAGGAGCTCTCAGTCGCTGTGTCCCGCTACAGTCTCTCCTTGTAGTGTAAGGCACTCTGCACCGTATGTTACACACTGCAGTACACAAAGGCCGCAGTCCTGGAGTTCTCAGTCACTGTGTCTCGCTACAGTCTCTCCTTGCAGTGTAAAGGGTTCTGCAGTGCACCCTGTGTTATGCACTGTAGTCCACAGAGGCCGCACTGAGTCCTGGAGCTCCTAGTCGCTGTGTCCCGCTACAGTCTCTCCTTGTAGTGTAAGGCACTCTGCACCGTATGTTACACACTGCAGTACACAACGGCCGCAGCCCAGGAGCTCTCAGTCGCTGTGTCCAGCTACAGTCTCTCCTTGCAGTGTAAGGCACTCTGCACCGTATGTTACACACTGCAGTACACAACGGCCGCAGTCCAGGAGCTCTCAGTCGCTGTGTCCCTCTACAGTCTCTCCTTGTAGTGTAAGGCACTCTGCACCGTATGTTACACACTGCAGTACACAAAGGCGCAGTCCTGGAGTTCTTAGTCGCTGTGTCCAGCTACAGTCTCTGCTTACAGTGTAAGGCACTCTGCACCCTATGTTACACACTGCAGTACACAACGGCCGCAGTCCAGGAGCTCCTAGTCGCTGTGTCCTGCTACAGTCTCTCCTTGCAGTGTAAGGCACTCTGCACCGTATGTTACACACTGCAGTACACAATGGCCGCAGTCCAGGAGCTCTCAGTCGCTGTGTCCAGCTACAGTCTCTTCTTGCAGTGTAAGGCGCTCTGCTACCTATGTTATACGCTGCAGTACTCAGAGGCCACAGCAGTCCCGGAGCTCTCAGTCTCTGTGTCCCGCTACAGTCTCTCCTTGCAGTGTAAGGCACTCTGCACCGTATGTTACACACTGCAGTACACAACGGCCGCAGTCCAGGAGCTCTCAGTCTCTGTGTCGCGTTACAGTCTCTCCTTGCAGTGTAAGGCACTATGCACTGTATGTTACACACTGCAGTACACAACGGCCGCAGTCCAGGAGCTCTCAGTCGCTGTGTCCCGCTACAGTCTCTCCTTGTAGTGTAAGGCACTCTGCACCCTATGTTACACACTGCAGTACGCAACGGCCGCAGTCCAGGAGCTCTCAGTCGCTGTGTCCAGCTACAGTCTCTCCTTACAGTGTAAGGCGCTCTGCACCCTATGTTACACACTGCAGTACACAACGGCCGCAGTCCAGGAGCTCTCAGTCGCTGTGTCCAGCTACAGTCTCTCCTTGTAGTGTAAGGCACTCTGCACCCTATGTTACACACTGCAGTACACAACGGCCGCAGTCCAGGAGCTCCTAGTCGCTGTGTCCTGCTACAGTCTCTCCTTGCAGTGTAAGGCACTCTGCACCGTATGTTACACACTGCAGTACACAACGGCCGCAGTCCAGGAGCTCTCAGTCGCTGTGTCCAGCTACAGTCTCTCCTTGCAGTGTAAGGCGCTCTGCGCCCTATGTTATATGCTGCAGTACTCAGAGGCCGCAGCAGTCCCGGAGCTCTCAGTCTCTGTGTCCCGCTACAGTCTCCCTTGCAGTGTAAGGCACTCTGCACCGTACGTTACACACTGCAGTACACAACGGCCGCAGTCCAGGAGCTCTCAGTCTCTGTGTCCTGTTACAGTCTCACCTTGCAGTGTAAGGCACTCTGCACCGTATGTTACACACTGCAGTACACAACGGCCGCAGTCCAGGAGCTCTCAGTCGCTGTGTCCCGCTACAGTCTCTCCTTGTAGTGTAAGGCACTCTGCACCCTATGTTACACACTGCAGTACACAACGGCCGCAGTCCAGGAGCTCTCAGTCGCTGTGTCCAGCTACAGTCTCTCCTTACAGTGTAAGGCGGTCTGCACCCTATGTTACACACTGCAGTACACAACGGCCGCAGTCCAGGAGCTCTCAGTCGCTGTGTCCAGCTACAGTCTCTCCTTGCAGTGTAAGGCGCTCAGCGCCCTATGTTATACGCTGCAGTACTCAGAGGCCACAGCAGTCCCGGAGCTCTCAGTCTCTGTGTCCCGCTACAGTCTCTCCTTGCAGTGTAAGGCACTCTGCACCGTATGTTACACACTGCAGTACACAACGGCCGCAGTCCAGGAGCTCCTAGTCTCTGTGTCCCGTTACAGTCTCTCCTTGCAGTGTAAGGCACTCTGCACCGTATGTTACACACTGCAGTACACAACGGCCGCAGTCCAGGAGCTCTCAGTCGCTGTGTCCCGCTACAGTCTCTCCTTGTAGTGTAAGGCACTCTGCACCGTATGTTACACACTGCAGTACACAACGGCCGCAGTCCAGGAGCTCTCAGTCGCTGTGTCCCGCTACAGTCTCTCCTTGTAGTGTAAGGCACTCTGCACCGTATGTTACACACTGCAGTACACAAAGGCCGCAGTCCTGGAGTTCTCAGTCACTGTGTCTCGCTACAGTCTCTCCTTGCAGTGTAAAGGGTTCTGCAGTGCACCCTGTGTTATGCACTGTAGTCCACAGAGGCCGCACTGAGTCCTGGAGCTCCTAGTCGCTGTGTCCCGCTACAGTCTCTCCTTGTAGTGTAAGGCACTCTGCACCGTATGTTACACACTGCAGTACACAACGGCCGCAGCCCAGGAGCTCTCAGTCGCTGTGTCCAGCTACAGTCTCTCCTTGCAGTGTAAGGCACTCTGCACCGTATGTTACACACTGCAGTACACAACGGCCGCAGTCCAGGAGCTCTCAGTCGCTGTGTCCCTCTACAGTCTCTCCTTGTAGTGTAAGGCACTCTGCACCGTATGTTACACACTGCAGTACACAAAGGCGCAGTCCTGGAGTTCTCAGTCACTGTGTCTCGCTACAGTCTCTCCTTGCAGTGTAAAGGGTTCGGCAGTGCACCCTGTGTTATGCACTGTAGTCCACAGAGGCCGCACTGAGTCCTGGAGCTCCTAGTCGCTGTGTCCCGCTACAGTCTCTCCTTGTAGTGTAAGGCACTCTGCACCGTATGTTACACACTGCAGTACACAACGGCCGCAGCCCAGGAGCTCTCAGTCGCTGTGTCCAGCTACAGTCTCTCCTTGCAGTGTAAGGCACTCTGCACTGTATGTTACACACTGCAGTACACAACGGCCGCAGTCCAGGAGCTCTCAGTCGCTGTGTCCCGCTACAGTCTCTCCTTGTAGTGTAAGGCACTCTGCACCGTATGTTACACACTGCAGTACACAACGGCCGCAGCCCAGGAGCTCTCAGTCGCTGTGTCCAGCTACAGTCTCTCCTTGCAGTGTAAGGCACTCTGCACCGTATGTTACACACTGCAGTACACAACGGCCGCAGTCCAGGAGCTCTCAGTCGCTGTGTCCCGCTACAGTCTCTCCTTGTAGTGTAAGGCACTCTGCACCGTATGTTACACACTGCAGTACACAAAGGCCGCAGTCCTGGAGTTCTCAGTCACTGTGTCTCGCTACAGTCTCTCCTTGCAGTGTAAAGGGTTCTGCAGTGCACCCTGTGTTATGCACTGTAGTCCACAGAGGCCGCACTGAGTCCTGGAGCTCCTAGTCGCTGTGTCCCGCTACAGTCTCTCCTTGTAGTGTAAGGCACTCTGCACCGTATGTTACACACTGCAGTACTCAGAGGCCGCAGTCCCGGTGCTCTCAGGCGCTGTGTCCAGCTACAGTCTCTCCTTACAGTGTAAGGCGCTCTGCACCCTATGTTATACGCTGCAGTACTCAGAGGCCGCAGTCCCGGAGCTCTCATTCGCTGTGTCCAGCTACAGTCTCTCCTTGCAGTGTAAGGCGCTCTGCGCCCTATGTTATACGCCGCAGTACTCAGAGGCCGCAGTCCCGGAGCTCTCAGTCACTGTGTCCAGCTACAGTCTCTCCTTGCAGTGTAAGGCGCTCTGCACCCTATGTTATACGCTGCAGTACTCAGAGGCCGCAGTCCCGGAGCTCTCAGTCACTGTGTCCAGCTACAGTCTCTCCTTGCAGTGTAAGGCACTCTGCACCGTATGTTACACACTGCAGTACACAACGGCCACAGTCCAGGAGCTCTAAGTCGCTGTGTCCCGCTACAGTCTCTCTTTGTAGTGTAAGGCACTCTGCACCGTATGTTACACATTGCAGTACACAACGGCCGCAGTCCAGGAGCTCTCAGTCACTGTGTCCAGCTACAGTCTCTCCTTACAGTGTAAGGCGCTCTGCGCCCTATGTTATACGCTGCAGTACTCAGAGGCCGCAGTCCAGGAGCTCTCAGTCACTGTGTCCAGCTACAGTCTCTCCTTGCAGTGTAAGGCGCTCTGCACCCTATGTTATACGCTGCAGTACTCAGAGGCCGCAGTCCCGGAGCTCTCAGTCACTGTGTCCAGCTACAGTCTCTCCTTGCAGTGTAAGGCACTCTGCACCGTATGTTACACACTGCAGTACACAACGGCCGCAGCCCAGGAGCTCTCAGTCGCTGTGTCCCGCTACAGTCTCTCTTTGTAGTGTAAGGCACTCTGCACCCTATGTTACACACTGCAGCACACAACGGCCGCAGTCCAGGAGCTCTCAGTCGCTGTGTCCAGCTACAGTCTCTCCTTGCAGTGTAAGGCGCTCTGCGCCCTATGTTATACGCTGCAGTACTCAGAGGCCACAGCAGTCCCGGAGCTCTCAGTCTCTGTGTCCCGCTACAGTCTCTCCTTGCAGTGTAAGGCACTCTGCACCGTATGTTACACACTGCAGTACACAACGGCCGCAGTCCAGGAGCTCTCAGTCTCTGTGTCCCGTTACAGTCTCTCCTTGCAGTGTAAGGCACTCTGCACTGTATGTTACACACTGCAGTACACAACGGCCGCAGTCCAGGAGCTCTCAGTCGCTGTGTCCCGCTACAGTCTCTCCTTGTAGTGTAAGGCACTCTGCACCCTATGTTACACACTGCAGTACGCAACGGCCGCAGTCCAGGAGCTCTCAGTTGCTGTGTCCAGCTACAGTCTCTCCTTACAGTGTAAGGCGCTCTGCACCCTATGTTACACACTGCAGTACACAACGGCCGCAGTCCAGGAGCTCTCAGTCGCTGTGTCCAGCTACAGTCTCTCCTTGTAGTGTAAGGCACTCTGCACCCTATGTTACACACTGCAGTACACAATTTCCGCAGTCCAGGAGCTCCTAGTCGCTGTGTCCTGCTACAGTCTCTCCTTGCAGTGTAAGGCACTCTGCACCGTATGTTACACACTGCAGTACACAACGGCCGCAGTCCAGGAGCTCTCAGTCGCTGTGTCCAGCTACAGTCTCTCCTTGCAGTGTAAGGCGCTCTGCGCCCTATGTTATATGCTGCAGTACTCAGAGGCCGCAGCAGTCCCGGAGCTCTCAGTCTCTGTGTCCCGCTACAGTCTCTCCTTGCAGTGTAAGGCACTCTGCACCGTATGTTACACACTGCAGTACACAACGGCCGCAGTCCAGGAGCTCTCAGTCTCTGTGTCCCGTTACAGTCTCTCCTTGCAGTGTAAGGCACTCTGCACCGTATGTTACACACTGCAGTACACAACGGCCGCAGTCCAGGAGCTCTCAGTTGCTGTGTCCCGCTACAGTCTCTACTTGTAGTGTAAGGCACTCTGCACCGTATGTTACACACTGCAGTACACAACGGCCGCAGTCCAGGAGCTCTCAGTCGCTGTGTCCCGCTACAGTCTCTCCTTGTAGTGTAAGGCACTCTGCACCGTATGTTACACACTGCAGTACACAAAGGCCGCAGTCCTGGAGTTCTCAGTCACTGTGTCTCGCTACAGTCTCTCCTTGCAGTGTAAAGGGTTCTGCAGTGCACCCTGTGTTATGCACTGTAGTCCACAGAGGCCGCACTGAGTCCTGGAGCTCCTAGTCGCTGTGTCCCGCTACAGTCTCTCCTTGTAGTGTAAGGCACTCTGCACCGTATGTTACACACTGCAGTACACAACGGCCGCAGCCCAGGAGCTCTCAGTCGCTGTGTCCAGCTACAGTCTCTCCTTGCAGTGTAAGGCACTCTGCACCGTATGTTACACACTGCAGTACACAACGGCCGCAGTCCAGGAGCTCTCAGTCGCTGTGTCCCTCTACAGTCTCTCCTTGTAGTGTAAGGCACTCTGCACCGTATGTTACACACTGCAGTACACAAAGGCGCAGTCCTGGAGTTCTTAGTCGCTGTGTCCAGCTACAGTCTCTGCTTACAGTGTAAGGCACTCTGCACCCTATGTTACACACTGCAGTACACAACGGCCGCAGTCCAGGAGCTCCTAGTCGCTGTGTCCTGCTACAGTCTCTCCTTGCAGTGTAAGGCACTCTGCACCGTATGTTACACACTGCAGTACACAACGGCCGCAGTCCAGGAGCTCTCAGTCTCTGTGTCGCGTTACAGTCTCTCCTTGCAGTGTAAGGCACTATGCACTGTATGTTACACACTGCAGTACACAACGGCCGCAGTCCAGGAGCTCTCAGTCGCTGTGTCCCGCTACAGTCTCTCCTTGTAGTGTAAGGCACTCTGCACCCTATGTTACACACTGCAGTACGCAACGGCCGCAGTCCAGGAGCTCTCAGTCGCTGTGTCGCGTTACAGTCTCTCCTTGCAGTGTAAGGCACTATGCACTGTATGTTACACACTGCAGTACACAACGGCCGCAGTCCAGGAGCTCTCAGTCTCTGTGTCGCGTTACAGTCTCTCCTTGCAGTGTAAGGCACTATGCACTGTATGTTACACACTGCAGTACACAACGGCCGCAGTCCAGGAGCTCTCAGTCGCTGTGTCCCGCTACAGTCTCTCCTTGTAGTGTAAGGCACTCTGCACCCTATGTTACACACTGCAGTACGCAACGGCCGCAGTCCAGGAGCTCTCAGTCGCTGTGTCCAGCTACAGTCTCTCCTTACAGTGTAAGGCGCTCTGCACCCTATGTTACACACTGCAGTACACAACGGCCGCAGTCCAGGAGCTCTCAGTCGCTGTGTCCAGATACAGTCTCTCCTTGTAGTGTAAGGCACTCTGCACCCTATGTTACACACTGCAGTACACAACGGCCGCAGTCCAGGAGCTCCTAGTCGCTGTGTCCTGCTACAGTCTCTCCTTGCAGTGTAAGGCACTCTGCACCGTATGTTACACACTGCAGTACACAACGGCCGCAGTCCAGGAGCTCTCAGTCGCTGTGTCCAGCTACAGTCTCTCCTTGCAGTGTAAGGCGCTCTGCGCCCTATGTTATATGCTGCAGTACTCAGAGGCCGCAGCAGTCCCGGAGCTCTCAGTCTCTGTGTCCCGCTACAGTCTCCCTTGCAGTGTAAGGCACTCTGCACCGTACGTTACACACTGCAGTACACAACGGCCGCAGTCCAGGAGCTCTCAGTCTCTGTGTCCTGTTACAGTCTCACCTTGCAGTGTAAGGCACTCTGCACCGTATGTTACACACTGCAGTACACAACGGCCGCAGTCCAGGAGCTCTCAGTCGCTGTGTCCCGCTACAGTCTCTCCTTGTAGTGTAAGGCACTCTGCACCCTATGTTACACACTGCAGTACACAACGGCCGCAGTCCAGGAGCTCTCAGTCGCTGTGTCCAGCTACAGTCTCTCCTTACAGTGTAAGGCGGTCTGCACCCTATGTTACACACTGCAGTACACAACGGCCGCAGTCCAGGAGCTCTCAGTCGCTGTGTCCAGCTACAGTCTCTCCTTGCAGTGTAAGGCGCTCAGCGCCCTATGTTATACGCTGCAGTACTCAGAGGCCGCAGCAGTCCCGGAGCTCTCAGTCTCTGTGTCCCGCTACAGTCTCTCCTTGCAGTGTAAGGCACTCTGCACCGTATGTTACACACTGCAGTACACAACGGCCGCAGTCCAGGAGCTCTCAGTCGCTGTGTCCCGCTACAGTCTCTCCTTGTAGTGTAAGGCACTCTGCACCGTATGTTACACACTGCAGTACACAACGGCCGCAGTCCAGGAGCTCTCAGTCGCTGTGTCCCGCTACAGTCTCTCCTTGTAGTGTAAGGCACTCTGCACCGTATGTTACACACTGCAGTACACAACGGCCGCAGTCCAGGAGCTCTCAGTCGCTGTGTCCCGCTACAGTCTCTCCTTGTAGTGTAAGGCACTCTGCACCGTATGTTACACACTGCAGTACACAAAGGCCGCAGTCCTGGAGTTCTCAGTCACTGTGTCTCGCTACAGTCTCTCCTTGCAGTGTAAAGGGTTCTGCAGTGCACCCTGTGTTATGCACTGTAGTCCACAGAGGCCGCACTGAGTCCTGGAGCTCCTAGTCGCTGTGTCCCGCTACAGTCTCTCCTTGTAGTGTAAGGCACTCTGCACCGTATGTTACACACTGCAGTACACAACGGCCGCAGCCCAGGAGCTCTCAGTCGCTGTGTCCAGCTACAGTCTCTCCTTGCAGTGTAAGGCACTCTGCACCGTATGTTACACACTGCAGTACACAACGGCCGCAGTCCAGGAGCTCTCAGTCGCTGTGTCCCTCTACAGTCTCTCCTTGTAGTGTAAGGCACTCTGCACCGTATGTTACACACTGCAGTACACAAAGGCGCAGTCCTGGAGTTCTCAGTCACTGTGTCTCGCTACAGTCTCTCCTTGCAGTGTAAAGGGTTCGGCAGTGCACCCTGTGTTATGCACTGTAGTCCACAGAGGCCGCACTGAGTCCTGGAGCTCCTAGTCGCTGTGTCCCGCTACAGTCTCTCCTTGTAGTGTAAGGCACTCTGCACCGTATGTTACACACTGCAGTACACAACGGCCGCAGCCCAGGAGCTCTCAGTCGCTGTGTCCAGCTACAGTCTCTCCTTGCAGTGTAAGGCACTCTGCACTGTATGTTACACACTGCAGTACACAACGGCCGCAGTCCAGGAGCTCTCAGTCGCTGTGTCCCGCTACAGTCTCTCCTTGTAGTGTAAGGCACTCTGCACCGTATGTTACACACTGCAGTACACAACGGCCGCAGCCCAGGAGCTCTCAGTCGCTGTGTCCAGCTACAGTCTCTCCTTGCAGTGTAAGGCACTCTGCACCGTATGTTACACACTGCAGTACACAACGGCCGCAGTCCAGGAGCTCTCAGTCGCTGTGTCCCGCTACAGTCTCTCCTTGTAGTGTAAGGCACTCTGCACCGTATGTTACACACTGCAGTACACAAAGGCCGCAGTCCTGGAGTTCTCAGTCACTGTGTCTCGCTACAGTCTCTCCTTGCAGTGTAAAGGGTTCTGCAGTGCACCCTGTGTTATGCACTGTAGTCCACAGAGGCCGCACTGAGTCCTGGAGCTCCTAGTCGCTGTGTCCCGCTACAGTCTCTCCTTGTAGTGTAAGGCACTCTGCACCGTATGTTACACACTGCAGTACTCAGAGGCCGCAGTCCCGGTGCTCTCAGGCGCTGTGTCCAGCTACAGTCTCTCCTTACAGTGTAAGGCGCTCTGCACCCTATGTTATACGCTGCAGTACTCAGAGGCCGCAGTCCCGGAGCTCTCATTCGCTGTGTCCAGCTACAGTCTCTCCTTGCAGTGTAAGGCGCTCTGCGCCCTATGTTATACGCCGCAGTACTCAGAGGCCGCAGTCCCGGAGCTCTCAGTCACTGTGTCCAGCTACAGTCTCTCCTTGCAGTGTAAGGCGCTCTGCACCCTATGTTATACGCTGCAGTACTCAGAGGCCGCAGTCCCGGAGCTCTCAGTCACTGTGTCCAGCTACAGTCTCTCCTTGCAGTGTAAGGCACTCTGCACCGTATGTTACACACTGCAGTACACAACGGCCACAGTCCAGGAGCTCTAAGTCGCTGTGTCCCGCTACAGTCTCTCTTTGTAGTGTAAGGCACTCTGCACCGTATGTTACACATTGCAGTACACAACGGCCGCAGTCCAGGAGCTCTCAGTCACTGTGTCCAGCTACAGTCTCTCCTTACAGTGTAAGGCGCTCTGCGCCCTATGTTATACGCTGCAGTACTCAGAGGCCGCAGTCCAGGAGCTCTCAGTCACTGTGTCCAGCTACAGTCTCTCCTTGCAGTGTAAGGCGCTCTGCACCCTATGTTATACGCTGCAGTACTCAGAGGCCGCAGTCCCGGAGCTCTCAGTCACTGTGTCCAGCTACAGTCTCTCCTTGCAGTGTAAGGCACTCTGCACCGTATGTTACACACTGCAGTACACAACGGCCGCAGCCCAGGAGCTCTCAGTCGCTGTGTCCCGCTACAGTCTCTCTTTGTAGTGTAAGGCACTCTGCACCCTATGTTACACACTGCAGTACACAACGGCCGCAGTCCAGGAGCTCTCAGTCGCTGTGTCCAGCTACAGTCTCTCCTTGCAGTGTAAGGCGCTCTGCGCCCTATGTTATACGCTGCAGTACTCAGAGGCCACAGCAGTCCCGGAGCTCTCAGTCTCTGTGTCCCGCTACAGTCTCTCCTTGCAGTGTAAGGCACTCTGCACCGTATGTTACACACTGCAGTACACAACGGCCGCAGTCCAGGAGCTCTCAGTCTCTGTGTCCCGTTACAGTCTCTCCTTGCAGTGTAAGGCACTCTGCACTGTATGTTACACACTGCAGTACACAACGGCCGTAGTCCAGGAGCTCTCAGTCGCTGTGTCCCGCTACAGTCTCTCCTTGTAGTGTAAGGCACTCTGCACCCTATGTTACACACTGCAGTACGCAACGGCCGCAGTCCAGGAGCTCTCAGTTGCTGTGTCCAGCTACAGTCTCTCCTTACAGTGTAAGGCGCTCTGCACCCTATGTTACACACTGCAGTACACAACGGCCGCAGTCCAGGAGCTCTCAGTCGCTGTGTCCAGCTACAGTCTCTCCTTGTAGTGTAAGGCACTCTGCACCCTATGTTACACACTGCAGTACACAATTTCCGCAGTCCAGGAGCTCCTAGTCGCTGTGTCCTGCTACAGTCTCTCCTTGCAGTGTAAGGCACTCTGCACCGTATGTTACACACTGCAGTACACAACGGCCGCAGTCCAGGAGCTCTCAGTCGCTGTGTCCAGCTACAGTCTCTCCTTGCAGTGTAAGGCGCTCTGCGCCCTATGTTATATGCTGCAGTACTCAGAGGCCGCAGCAGTCCCGGAGCTCTCAGTCTCTGTGTCCCGCTACAGTCTCTCCTTGCAGTGTAAGGCACTCTGCACCGTACGTTACACACTGCAGTACACAACGGCCGCAGTCCAGGAGCTCTCAGTCTCTGTGTCCTGTTACAGTCTCTCCTTGCAGTGTAAGGCACTCTGCACCGTATGTTACACACTGCAGTACACAACGGCCACAGTCCAGGAGCTCTCAGTCGCTGTGTCCCGCTACAGCCTCTCCTTGTAGTGTAAGGCACTCTGCACCCTATGTTACACACTGCAGTACACAACGGCCGCAATCCAGGAGCTCTCAGTCGCTGTGTCCAGCTACAGTCTCTCCTTACAGTGTAAGGCGTTCTGCACCCTATGTTACACACTGCAGTACACAACGGCCGCAGTCCAGGAGCTCTCAGTCGCTGTGTCCAGCTACAGTCTCTCCTTGTAGTGTAAGGCACTCTGCACCCTATGTTACACACTGCAGTACACAACGGCCGCAGTCCAGGAGCTCCTAGTCGCTGTGTCCTGCTACAGTCTCTCCTTGCAGTGTAAGGCACTCTGCGCCCTATGTTATATGCTGCAGTACTCAGAGGCCGCAGCAGTCCCGGAGCTCTCAGTCTCTGTGTCCCGCTACAGTCTCTCCTTGCAGTGTAAGGCACTCTGCACCGTATGTTACACACTGCAGTACACAACGGCCGCAGTCCAGGAGCTCTCAGTCTCTGTGTCCCGTTACAGTCTCTCCTTGCACTGTAAGGCACTCTGCACCGTATGTTACACACTGCAGTACACAACGGCCGCAGTCCAGGAGCTCTCAGTCGCTGTGTCCAGCTACAGTCTCTCCTTGTAGTGTAAGGCACTCTGCACCCTATGTTACACCCTGCAGTACACAACGGCCGCAGTCCAGGAGCTCTCAGTCGCTGTGTCCAGCTACAGTCTCTCCCTGCAGTGTAAGGCACTCTGCACCGTATGTTACACACTGCAGTACACAACGGCCGCAGTCCAGGAGCTCTCAGTCTCTGTGTCCCGTTACAGTCTCTCCTTGCAGTGTAAGGCACTCTGCACCGTATGTTACACACTGCAGTACACAATGGCTGCAGTCCAGGAGCTCTCAGTCGCTGTGTCCAGCTACAGTCTCTCCTTGCAGTGTAAGGCGCTCTGCGCCTATGTTATATGCTGCAGTACTCAGAGGCCGCAGCAGTCCCGGAGCTCTCAGTCTCTGTGTCCCGCTACAGTCTCTCCTTGCAGTGTAAGGCACTCTGCACCGTATGTTACACACTGCAGTACACAACGGCCGCAGTCCAGGAGCTCTCAGTCTCTGTGTCCCGTTACAGTCTCTCCTTGCACTGTAAGGCACTCTGCACCGTATGTTACACACTGCAGTACACAACGGCCGCAGTCCAGGAGCTCTCAGTCGCTGTGTCCAGCTACAGTCTCTCCTTGTAGTGTAAGGCACTCTGCACCCTATGTTACACCCTGCAGTACACAACGGCCGCAGTCCAGGAGCTCTCAGTCGCTGTGTCCAGCTACAGTCTCTCCTTGCAGTGTAAGGCACTCTGCACCGTATGTTACACACTGCAGTACACAACGGCCGCAGTCCAGGAGCTCTCAGTCTCTGTGTCCCGTTACAGTCTCTCCTTGCAGTGTAAGGCACTCTGCACCGTATGTTACACACTGCAGTACACAACGGCTGCAGTCCAGGAGCTCTCAGTCGCTGTGTCCCGCTACAGCCTCTCCTTGCAATGTAAGGCGCTCTGCGCCCTATGTTATACGCTGCAGTACTCAGAGGCCGCAGTCCCGGAGCTCTCAGTCACTGTGTCCAGCTACAGTCTCTCCTTGCAGTGTAAGGCGCTCTGCGCCCTATGTTATACGCTGCAGTACTCAGAGGCCGCAGTCCCGGAGCTCTCAGTCACTGTGTCCAGCTACAGTCTCTCCTTGCAGTGTAAGGCACTCTGCACCGTAGATTACACACTGCAGTACACAACGGCCGCAGCCCAGGAGCTCTCAGTCGCTGTGTCCCGCTACAGTCTCTCCTTGTAGTGTAAGGCACTCTGCACCCTATGTTACACACTGCAGTACACAACGGCCGCAGTCCAGGAGCTCTCAGTCGCTGTGTCCAGCTACAGTCTCTCCTTACAGTGTAAGGCGCTCTGCACCCTATGTTATACGCTGCAGTACTCAGAGGCCGCAGTCCTGGAGCTCTCATTCACTGTGTCCAGCTACAGTCTCTCCTTGCAGTGTAAGGCACTCTGCACCGTATGTTACACACTGCAGTACACAACGGCCGCAGTCCTGGAGCTCTCAGTCGCTGTGTCCAGCTACAGTCTCTCCTTACAGTGTAAGGCGCTCTGCACCCTATGTTATACGCTGCAGTACTCAGAGGCCGCAGTCCCGGAGCTCTCAGTCACTGTGTCCAGCTACAGTCTCTCCTTGCAGTGTAAAGGGCTCTGCAGTGCACCCTGTGTTATGCACTGCAGTACACAACGGCCACAGTCCAGGAGCTCTAAGTCGCTGTGTCCCGCTACAGTCTCTCCTTGTAGTGTAAGGCACTCTGCACCCTATGTTACACACTGCAGTACACAACGGCCGCAGTCCAGGAGCTCTCAGTCACTGTGTCCAGCTACAGTCTCTCCTTACAGTGTAAGGCACTCTGCACCGTATGTTATACACTGCAGTACTCAGAGGCCGCAGTCCCGGAGCTCTCAGTCACTGTGTCCCGCTACAGCCTCTCCTTGCAATGTAAGGCGCTCTGCGCCCTATGTTATACGCTGCAATAATCAGAGGCCGCAGTCCAGGGCCGGACTTGTTACACACTGCAGTACACAACGGCCGCAGTCCAGGAGCTCTCAGTCGCTGTGTCCAGCTACAGTCTCTCCTTGCAGTTTAAGGCGCTCTGCGCCCTATGTTATACGCTGCAGTACTCAGAGGGCGCAGCAGTCCCGGAGCTCTCAGTCTCTGTTTCCCGCTACAGTCTCTCCTTGCAGTGTAAGGCACTCTGCACCGTATGTTACACACTGCAGTACACAATGGCCGCAGTCCAGGAGCTCCTAGTCTCTGTGTCCCGTTACAGTCTCTCCTTGCAGTGTAAGGCACTCTGCACCGTATGTTACACACTGCAGTACACAACGGCCGCAGTCCAGGAGCTCTCAGTCACTGTGTCCCGCTACAGTCTCTCCTTGTAGTGTAAGGCACTCTGCACCCTATGTTACACACGGCAGTACACAACGGCCGCAGTACAGGAGCTCTCAGTCGCTGTGTCCAGCTACAATCTCTGCTTACAGTGTAAGGCGCTCTGCACCCTATGTTACACACTGCAGTACACAACGGCCGCAGTCCAGGAGCTCTCAGTCTCTGTGTCCCGTTACAGTCTCTCCTTGCAGTGTAAGGCACTCTGCACCGTATGTTACACACTGCAGTACACAACGGCCGCAGTCCAGGAGCTCTCAGTCGCTGTGTCCCGCTACAGCCTCTCCTTGCAATGTAAGGCGCTCTGCGCCCTATGTTATACGCTGCAGTACTCAGAGGCCACAGCAGTCCCGGAGCTCTCAGTCGCTGTGTCCAGCTACAGTCTCTGCTTACAGTGTAAGGCACTCTGCACCCTATGTTACACACTGCAGTACACAACGGCCGCAGTCCAGGAGCTTTCAGTCTCTGTGTCCCGTTACAGTCTCTCCTTGCAGTGTAAGGCACTCTGCACCGTATGTTACACACTGCAGTACACAACGGCCGCAGTCCAGGAGCTCTCAGTCTCTGTGTCCCGTTACAGTCTCTCCTTGCAGTGTAAGGCACTCTGCACCGTATGTTACACACTGCAGTACACAACGGCCGCAGTCCAGGAGCTCTCAGTCGCTGTGTCCCGCTACAGTCTCTCCTTGTAGTGTAAGGCACTCTGCACCGTATGTTACACACTGCAGTACACAACGGCCGCAGTCCAGGAGCTCTCAGTCGCTGTGTCCCGCTACAGTCTCTCCTTGTAGTGTAAGGCACTCTGCACCGTATGTTACACACTGCAGTACACAAAGGCCGCAGTCCTGGAGTTCTCAGTCACTGTGTCTCGCTACAGTCTCTCCTTGCAGTGTAAAGGGTTCTGCAGTGCACCCTGTGTTATGCACTGTAGTCCACAGAGGCCGCACTGAGTCCTGGAGCTCCTAGTCGCTGTGTCCCGCTACAGTCTCTCCTTGTAGTGTAAGGCACTCTGCACCGTATGTTACACACTGCAGTACACAACGGCCGCAGCCCAGGAGCTCTCAGTCGCTGTGTCCAGCTACAGTCTCTCCTTGCAGTGTAAGGCACTCTGCACCGTATGTTACACACTGCAGTACACAACGGCCGCAGTCCAGGAGCTCTCAGTCGCTGTGTCCCTCTACAGTCTCTCCTTGTAGTGTAAGGCACTCTGCACCGTATGTTACACACTGCAGTACACAAAGGCGCAGTCCTGGAGTTCTCAGTCACTGTGTCTCGCTACAGTCTCTCCTTGCAGTGTAAAGGGTTCGGCAGTGCACCCTGTGTTATGCACTGTAGTCCACAGAGGCCGCACTGAGTCCTGGAGCTCCTAGTCGCTGTGTCCCGCTACAGTCTCTCCTTGTAGTGTAAGGCACTCTGCACCGTATGTTACACACTGCAGTACACAACGGCCGCAGCCCAGGAGCTCTCAGTCGCTGTGTCCAGCTACAGTCTCTCCTTGCAGTGTAAGGCACTCTGCACTGTATGTTACACACTGCAGTACACAACGGCCGCAGTCCAGGAGCTCTCAGTCGCTGTGTCCCGCTACAGTCTCTCCTTGTAGTGTAAGGCACTCTGCACCGTATGTTACACACTGCAGTACACAACGGCCGCAGCCCAGGAGCTCTCAGTCGCTGTGTCCAGCTACAGTCTCTCCTTGCAGTGTAAGGCACTCTGCACCGTATGTTACACACTGCAGTACACAACGGCCGCAGTCCAGGAGCTCTCAGTCGCTGTGTCCCGCTACAGTCTCTCCTTGTAGTGTAAGGCACTCTGCACCGTATGTTACACACTGCAGTACACAAAGGCCGCAGTCCTGGAGTTCTCAGTCACTGTGTCTCGCTACAGTCTCTCCTTGCAGTGTAAAGGGTTCTGCAGTGCACCCTGTGTTATGCACTGTAGTCCACAGAGGCTGCACTGAGTCCTGGAGCTCCTAGTCGCTGTGTCCCGCTACAGTCTCTCCTTGTAGTGTAAGGCACTCTGCACCGTATGTTACACACTGCAGTACTCAGAGGCCGCAGTCCCGGTGCTCTCAGGCGCTGTGTCCAGCTACAGTCTCTCCTTACAGTGTAAGGCGCTCTGCACCCTATGTTATACGCTGCAGTACTCAGAGGCCGCAGTCCCGGAGCTCTCATTCGCTGTGTCCAGCTACAGTCTCTCCTTGCAGTGTAAGGCGCTCTGCGCCCTATGTTATACGCCGCAGTACTCAGAGGCCGCAGTCCCGGAGCTCTCAGTCACTGTGTCCAGCTACAGTCTCTCCTTGCAGTGTAAGGCGCTCTGCACCCTATGTTATACGCTGCAGTACTCAGAGGCCGCAGTCCCGGAGCTCTCAGTCACTGTGTCCAGCTACAGTCTCTCCTTGCAGTGTAAGGCACTCTGCACCGTATGTTACACACTGCAGTACACAACGGCCACAGTCCAGAAGCTCTAAGTCGCTGTGTCCCGCTACAGTCTCTCTTTGTAGTGTAAGGCACTCTGCACCGTATGTTACACATTGCAGTACACAACGGCCGCAGTCCAGGAGCTCTCAGTCACTGTGTCCAGCTACAGTCTCTCCTTACAGTGTAAGGCGCTCTGCGCCCTATGTTATACGCTGCAGTACTCAGAGGCCGCAGTCCAGGAGCTCTCAGTCACTGTGTCCAGCTACAGTCTCTCCTTGCAGTGTAAGGCGCTCTGCACCCTATGTTATACGCTGCAGTACTCAGAGGCCGCAGTCCCGGAGCTCTCAGTCACTGTGTCCAGCTACAGTCTCTCCTTGCAGTGTAAGGCACTCTGCACCGTATGTTACACACTGCAGTACACAACGGCCGCAGCCCAGGAGCTCTCAGTCGCTGTGTCCCGCTACAGTCTCTCTTTGTAGTGTAAGGCACTCTGCACCCTATGTTACACACTGCAGTACACAACGGCCGCAGTCCAGGAGCTCTCAGTCGCTGTGTCCAGCTACAGTCTCTCCTTGCAGTGTAAGGCGCTCTGCGCCCTATGTTATACGCTGCAGTACTCAGAGGCCACAGTAGTCCCGGAGCTCTCAGTCTCTGTGTCCCGCTACAGTCTCTCCTTGCAGTGTAAGGCACTCTGCACCGTATGTTACACACTGCAGTACACAACGGCCGCAGTCCAGGAGCTCTCAGTCTCTGTGTCCCGTTACAGTCTCTCCTTGCAGTGTAAGGCACTCTGCACTGTATGTTACACACTGCAGTACACAACGGCCGCAGTCCAGGAGCTCTCAGTCGCTGTGTCCCGCTACAGTCTCTCCTTGTAGTGTAAGGCACTCTGCACCCTATGTTACACACTGCAGTACGCAACGGCCGCAGTCCAGGAGCTCTCAGTTGCTGTGTCCAGCTACAGTCTCTCCTTACAGTGTAAGGCGCTCTGCACCCTATGTTACACACTGCAGTACACAACGGCCGCAGTCCAGGAGCTCTCAGTCGCTGTGTCCAGCTACAGTCTCTCCTTGTAGTGTAAGACACTCTGCACCCTATGTTACACACTGCAGTACACAATTTCCGCAGTCCAGGAGCTCCTAGTCGCTGTGTCCTGCTACAGTCTCTCCTTGCAGTGTAAGGCACTCTGCACCGTATGTTACACACTGCAGTACACAACGGCCGCAGTCCAGGAGCTCTCAGTCGCTGTGTCCAGCTACAGTCTCTCCTTGCAGTGTAAGGCGCTCTGCGCCCTATGTTATATGCTGCAGTACTCAGAGGCCGCAGCAGTCCCGGAGCTCTCAGTCTCTGTGTCCCGCTACAGTCTCTCCTTGCAGTGTAAGGCACTCTGCACCGTACGTTACACACTGCAGTACACAACGGCCGCAGTCCAGGAGCTCTCAGTCTCTGTGTCCTGTTACAGTCTCTCCTTGCAGTGTAAGGCACTCTGCACCGTATGTTACACACTGCAGTACACAACGGCCACAGTCCAGGAGCTCTCAGTCGCTGTGTCCCGCTACAGCCTCTCCTTGTAGTGTAAGGCACTCTGCACCCTATGTTACACACTGCAGTACACAACGGCCGCAATCCAGGAGCTCTCAGTCGCTGTGTCCAGCTACAGTCTCTCCTTACAGTGTAAGGCGTTCTGCACCCTATGTTACACACTGCAGTACACAACGGCCGCAGTCCAGGAGCTCTCAGTCGCTGTGTCCAGCTACAGTCTCTCCTTGTAGTGTAAGGCACTCTGCACCCTATGTTACACACTGCAGTACACAACGGCCGCAGTCCAGGAGCTCCTAGTCGCTGTGTCCTGCTACAGTCTCTCCTTGCAGTGTAAGGCACTCTGCGCCCTATGTTATATGCTGCAGTACTCAGAGGCCGCAGCAGTCCCGGAGCTCTCAGTCTCTGTGTCCCGCTACAGTCTCTCCTTGCAGTGTAAGGCACTCTGCACCGTATGTTACACACTGCAGTACACAACGGCCGCAGTCCAGGAGCTCTCAGTCTCTGTGTCCCGTTACAGTCTCTCCTTGCACTGTAAGGCACTCTGCACCGTATGTTACACACTGCAGTACACAACGGCCGCAGTCCAGGAGCTCTCAGTCGCTGTGTCCAGCTACAGTCTCTCCTTGTAGTGTAAGGCACTCTGCACCCTATGTTACACCCTGCAGTACACAACGGCCGCAGTCCAGGAGCTCTCAGTCGCTGTGTCCAGCTACAGTCTCTCCTTGCAGTGTAAGGCACTCTGCACCGTATGTTACACACTGCAGTACACAACGGCCGCAGTCCAGGAGCTCTCAGTCTCTGTGTCCCGTTACAGTCTCTCCTTGCAGTGTAAGGCACTCTGCACCGTATGTTACACACTGCAGTACACAATGGCTGCAGTCCAGGAGCTCTCAGTCGCTGTGTCCAGCTACAGTCTCTCCTTGCAGTGTAAGGCGCTCTGCGCCCTATGTTATATGCTGCAGTACTCAGAGGCCGCAGCAGTCCCGGAGCTCTCAGTCTCTGTGTCCCGCTACAGTCTCTCCTTGCAGTGTAAGGCACTCTGCACCGTATGTTACACACTGCAGTACACAACGGCCGCAGTCCAGGAGCTCTCAGTCTCTGTGTCCCGTTACAGTCTCTCCTTGCACTGTAAGGCACTCTGCACCGTATGTTACACACTGCAGTACACAACGGCCGCAGTCCAGGAGCTCTCAGTCGCTGTGTCCAGCTACAGTCTCTCCTTGTAGTGTAAGGCACTCTGCACCCTATGTTACACCCTGCAGTACACAACGGCCGCAGTCCAGGAGCTCTCAGTCGCTGTGTCCAGCTACAGTCTCTCCTTGCAGTGTAAGGCACTCTGCACCGTATGTTACACACTGCAGTACACAACGGCCGCAGTCCAGGAGCTCTCAGTCTCTGTGTCCCGTTACAGTCTCTCCTTGCAGTGTAAGGCACTCTGCACCGTATGTTACACACTGCAGTACACAACGGCTGCAGTCCAGGAGCTCTCAGTCGCTGTGTCCCGCTACAGCCTCTCCTTGCAATGTAAGGCGCTCTGCGCCCTATGTTATACGCTGCAGTACTCAGAGGCCGCAGTCCCGGAGCTCTCAGTCACTGTGTCCAGCTACAGTCTCTCCTTGCAGTGTAAGGCGCTCTGCGCCCTATGTTATACGCTGCAGTACTCAGAGGCCGCAGTCCAGGAGCTCTCAGTCACTGTGTCCAGCTACAGTCTCTCCTTGCAGTGTAAGGCGCTCTGCACCCTATGTTATACGCTGCAGTACTCAGAGGCCGCAGTCCCGGAGCTCTCAGTCACTGTGTCCAGCTACAGTCTCTCCTTGCAGTGTAAGGCACTCTGCACCGTATGTTACACACTGCAGTACACAACGGCCGCAGCCCAGGAGCTCTCAGTCGCTGTGTCCCGCTACAGTCTCTCTTTGTAGTGTAAGGCACTCTGCACCCTATGTTACACACTGCAGTACGCAACGGCCGCAGTCCAGGAGCTCTAAGTCGCTGTGTCCAGCTACAGTCTCTCCTTGCAGTGTAAGGCGCTCTGCGCCCTATGTTATACGCTGCAGTACTCAGAGGCCACAGCAGTCCCGGAGCTCTCAGTCTCTGTGTCCCGCTACAGTCTCTCCTTGCAGTGTAAGGCACTCTGCACCGTATGTTACACACTGCAGTACACAACGGCCGCAGTCCAGGAGCTCTCAGTCTCTGTGTCCCGTTACAGTCTCTCCTTGCAGTGTAAGGCACTCTGCACTGTATGTTACACACTGCAGTACACAACGGCCGCAGTCCAGGAGCTCTCAGTCGCTGTGTCCCGCTACAGTCTCTCCTTGTAGTGTAAGGCACTCTGCACCCTATGTTACACACTGCAGTACGCAACGGCCGCAGTCCAGGAGCTCTCAGTTGCTGTGTCCAGCTACAGTCTCTCCTTACAGTGTAAGGCGCTCTGCACCCTATGTTACACACTGCAGTACACAACGGCCGCAGTCCAGGAGCTCTCAGTCGCTGTGTCCAGCTACAGTCTCTCCTTGTAGTGTAAGGCACTCTGCACCCTATGTTACACACTGCAGTACACAATTTCCGCAGTCCAGGAGCTCCTAGTCGCTGTGTCCTGCTACAGTCTCTCCTTGCAGTGTAAGGCACTCTGCACCGTATGTTACACACTGCAGTACACAACGGCCGCAGTCCAGGAGCTCTCAGTCGCTGTGTCCAGCTACAGTCTCTCCTTGCAGTGTAAGGCGCTCTGCGCCTATGTTATATGCTGCAGTACTCAGAGGCCGCAGCAGTCCCGGAGCTCTCAGTCTCTGTGTCCCGCTACAGTCTCTCCTTGCAGTGTAAGGCACTCTGCACCGTACGTTACACACTGCAGTACACAACGGCCGCAGTCCAGGAGCTCTCAGTCTCTGTGTCCTGTTACAGTCTCTCCTTGCAGTGTAAGGCACTCTGCACCGTATGTTACACACTGCAGTACACAACGGCCACAGTCCAGGAGCTCTCAGTCGCTGTGTCCCGCTACAGCCTCTCCTTGTAGTGTAAGGCACTCTGCACCCTATGTTACACACTGCAGTACACAACGGCCGCAATCCAGGAGCTCTCAGTCGCTGTGTCCAGCTACAGTCTCTCCTTACAGTGTAAGGCGTTCTGCACCCTATGTTACACACTGCAGTACACAACGGCCGCAGTCCAGGAGCTCTCAGTCGCTGTGTCCAGCTACAGTCTCTCCTTGTAGTGTAAGGCACTCTGCACCCTATGTTACACACTGCAGTACACAACGGCCGCAGTCCAGGAGCTCCTAGTCGCTGTGTCCTGCTACAGTCTCTCCTTGCAGTGTAAGGCACTCTGCGCCCTATGTTATATGCTGCAGTACTCAGAGGCCGCAGCAGTCCCGGAGCTCTCAGTCTCTGTGTCCCGCTACAGTCTCTCCTTGCAGTGTAAGGCACTCTGCACCGTATGTTACACACTGCAGTACACAACGGCCGCAGTCCAGGAGCTCTCAGTCTCTGTGTCCCGTTACAGTCTCTCCTTGCACTGTAAGGCACTCTGCACCGTATGTTACACACTGCAGTACACAACGGCCGCAGTCCAGGAGCTCTCAGTCGCTGTGTCCAGCTACAGTCTCTCCTTGTAGTGTAAGGCACTCTGCACCCTATGTTACACCCTGCAGTACACAACGGCCGCAGTCCAGGAGCTCTCAGTCGCTGTGTCCAGCTACAGTCTCTCCTTGCAGTGTAAGGCACTCTGCACCGTATGTTACACACTGCAGTACACAACGGCCGCAGTCCAGGAGCTCTCAGTCTCTGTGTCCCGTTACAGTCTCTCCTTGCAGTGTAAGGCACTCTGCACCGTATGTTACACACTGCAGTACACAATGGCTGCAGTCCAGGAGCTCTCAGTCGCTGTGTCCAGCTACAGTCTCTCCTTGCAGTGTAAGGCGCTCTGCGCCCTATGTTATATGCTGCAGTACTCAGAGGCCGCAGCAGTCCCGGAGCTCTCAGTCTCTGTGTCCCGCTACAGTCTCTCCTTGCAGTGTAAGGCACTCTGCACCGTATGTTACACACTGCAGTACACAACGGCCGCAGTCCAGGAGCTCTCAGTCTCTGTGTCCCGTTACAGTCTCTCCTTGCACTGTAAGGCACTCTGCACCGTATGTTACACACTGCAGTACACAACGGCCGCAGTCCAGGAGCTCTCAGTCGCTGTGTCCAGCTACAGTCTCTCCTTGTAGTGTAAGGCACTCTGCACCCTATGTTACACCCTGCAGTACACAACGGCCGCAGTCCAGGAGCTCTCAGTCGCTGTGTCCAGCTACAGTCTCTCCTTGCAGTGTAAGGCACTCTGCACCGTATGTTACACACTGCAGTACACAACGGCCGCAGTCCAGGAGCTCTCAGTCTCTGTGTCCCGTTACAGTCTCTCCTTGCAGTGTAAGGCACTCTGCACCGTATGTTACACACTGCAGTACACAACGGCTGCAGTCCAGGAGCTCTCAGTCGCTGTGTCCCGCTACAGCCTCTCCTTGCAATGTAAGGCGCTCTGCGCCCTATGTTATACGCTGCAGTACTCAGAGGCCGCAGTCCCGGAGCTCTCAGTCACTGTGTCCAGCTACAGTCTCTCCTTGCAGTGTAAGGCGCTCTGCGCCCTATGTTATACGCTGCAGTACACAACGGCCACAGTCCAGGAGCTCTAAGTCGCTGTGTCCCGCTACAGTCTCTCCTTGCAGTGTAAGGCACTCTGCACCGTAGGTTACACACTGCAGTACACAACGGCCGCAGCCCAGGAGCTCTCAGTCGCTGTGTCCCGCTACAGTCTCTCCTTGTAGTGTAAGGCACTCTGCACCCTATGTTGCACACTGCAGTACACAACGGCCGCAGTCCAGGAGCTCTCAGTCGCTGTGTCCAGCTACAGTCTCTCCTTACAGTGTAAGGCGCTCTGCACCCTATGTTATACGCTGCAGTACTCAGAGGCCGCAGTCCTGGAGCTCTCATTCACTGTGTCCAGCTACAGTCTATCCTTGCAGTGTAAGGCACTCTGCACCGTATGTTACACACTGCAGTACACAACGGCCGCAGTCCTGGAGCTCTCAGTCGCCTTGTCCAGCTACAGTCTCTCCTTACAGTGTAAGGCGCTCTGCACCCTATGTTATACGCTGCAGTACTCAGAGGCCGCAGTCCCGGAGCTCTCAGTCACTGTGTCCAGCTACAGTCTCTCCTTGCAGTGTAAAGGGCTCTGCAGTGCACCCTGTGTTATGCACTGCAGTACACAACGGCCACAGTCCAGGAGCTCTAAGTCGCTGTGTCCCGCTACAGTCTCTCCTTGTAGTGTAAGGCACTCTGCACCCTATGTTACACACTGCAGTACACAACGGCCGCAGTCCAGGAGCTCTCAGTCACTGTGTCCAGCTACAGTCTCTCCTTACAGTGTAAGGCACTCTGCACCGTATGTTATACACTGCAGTACTCAGAGGCCGCAGTCCCGGAGCTCTCAGTCACTGTGTCCCGCTACAGCCTCTCCTTGCAATGTAAGGCGCTCTGCGCCCTATGTTATACGCTGCAATACTCAGAGGCCGCAGTCCAGGGCCGGACTTGTTACACACTGCAGTACACAACGGCCGCAGTCCAGGAGCTCTCAGTCGCTGTGTCCAGCTACAGTCTCTCCTTGCAGTGTAAGGCGCTCTGCGCCCTATGTTATACGCTGCAGTACTCAGAGGGCGCAGCAGTCCCGGAGCTCTCAGTCTCTGTTTCCCGCTACAGTCTCTCCTTGCAGTGTAAGGCACTCTGCACCGTATGTTACACACTGCAGTACACAATGGCCGCAGTCCAGGAGCTCCTAGTCTCTGTGTCCCGTTACAGTCTCTCCTTGCAGTGTAAGGCACTCTGCACCGTATGTTACACACTGCAGTACACAACGGCCGCAGTCCAGGAGCTCTCAGTCACTGTGTCCCGCTACAGTCTCTCCTTGTAGTGTAAGGCACTCTGCACCCTATGTTACACACTGCAGTACACAACGGCCGCAGTACAGGAGCTCTCAGTCGCTGTGTCCAGCTACAATCTCTGCTTACAGTGTAAGGCGCTCTGCACCCTATGTTACACACTGCAGTACACAACGGCCGCAGTCCAGGAGCTTTCAGTCTCTGTGTCCCGTTACAGTCTCTCCTTGCAGTGTAAGGCACTCTGCACCGTATGTTACACACTGCAGTACACAACGGCCGCAGTCCAGGAGCTCTCAGTCACTGTGTCCCGCTACAGTCTCTCCTTGTAGTGTAAGGCACTCTGCACCCTATGTTACACACTGCAGTACACAACAGCCGCAGTACAGGAGCTCTCAGTCGCTGTGTCCAGCTACAGTCTCTGCTTACAGTGTAAGGCACTCTGCACCCTATGTTACACACTGCAGTACACAACGGCCGCAGTCCAGGAGCTCCTAGTCGCTGTGTCCTGCTACAGTCTCTCCTCGCAGTGTAAGGCACTCTGCACCGTATGTTACACACTGCAGTACACAATGGCCGCAGTCCAGGAGCTCTCAGTCGCTGTGTCCAGCTACAGTCTCTCCTTGCAGTGTAAGGCGCTCTGCGCCCTATGTTATACGCTGCAGTACTCAGAGGCCGCAGCAGTCCCGGAGCTCTCAGTCTCTGTGTCCCGCTACAGTCTCTCCTTGCAGTGTAAGGCACTCTGCACCGTATGTTACACACTGCAGTACACAACGGCCGCAGTCCAGGAGCTCTCAGTCTCTGTGTCCCGTTACAGTCTCTCCTTGCAGTGTAAGGCACTCTGCACCGTATGTTACACACTGCAGTACACAACGGCCGCAGTCCAGGAGCTCTCAGTCGCTGTGTCCAGCTACAGTCTCTCCTTGTAGTGTAAGGCACTCTGCACCCTATGTTACACACTGCAGTACACAACGGCCGCAGTCCAGGAGCTCCTAGTCGCTGTGTCCTGCTACAGTCTCTCCTTGCAGTGTAAGGCACTCTGCGCCCTATGTTATATGCTGCAGTACTCAGAGGCCGCAGCAGTCCCGGAGCTCTCAGTCTCTGTGTCCCGCTACAGTCTCTCCTTGCAGTGTAAGGCACTCTGCACCGTATGTTACACACTGCAGTACACAACGGCCGCAGTCCAGGAGCTCTCAGTCTCTGTGTCCCGTTACAGTCTCTCCTTGCACTGTAAGGCACTCTGCACCGTATGTTACACACTGCAGTACACAACGGCCGCAGTCCAGGAGCTCTCAGTCGCTGTGTCCAGCTACAGTCTCTCCTTGTAGTGTAAGGCACTCTGCACCCTATGTTACACCCTGCAGTACACAACGGCCGCAGTCCAGGAGCTCTCAGTCGCTGTGTCCAGCTACAGTCTCTCCTTGCAGTGTAAGGCACTCTGCACCGTATGTTACACACTGCAGTACACAACGGCCGCAGTCCAGGAGCTCTCAGTCTCTGTGTCCCGTTACAGTCTCTCCTTGTAGTGTAAGGCACTCTGCACCGTATGTTACACACTGCAGTACACAACAGCTGCAGTCCAGGAGCTCTCAGTCGCTGTGTCCAGCTACAGTCTCTCCTTGCAGTGTAAGGCGCTCTGCGCCCTATGTTATATGCTGCAGTACTCAGAGGCCGCAGCAGTCCCGGAGCTCTCAGTCTCTGTGTCCCGCTACAGTCTCTCCTTGCAGTGTAAGGCACTCTGCACCGTATGTTACACACTGCAGTACACAACGGCCGCAGTCCAGGAGCTCTCAGTCTCTGTGTCCCGTTACAGTCTCTCCTTGCACTGTAAGGCACTCTGCACCGTATGTTACACACTGCAGTACACAACGGCCGCAGTCCAGGAGCTCTCAGTCGCTGTGTCCAGCTACAGTCTCTCCTTGTAGTGTAAGGCACTCTGCACCCTATGTTACACCCTGCAGTACACAACGGCCGCAGTCCAGGAGTTCTCAGTCGCTGTGTCCAGCTACAGTCTCTCCTTGCAGTGTAAGGCACTCTGCACCGTATGTTACACACTGCAGTACACAACGGCCGCAGTCCAGGAGCTCTCAGTCTCTGTGTCCCGTTACAGTCTCTCCTTGCAGTGTAAGGCACTCTGCACCGTATGTTACACACTGCAGTACACAACGGCTGCAGTCCAGGAGCTCTCAGTCGCTGTGTCCCGCTACAGCCTCTCCTTGCAATGTAAGGCGCTCTGCGCCCTATGTTATACGCTGCAGTACTCAGAGGCCGCAGTCCCGGAGCTCTCAGTCACTGTGTCCAGCTACAGTCTCTCCTTGCAGTGTAAGGCGCTCTGCGCCCTATGTTATACGCTGCAGTACTCAGAGGCCGCAGTCCCGGAGCTCTCAGTCACTGTGTCCAGCTACAGTCTCTCCTTGCAGTGTAAGGCACTCTGCACCGTAGGTTACACACTGCAGTACACAACGGCCGCAGCCCAGGAGCTCTCAGTCGCTGTGTCCCGCTACAGTCTCTCCTTGTAGTGTAAGGCACTCTGCACCCTATGTTACACACTGCAGTACACAACGGCCGCAGTCCAGGAGCTCTCAGTCGCTGTGTCCAGCTACAGTCTCTCCTTACAGTGTAAGGCGCTCTGCACCCTATGTTATACGCTGCAGTACTCAGAGGCCGCAGTCCTGGAGCTCTCATTCACTGTGTCCAGCTACAGTCTCTCCTTGCAGTGTAAGGCACTCTGCACCGTATGTTACACACTGCAGTACACAACGGCCGCAGTCCTGGAGCTCTCAGTCGCTGTGTCCAGCTACAGTCTCTCCTTACAGTGTAAGGCGCTCTGCACCCTATGTTATACGCTGCAGTACTCAGAGGCCGCAGTCCCGGAGCTCTCAGTCACTGTGTCCAGCTACAGTCTCTCCTTGCAGTGTAAAGGGCTCTGCAGTGCACCCTGTGTTATGCACTGCAGTACACAACGGCCACAGTCCAGGAGCTCTAAGTCGCTGTGTCCCGCTACAGTCTCTCCTTGTAGTGTAAGGCACTCTGCACCCTATGTTACACACTGCAGTACACAACGGCCGCAGTCCAGGAGCTCTCAGTCACTGTGTCCAGCTACAGTCTCTCCTTATAGTGTAAGGCACTCTGCACCGTATGTTATACACTGCAGTACTCAGAGGCCGCAGTCCCGGAGCTCTCAGTCACTGTGTCCCGCTACAGCCTCTCCTTGCAATGTAAGGCGCTCTGCACCCTATGTTATACGCTGCAATACTCAGAGGCCGCAGTCCAGGGCCGGACTTGTTACACACTGCAGTACACAACGGCCGCAGTCCAGGAGCTCTCAGTCGCTGTGTCCAGCTACAGTCTCTCCTTGCAGTGTAAGGCGCTCTGCGCCCTATGTTATACGCTGCAGTACTCAGAGGGCGCAGCAGTCCCGGAGCTCTCAGTCTCTGTGTCCCGCTACAGTCTCTCCTTGCAGTGTAAGGCACTCTGCACCGTATGTTACACACTGCAGTACACAATGGCCGCAGTCCAGGAGCTCCTAGTCTCTGTGTCCCGTTACAGTCTCTCCTTGCAGTGTAAGGCACTCTGCACCGTATGTTACACACTGCAGTACACAACGGCCGCAGTCCAGGAGCTCTCAGTCACTGTGTCCCGCTACAGTCTCTCCTTGTAGTGTAAGGCACTCTGCACCCTATGTTACACACTGCAGTACACAACGGCCGCAGTACAGGAGCTCTCAGTCGCTGTGTCCAGCTACAATCTCTGCTTACAGTGTAAGGCGCTCTGCACCCTATGTTACACACTGCAGTACACAACGGCCGCAGTCCAGGAGCTCTCAGTCTCTGTGTCCCGTTACAGTCTCTCCTTGCAGTGTAAGGCACTCTGCACCGTATGTTACACACTGCAGTACACAACGGCCGCAGTCCAGGAGCTCTCAGTCGCTGTGTCCCGCTACAGCCTCTCCTTGCAATGTAAGGCGCTCTGCGCCCTATGTTATACGCTGCAGTACTCAGAGGCCACAGCAGTCCCGGAGCTCTCAGTCGCTGTGTCCAGCTACAGTCTCTGCTTACAGTGTAAGGCACTCTGCACCCTATGTTACACACTGCAGTACACAACGGCCGCAGTCCAGGAGCTTTCAGTCTCTGTGTCCCGTTACAGTCTCTCCTTGCAGTGTAAGGCACTCTGCACCGTATGTTACACACTGCAGTACACAACGGCCGCAGTCCAGGAGCTCTCAGTCACTGTGTCCCGCTACAGTCTCTCCTTGTAGTGTAAGGCACTCTGCACCCTATGTTACACACTGCAGTACACAACAGCCGCAGTACAGGAGCTCTCAGTCGCTGTGTCCAGCTACAGTCTCTGCTTACAGTGTAAGGCACTCTGCACCCTATGTTACACACTGCAGTACACAACGGCCGCAGTCCAGGAGCTCCTAGTCGCTGTGTCCTGCTACAGTCTCTCCTTGCAGTGTAAGGCACTCTGCACCGTATGTTACACACTGCAGTACACAATGGCCGCAGTCCAGGAGCTCTCAGTCGCTGTGTCCAGCTACAGTCTCTCCTTGCAGTGTAAGGCGCTCTGCGCCTATGTTATACGCTGCAGTACTCAGAGGCCGCAGCAGTCCCGGAGCTCTCAGTCTCTGTGTCCCGCTACAGTCTCTCCTTGCAGTGTAAGGCACTCTGCACCGTATGTTACACACTGCAGTACACAACGGCCGCAGTCCAGGAGCTCTCAGTCTCTGTGTCCCGTTACAGTCTCTCCTTGCAGTGTAAGGCACTCTGCACCGTACGTTACACACTGCAGTACACAACGGCCGCAGTCCAGGAGCTCTCAGTCTCTGTGTCCTGTTACAGTCTCTCCTTGCAGTGTAAGGCACTCTGCACCGTATGTTACACACTGCAGTACACAACGGCCGCAGTCCAGGAGCTCTCAGTCGCTGTGTCCCGCTACAGTCTCTCCTTGTAGTGTAAGGCACTCTGCACCATATGTTACACACTGCAGTACACAACGGCCGCAGTCCAGGAGCTCTCAGTCGCTGTGTCCAGCTACAGTCTCTCCTTACAGTGTAAGGCGCTCTGCACCCTATGTTACACACTGCAGTACACAACGGCCGCAGTCCAGGAGCTCTCAGTCGCTGTGTCCAGCTACAGTCTCTCCTTGTAGTGTAAGGCACTCTGCACCCTATGTTACACACTGCAGTTCACAACGGCCGCAGTCCAGGAGCTCCTAGTCGCTGTGTTCTGCTACAGTCTCTCCTTGCAGTGTAAGGCACTCTGCACCGTATGTTACACACTGCAGTACACAACGGCCGCAGTCCAGGAGCTCTCAGTCGCTGTGTCCAGCTACAGTCTCTCCTTGCAGTGTAAGGCGCTCTGCGCCCTATGTTATACGCTGCAGTACTCAGAGGCCGCAGCAGTCCCGGAGTTCTCAGTCTCTGTGTCCCGCTACAGTCTCTCCTTGCAGTGTAAGGCACTCTGCACCGTATGTTACACACTGCAGTACACAACGGCCGCAGTCCAGGAGCTCTCAGTCTCTGTGTCCCGTTACAGTCTCTCCTTGCAGTGTAAGGCACTCTGCACCGTATGTTACACACTGCAGTACACAACGGCCGCAGTCCAGGAGCTCTCAGTCGCTGTGTCCCGCTACAGTCTCTCCTTGTAGTGTAAGGCACTCTGCACCGTATGTTACACACTGCAGTACACAACGGCCGCAGTCCAGGAGCTCTCAGTCGCTGTGTCCCGCTACAGTCTCTCCTTGTAGTGTAAGGCACTCTGCACCGTATGTTACACACTGCAGTACACAAAGGCCGCAGTCCTGGAGTTCTCAGTCACTGTGTCTCGCTACAGTCTCTCCTTGCAGTGTAAAGGGTTCTGCAGTGCACCCTGTGTTATGCACTGTAGTCCACAGAGGCCGCACTGAGTCCTGGAGCTCCTAGTCGCTGTGTCCCGCTACAGTCTCTCCTTGTAGTGTAAGGCACTCTGCACCGTATGTTACACACTGCAGTACTCAGAGGCCGCAGTCCCGGAGCTCTCATTCGCTGTGTCCAGCTACAGTCTCTCCTTGCAGTGTAAGGCGCTCTGCGCCCTATGTTATACGCCGCAGTACTCAGAGGCCGCAGTCCCGGAGCTCTCAGTCACTGTGTCCAGCTACAGTCTCTCCTTGCAGTGTAAGGCGCTCTGCACCCTATGTTATACGCTGCAGTACTCAGAGGCCGCAGTCCCGGAGCTCTCAGTCACTGTGTCCAGCTACAGTCTCTCCTTGCAGTGTAAGGCACTCTGCACCGTATGTTACACACTGCAGTACACAACGGCCACAGTCCAGGAGCTCTAAGTCGCTGTGTCCCGCTACAGTCTCTCTTTGTAGTGTAAGGCACTCTGCACCGTATGTTACACATTGCAGTACACAACGGCCGCAGTCCAGGAGCTCTCAGTCACTGTGTCCAGCTACAGTCTCTCCTTACAGTGTAAGGCGCTCTGCACCCTATGTTATACGCTGCAGTACTCAGAGGCCGCAGTCCAGGAGCTCTCAGTCACTGTGTCCAGCTACAGTCTCTCCTTGCAGTGTAAGGCGCTCTGCACCCTATGTTATACGCTGCAGTACTCAGAGGCCGCAGTCCCGGAGCTCTCAGTCACTGTGTCCAGCTACAGTCTCTCCTTGCAGTGTAAGGCACTCTGCACCGTATGTTACACACTGCAGTACACAACGGCCGCAGCCCAGGAGCTCTCAGTCGCTGTGTCCCGCTACAGTCTCTCTTTGTAGTGTAAGGCACTCTGCACCCTATGTTACACACTGCAGTACACAACGGCCGCAGTCCAGGAGCTCTCAGTCGCTGTGTCCAGCTTCAGTCTCTCCTTGCAGTGTAAGGCGCTCTGCGCCCTATGTTATACGCTGCAGTACTCAGAGGCCACAGCAGTCCCGGAGCTCTCAGTCTCTGTGTCCCGCTACAGTCTCTCCTTGCAGTGTAAGGCACTCTGCACCGTATGTTACACACTGCAGTACACAACGGCCGCAGTCCAGGAGCTCTCAGTCTCTGTGTCCCGTTACAGTCTCTCCTTGCAGTGTAAGGCACTCTGCACTGTATGTTACACACTGCAGTACATACCGGCCGCAGTCCAGGAGCTCTCAGTCGCTGTGTCCCGCTACAGTCTCTCCTTGTAGTGTAAGGCACTCTGCACCCTATGTTACACACTGCAGTACGCAACGGCCGCAGTCCAGGAGCTCTCAGTTGCTGTGTCCAGCTACAGTCTCTCCTTACAGTGTAAGGCGCTCTGCACCCTATGTTACACACTGCAGTACACAACGGCCGCAGTCCAGGAGCTCTCAGTCGCTGTGTCCAGCTACAGTCTCTCCTTGTAGTGTAAGGCACTCTGCACCCTATGTTACACACTGCAGTACACAATTTCCGCAGTCCAGGAGCTCCTAGTCGCTGTGTCCTGCTACAGTCTCTCCTTGCAGTGTAAGGCACTCTGCACCGTATGTTACACACTGCAGTACACAACGGCCGCAGTCCAGGAGCTCTCAGTCGCTGTGTCCAGCTACAGTCTCTCCTTGCAGTGTAAGGCGCTCTGCGCCCTATGTTATATGCTGCAGTACTCAGAGGCCGCAGCAGTCCCGGAGCTCTCAGTCTCTGTGTCCCGCTACAGTCTCTCCTTGCAGTGTAAGGCACTCTGCACCGTACGTTACACACTGCAGTACACAACGGCCGCAGTCCAGGAGCTCTCAGTCTCTGTGTCCTGTTACAGTCTCTCCTTGCAGTGTAAGGCACTCTGCACAGTATGTTACACACTGCAGTACACAACGGCCACAGTCCAGGAGCTCTCAGTCGCTGTGTCCCGCTACAGCCTCTCCTTGTAGTGTAAGGCACTCTGCACCCTATGTTACACACTGCAGTACACAACGGCCGCAATCCAGGAGCTCTCAGTCGCTGTGTCCAGCTACAGTCTCTCCTTACAGTGTAAGGCGTTCTGCACCCTATGTTACACACTGCAGTACACAACGGCCGCAGTCCAGGAGCTCTCAGTCGCTGTGTCCAGCTACAGTCTCTCCTTGTAGTGTAAGGCACTCTGCACCCTATGTTACACACTGCAGTACACAACGGCCGCAGTCCAGGAGCTCCTAGTCGCTGTGTCCTGCTACAGTCTCTCCTTGCAGTGTAAGGCACTCTGCACCGTATGTTACACACTGCAGTACACAACGGCCGCAGTCCAGGAGCTCTGTCGCTGTGTCCAGCTACAGTCTCTCCTTGCAGTGTAAGGCGCTCTGCGCCCTATGTTATATGCTGCAGTACTCAGAGGCCGCAGCAGTCCCGGAGCTCTCAGTCTCTGTGTCCCGCTACAGTCTCTCCTTGCAGTGTAAGGCACTCTGCACCGTATGTTACACACTGCAGTACACAACGGCCGCAGTCCAGGAGCTCTCAGTCTCTGTGTCCCGTTACAGTCTCTCCTTGCACTGTAAGGCACTCTGCACCGTATGTTACACACTGCAGTACACAACGGCCGCAGTCCAGGAGCTCTCAGTCGCTGTGTCCAGCTACAGTCTCTCCTTGTAGTGTAAGGCACTCTGCACCCTATGTTACACCCTGCAGTACACAACGGCCGCAGTCCAGGAGCTCTCAGTCGCTGTGTCCAGCTACAGTCTCTCCTTGCAGTGTAAGGCACTCTGCACCGTATGTTACACACTGCAGTACACAACGGCCGCAGTCCAGGAGCTCTCAGTCTCTGTGTCCCGTTACAGTCTCTCCTTGCAGTGTAAGGCACTCTGCACCGTATGTTACACACTGCAGTACAGAACGGCTGCAGTCCAGGAGCTCTCAGTCGCTGTGTCCCGCTACAGCCTCTCCTTGCAATGTAAGGCGCTCTGCGCCCTATGTTATACGCTGCAGTACTCAGAGGCCGCAGTCCCGGAGCTCTCAGTCACTGTGTCCAGCTACAGTCTCTCCTTGCAGTGTAAGGCACTCTGCACCGTAGGTTACACACTGCAGTACACAACGGCCGCAGCCCAGGAGCTCTCAGTCGCTGTGTCCCGCTACAGTCTCTCCTTGTAGTGTAAGGCACTCTGCACCCTATGTTACACACTGCAGTACACAACGGCCGCAGTCCAGGAGCTCTCAGTCGCTGTGTCCAGCTACAGTCTCTCCTTGCAGTGTAAGGCGCTCTGCGCCCTATGTTATACGCTGTAGTACTCAGAGGCCACAGCAGTCCCGGAGCTCTCAGTCTCTGTGTCCCGCTACAGTCTCTCCTTGCAGTGTAAGGCACTCTGCACCGTATGTTACACACTGCAGTACACAACGGCCGCAGTCCAGGAGCTCTCAGTTTCTGTGTCCCGTTACAGTCTCTCCTTGCAGTGTAAGGCACTCTGCACTGTATGTTACACACTGCAGTACACAACGGCCGCAGTCCAGGAGCTCTCAGTCGCTGTGTCCCGCTACAGTCTCTCCTTGTAGTGTAAGGCACTCTGCACCCTATGTTACACACTGCAGTACGCAACGGCCGCAGTCCAGGAGCTCTCAGTTGCTGTGTCCAGCTACAGTCTCTCCTTACAGTGTAAGGCGCTCTGCACCCTATGTTACACACTGCAGTACACAACGGCCGCAGTCCAGGAACTCTCAGTCGCTGTGTCCAGCTACAGTCTCTCCTTGTAGTGTAAGGCACTCTGCACCCTATGTTACACACTGCAGTACACAATTTCCGCAGTCCAGGAGCTCCTAGTCGCTGTGTCCTGCTACAGTCTCTCCTTGCAGTGTAAGGCACTCTGCACCGTATGTTACACACTGCAGTACACAACGGCCGCAGTCCAGGAGCTCTCAGTCGCTGTGTCCAGCTACAGTCTCTCCTTGCAGTGTAAGGCGCTCTGCGCCCTATGTTATATGCTGCAGTACTCAGAGGCCGCAGCAGTCCCGGAGCTCTCAGTCTCTGTGTCCCGCTACAGTCTCTCCTTGCAGTGTAAGGCACTCTGCACCGTACGTTACACACTGCAGTACACAACGGCCGCAGTCCAGGAGCTCTCAGTCTCTGTGTCCTGTTACAGTCTCTCCTTGCAGTGTAAGGCACTCTGCACAGTATGTTACACACTGCAGTACACAACGGCCACAGTCCAGGAGCTCTCAGTCGCTGTGTCCCGCTACAGCCTCTCCTTGTAGTGTAAGGCACTCTGCACCCTATGTTACACACTGCAGTACACAACGGCCGCAATCCAGGAGCTCTCAGTCGCTGTGTCCAGCTACAGTCTCTCCTTACAGTGTAAGGCGTTCTGCACCCTATGTTACACACTGCAGTACACAACGGCCGCAGTCCAGGAGCTCTCAGTCGCTGTGTCCAGCTACAGTCTCTCCTTGTAGTGTAAGGCACTCTGCACCCTATGTTACACACTGCAGTACACAACGGCCGCAGTCCAGGAGCTCCTAGTCGCTGTGTCCTGCTACAGTCTCTCCTTGCAGTGTAAGGCACTCTGCACCGTATGTTACACACTGCAGTACACAACGGCCGCAGTCCAGGAGCTCTCAGTCGCTGTGTCCAGCTACAGTCTCTCCTTGCAGTGTAAGGCGCTCTGCGCCCTATGTTATATGCTGCAGTACTCAGAGGCCGCAGCAGTCCCGGAGCTCTCAGTCTCTGTGTCCCGCTACAGTCTCTCCTTGCAGTGTAAGGCACTCTGCACCGTATGTTACACACTGCAGTACACAACGGCCGCAGTCCAGGAGCTCTCAGTCTCTGTGTCCCGTTACAGTCTCTCCTTGCACTGTAAGGCACTCTGCACCGTATGTTACACACTGCAGTACACAACAGCCGCAGTCCAGCAGCTCTCAGTCGCTGTGTCCAGCTACAGTCTCTCCTTGTAGTGTAAGGCACTCTGCACCCTATGTTACACCCTGCAGTACACAACGGCCGCAGTCCAGGAGCTCTCAGTCGCTGTGTCCAGCTACAGTCTCTCCTTGCAGTGTAAGGCACTCTGCACCGTATGTTACACACTGCAGTACACAACGGCCGCAGTCCAGGAGCTCTCAGTCTCTGTGTCCCGTTACAGTCTCTCCTTGCAGTGTAAGGCACTCTGCACCGTATGTTACACACTGCAGTACACAACGGCTGCAGTCCAGGAGCTCTCAGTCGCTGTGTCCCGCTACAGCCTCTCCTTGCAATGTAAGGCGCTCTGCGCCCTATGTTATACGCTGCAGTACTCAGAGGCCGCAGTCCCGGAGCTCTCAGTCACTGTGTCCAGCTACAGTCTCTCCTTGCAGTGTAAGGCGCTCTGCACCCTATGTTATACGCTGCAGTACTCAGAGGCCGCAGTCCCGGAGCTCTCAGTCACTGTGTCCAGCTACAGTCTCTCCTTGCAGTGTAAGGCACTCTGCACCGTAGGTTACACACTGCAGTACACAACGGCCGCAGCCCAGGAGCTCTCAGTCGCTGTGTCCCGCTACAGTCTCTCCTTGTAGTGTAAGGCACTCTGCACCCTATGTTACACACTGCAGTACACAACGGCCGCAGTCCAGGAGCTCTCAGTCGCTGTGTCCAGCTACAGTCTCTCCTTGCAGTGTAAGGCGCTCTGCGCCCTATGTTATACGCTGTAGTACTCAGAGGCCACAGCAGTCCCGGAGCTCTCAGTCTCTGTGTCCCGCTACAGTCTCTCCTTGCCGTGTAAGGCACTCTGCACCGTATGTTACACACTGCAGTACACAACGGCCGCAGTCCAGGAGCTCTCAGTCTCTGTGTCCCGTTACAGTCTCTCCTTGCAGTGTAAGGCACTCTGCACTGTATGTTACACACTGCAGTACACAACGGCCGCAGTCCAGGAGCTCTCAGTCGCTGTGTCCCGCTACAGTCTCTCCTTGTAGTGTAAGGCACTCTGCACCCTATGTTACACACTGCAGTACGCAACGGCCGCAGTCCAGGAGCTCTCAGTTGCTGTGTCCAGCTACAGTCTCTCCTTACAGTGTAAGGCGCTCTGCACCCTATGTTACACACTGCAGTACACAACGGCCGCAGTCCAGGAGCTCTCAGTCGCTGTGTCCAGCTACAGTCTCTCCTTGTAGTGTAAGGCACTCTGCACCCTATGTTACACACTGCAGTACACAATTTCCGCAGTCCAGGAGCTCCTAGTCGCTGTGTCCTGCTACAGTCTCTCCTTGCAGTGTAAGGCACTCTGCACCGTATGTTACACACTGCAGTACACAACGGCCGCAGTCCAGGAGCTCTCAGTCGCTGTGTCCAGCTACAGTCTCTCCTTGCAGTGTAAGGCGCTCTGCGCCCTATGTTATATGCTGCAGTACTCAGAGGCCGCAGCAGTCCCGGAGCTCTCAGTCTCTGTGTCCCGCTACAGTCTCTCCTTGCAGTGTAAGGCACTCTGCACCGTACATTACACACTGCAGTACACAACGGCCGCAGTCCAGGAGCTCTCAGTCTCTGTGTCCTGTTACAGTCTCTTCTTGCAGTGTAAGGCACTCTGCACAGTATGTTACACACTGCAGTACACAACGGCCACAGTCCAGGAGCTCTCAGTCGCTGTGTCCCGCTACAGCCTCTCCTTGTAGTGTAAGGCACTCTGCACCCTATGTTACACACTGCAGTACACAACGGCCGCAATCCAGGAGCTCTCAGTCGCTGTGTCCAGCTACAGTCTCTCCTTACAGTGTAAGGCGTTCTGCACCCTATGTTACACACTGCAGTACACAACGGCCGCAGTCCAGGAGCTCTCAGTCGCTGTGTCCAGCTACAGTCTCTCCTTGTAGTGTAAGGCACTCTGCACCCTATGTTACACACTGCAGTACACAACGGCCGCAGTCCAGGAGCTCCTAGTCGCTGTGTCCTGCTACAGTCTCTCCTTGCAGTGTAAGGCACTCTGCACCGTATGTTACACACTGCAGTACACAACGGCCGCAGTCCAGGAGCTCTCAGTCGCTGTGTCCAGCTACAGTCTCTCCTTGCAGTGTAAGGCGCTCTGCGCCCTATGTTATATGCTGCAGTACTCAGAGGCCGCAGCAGTCCCGGAGCTCTCAGTCTCTGTGTCCAGCTACAGTCTCTCCTTGCAGTGTAAGGCACTCTGCACCGTATGTTACACACTGCAGTACACAACGGCCGCAGTCCAGGAGCTCTCAGTCTCTGTGTCCCGTTACAGTCTCTCCTTGCACTGTAAGGCACTCTGCACCGTATGTTACACACTGCAGTACACAACGGCCGCAGTCCAGCAGCTCTCAGTCGCTGTGTCCAGCTACAGTCTCTCCTTGTAGTGTAAGGCACTCTGCACCCTATGTTACACCCTGCAGTACACAACGGCCGCAGTCCAGGAGCTCTCAGTCGCTGTGTCCAGCTACAGTCTCTCCTTGCAGTGTAAGGCACTCTGCACCGTATGTTACACACTGCAGTACACAACGGCCGCAGTCCAGGAGCTCTCAGTCTCTGTGTCCCGTTACAGTCTCTCCTTGCATTGTAAGGCACTCTGCACCGTATGTTACACACTGCAGTACACAACGGCTGCAGTCCAGGAGCTCTCAGTCGCTGTGTCCCGCTACAGCCTCTCCTTGCAATGTAAGGCGCTCTGCGCCCTATGTTATACGCTGCAGTACTCAGAGGCCGCAGTCCCGGAGCTCTCAGTCACTGTGTCCAGCTACAGTCTCTCCTTGCAGTGTAAGGCGCTCTGCACCCTATGTTATACGCTGCAGTACTCAGAGGCCGCAGTCCCGGAGCTCTCAGTCACTGTGTCCAGCTACAGTCTCTCCTTGCAGTGTAAGGCACTCTGCACCGTAGGTTACACACTGCAGTACACAACGGCCGCAGCCCAGGAGCTCTCAGTCGCTGTGTCCCGCTACAGTCTCTCCTTGTAGTGTAAGGCACTCTGCACCCTATGTTACACACTGCAGTACACAACGGCCGCAGTCCAGGAGCTCTCAGTCGCTGTGTCCAGCTACAGTCTCTCCTTACAGTGTAATGCGCTCTGCACCCTATGTTATACGCTGCAGTACTCAGAGGCCGCAGTCCTGGAGCTCTCAGTCACTGTGTCCAGCTACAGTCTTTCCTTGCAGTGTAAGGCACTCTGCACCGTATGTTACACACTGCAGTACACAACGGCCGCAGTCCTGGAGCTCTCAGTCGCTGTGTCCAGCTACAGTCTCTCCTTACAGTGTAAGGCGCTCTGCACCCTATGTTATACGCTGCAGTACTCAGAGGCCGCAGTCCCGGAGCTCTAAGTCACTGTGTCCAGCTACAGTCTCTCCTTGCAGTGTAAAGGGCTCTGCAGTGCACCCTGTGTTATGCACTGCAGTACACAACGGCCACAGTCCAGGAGCTCTAAGTCGCTGTGTCCCGCTACAGTCTCTCCTTGTAGTGTAAGGCACTCTGCACCCTATGTTACACACTGCAGTACACAACGGCCGCAGTCCAGGAGCTCTCAGTCACTGTGTCCAGCTACAGTCTCTCCTTACAGTGTAAGGCACTCTGCACCGTATGTTACACACTGCAGTACTCAGAGGCCGCAGTCCCGGAGCTCTCAGTCACTGTGTCCCGCTACAGCCTCTCCTTGCAATGTAAGGCGCTCTGCGCCCTATGTTATACGCTGCAATACTCAGAGGCCGCAGTCCAGGGCCGGACTTGTTACACACTGCAGTACACAACGGCCGCAGTCCAGGAGCTCTCAGTCGCTGTGTCCAGCTACAGTCTCTCCTTGCAGTGTAAGGCGCTCTGCGCCTATGTTATACGCTGCAGTACTCAGAGGCGCAGCAGTCCCGGAGCTCTCAGTCTCTGTGTCCCGCTACAGTCTCTCCTTGCAGTGTAAGGCACTCTGCACCGTATGTTACACACTGCAGTACACAACGGCCGCAGTCCAGGAGCTCCTAGTCTCTGTGTCCCGTTACAGTCTCTCCTTGCAGTGTAAGGCACTCTGCACCGTATGTTACACACTGCAGTACACAACGGCCGCAGTCCAGGAGCTCTCAGTCACTGTGTCCCGCTACAGTCTCTCCTTGTAGTGTAAGGCACTCTGCACCCTATGTTACACACTGCAGTACACAACGGCCGCAGTACAGGAGCTCTCAGTCGCTGTGTCCAGCTACAGTCTCTGCTTACAGTGTAAGGCGCTCTGCACCCTATGTTACACACTGCAGTACACAACGGCCGCAGTCCAGGAGCTCTCAGTCTCTGTGTCCCATTACAGTCTCTCCTTGCAGTGTAAGGCACTCTGCACCGTATGTTACACAGTGCAGTACACAACGGCCGCATTCCAGGAGCTCTCAGTCGCTGTGTCCCGCTACAGCCTCTCCTTGCCATGTAAGGCGCTCTGCGCCCTATGTTATACGCTGCAGTACTCAGAGGCCACAGCAGTCCCGGAGCTCTCAGTCGCTGTGTCCAGCTACAGTCTCTGCTTACAGTGTAAGGCGCTCTGCACCCTATGTTACACACTGCAGTACACAGCGGCCGCAGTCCAGGAGCTTTCAGTCTCTGTGTCCCGTTACAGTCTCTCCTTGCAGTGTAAGGCACTCTGCACCGTATGTTACACACTGCAGTACACAACGGCCGCAGTCCAGGAGCTCTCAGTCACTGTGTCCCGCTACAGTCTCTCCTTGTAGTGTAAGGCACTCTGCACCCTATGTTACACACTGCAGTACACAACAGCCGCAGTACAGGAGCTCTCAGTCGCTGTGTCCAGCTACAGTCTCTGCTTACAGTGTAAGGCACTCTGCACCCTATGTTACACACTGCAGTACACAACGGCCGCAGTCCAGGAGCTCCTAGTCGCTGTGTCCTGCTACAGTCTCTCCTTGCAGTGTAAGGCACTCTGCACCGTATGTTACACACTGCAGTACACAATGGCCGCAGTCCAGGAGCTCTCAGTCGCTGTGTCCAGCTACAGTCTCTCCTTGCAGTGTAAGGCGCTCTGCGCCCTATGTTATACGCTGCAGTACTCAGAGGCCGCAGCAGTCCCGGAGCTCTCAGTCTCTGTGTCCCGCTACAGTCTCTCCTTGCAGTGTAAGGCACTCTGCACCATATGTTACACACTGCAGTACACAACGGCCGCAGTCCAGGAGCTCTCAGTCTCTGTGTCCCGTTACAGTCTCTCCTTGCAGTGTAAGGCACTCTGCACCGTATGTTACACACTGCAGTACACAACGGCCGCAGTCCAGGAGCTCTCAGTCGCTGTGTCCAGCTACAGTCTCTCCTTGTAGTGTAAGGCACTCTGCACCCTATATTACACACTGCAGTACACAACGGCCGCAGTCCAGGAGCTCCTAGTCGCTGTGTCCTGCTACAGTCTCTCCTTGCAGTGGAAGGCACTCTGCACCGTATGTTACACACTGCAGCACACATCGGCCGCAGTCCAGGAGCTCTCAGTCGCTGTGTCCAGCTACAGTCTCTCCTTGCAGTGTAAGGCGCTCTGCGTCCTATGTTATACGCTGCAGTACTCAGAGGCCGCAGCAGTCCCGGAGCTCTCAGTCTCTGTGTCCCGCTACAGTCTCTCCTTGCAGTGTAAGGCACTCTGCACCGTATGTTACACACTGCAGTACACAACGGCCGCAGTCCAGGAGCTCTCAGACTCTGTGTCCCGTTACAGTCTCTCCTTGCAGTGTAAGGCACTCTGCACCGTATGTTACACACTGCAGTACACAACGGCCGCAGTCCAGGAGCTCTCAGTCTCTGTGTCCCGCTACAGCCTCTCCTTGCAGTGTAAGGCGCTCTGTGCCCTATGTTATACCCTGCAGTACTCAGAGGCCGCAGTCCCGGAGCTCTCAGTCACTGTGTCCCGCTACAGTCTCTTGATGTTATATGTTCAGTCAGACCTCGGGGATCCCGCGCTGCTGCCTTTTGCTGTTTCTGGAGCTTTCTCTCCCCGTTTTCCACTGCAGTGTTTGGTGCTACCAGTCATTGTATGAAGTAGTGAGACATGCAGCATCTCGGATAGTAGAAACAGTTGGATATTTTTGCACTGCCTCGGTAGACACTGAGCAGTCCTTGACATCTCTCCATCCTCCGGCAGTGTAAATGGCCTCTCACCCCTCTCCCTTATTCCAGTACTTATGATTCTGACCCTTCCCAAATCCTATTCAAAACTCAAAGATTTGGACATTATCCTCGCTCCCTAGGTTATAATTCACTGAAAAGAAACAATTGAAGTGATATCATAGTTAGGTGTTTTTGCATCATTGATAACTTTGCCTTTCTGAAAAATTTGCCCCAAATTTTGACAAAAAGGCTACTGGAGAACTCCACATTTGGTGTGGATCAAGAGGGACCAGATGCACAAGGGGAGTCTTAAAAGGGAGGTTTGAATAGTAACAAGTGGAATTTCCCTGTGGATCTTCTTTTGAGAAAAACTCAATATTTGGCTGACTGAAAAATGGAACGAAATGTTGGGTTTGGCCTTATTCAGTGCCATTTGCTGTAGCTTTCTAATGATATGTATGCATGCCATCTGGAAATTTCAGTAAGGGTTCTTCAGAACATTGGGATTTGTAAAAACAAAAAAAAGGAATTGCTTACATTTTTTCATTTTCTCAAATAGAAAATTTGATTGGCTGAAATCCCTTTGAAAACTCTCAGAGGACAACCAATTTATTGCCTTTCATTTAAATGCGAAAATCAAGATATTTACAGATCAGACTATATAAATTGAAACTCCTGATGCTTGTCAACATCTGGCGGAATAAATAACAACAAAAAAAGCAAAATGAGAGAATCAATGATAATGAATAAGTGGGCGTGCTTTGAGCCATCCCACCTAGGCACAATGTCTCCAGTCATTTCCTAAGGGTGGACTTTCTGGGCTATCAGTTAAAGTCTGGCAGTGCCTAACAGGAAACCAAAGACAGCTCACTCCCAGGGCCGTTTGTTTTTTGTGATTCATTAAAAACAGAAAAAAACTTGTAAAACAAAACCCTTAGCAGCATTTGTACATTGATTGTAGTGCCGATAGCGCAAAGTTTCAGTGCCTTCCGCAGACCTGCCCTGACAGCAGCTCTCATGAAGGCACAGAGATATCTGCCTGACTGGTGGACATTTCGAAATATTTCATGTTGTAGTCTGCCAGGGCAGCGGAGTATACCTGGCAGAACAGCGTGCAACCTTCAAGTCTTTAACAGGCCCTCTATTCCTCACCTTTTGTAACATTATTTCTGATGGACATGTATCTCCCTGCAGTTTCCTCCACAACCTCCCACCTTTCCGCTTGCTTGTTATTTATTCAGTGGCGCTTTTCCTGTCCTGCATTTATTTAACTGTTTCTTTTTGTCCTGGGCTCTGAGGAGCGTGGGGAAGTAGGTAGGACTGACGTCGGTGGTACCAGTGCATCTTTATGGCCCTGCTTCTTCATATCCAGTTTTGATATCTCTTGGAGTCACATTTTTTTCCTCAGCCGCACCACCTGGGATCTATCCACTGGTATTTAGAGACTTGTAGTTTTCCTTATATCTTTTCATTTTTACTGGGTTTAAGGTATTGTTGAAGTATTTCTGCTTTCCAAACAAATCTCCCTGACTGGACCTTCCTTATTTATTGTAATTACAGTGGCAATGTTATTCTGTATCTAATCTCAACCTTAATTCATGCTCCCATGAGCTAAACCCTAATTGGTCGACCGAGCTCCCCTGGGAAATCAAAGAGGCGTCAAAAGCCTGGCTTCCTGGCACATTCCCAGTACCCAGAACCATGGTCAGTAGAGAAGACAATGCAGCTTCCCTTTTGGTATTGCAAGGTGGTCCCTTCAACTTCACGGATCTGGGAAAAGGCCTGACAGTGCTATGTACTGGTAAACATGGGAACTTGGCTGTATATCAGTGTACATTACTGCATATGCTGTGCATTACTGTGAGTTATTAAGAATTCAAGTGGTATTTTAGTATTCTGGCCCTAGATTCTTAGTCTCTCGTTGGGTTGACTTAGACGTTTTCTTTCCCTCTAGGTTTTCTTAATTCAGAGGGCTCTGTTCCCAACTCCTGAAGGATGTCAGCCTCGATCTTGCCGGAGTTCTTCCAACTTCGAAAAAGAGCAGGTAAGTGCTACCTCTTTTAAATAGGAACTTTTATATTTCTATTCTTAGTGTTTCTCTTTATTATTTATCTGGCTGCTGAGCTGCTTTCTTCTCCATTAATATCTTCTTGTGCTTCTTTTCCTGGTTATATTTTCCCCTTCTTCGTCTGCTGTTCTATTTATCTGAAAGAGACAGTTAGTTATAGATTCCTTACCTTAGAATTACCTCCAGGCATCAGACTGGATCCGGAGATTTTTTTCTTAGCAGTGCCACTGCGCGTCGTCGGTGGCGTCAGTCGACTCTGCATCCGTCGTTGGCGTCGTGGTTGCCGGTATGACGTTGCGGTGTCTACTTAGATGCCACCCCTGCGCACTGACGTCAGTTCTTTCTTTTTCCGCGCCAGCCTAGCTACCCCTTTAGTCACTTTTTGACTAAACTTTTTCAACGTTTTGTCAACTGTTTTTTCGAGTCTTCGACTCCTGGTGCGCGAGGGATGTCCCACCATCAGACCCACACCTCATGTGCCATTGGTGTCTGGAGCGCGACCACGACCCGAAGTCGTGCTCCGACTGCCGGGGCATGAACACTAAGGGGCCGATTCCGATCTTGGCCGGTAGGGCACCGAATCGGATTCGGCCAACGGATCCGATTCGGAGCCCTCTTCCCGACCGAGTCAAGCGTGCGTCCGGGCGGCGGAGTGACGATGCGAGCGCATGCAAAATCGCCGACCGACTCGTTTGCGGGTCCGAACCGCTCCGACCGACTCGCACGGACACGACTCGCACCGAGCAATGGAGACGTTCCCCGGCCGGGCAAGTACGATGCGCGCCTCGAGCAGTCCGACCGACTTCGCGCCGTCCGGCTCAAAGGGCAGTCGGAGCCAGACTTTGGGGGTCCGTGTCGGACCCCCTGTGCGCGTAGCCGTGCAGAGTCGCACACAGGGGGACCATGGGTCCCCCTACCTGTGCATGTACGGCGCGAGTCGCATCGACGCGTACCCGCTGTAGGGGGCCCTTGTTCGCCTCGCACCCATTGAGTCAATGGGAGCCCGCGTACGCGTTGTACGACCGGCTCCCATTGACTTCAATGGGAGTCTGACCGACTCGAGTCCGATTGCATGCGTACGCATTGTACTCGTTCGGTCGGGCTGCTAGAGTCCGATTCGGTCGGAAATCTCTCCGGGTCCGGCTGGGTCGGAGTGATTTCAGGCCTGAATCAGAATCGGCCCCTAAGTCTTTGCGGGAGCAGTCCCGAAAGCTCTTGGAGGCCTGGCGGTCGGCTCCGCGTCGCTCCCGGTCTCGTTCGAGAGGAAGGTTTTGAGGCTGCTCGCGGAGCTCACACACCTCTTCGCACTCCAAATCATCGAAGTCTTCGGGCAAGTCGAAGCACAAGAAGAAGGCGAAGAAGCACCGGCGCTCTTTGCCTTCTCCCCGTCGGTCGGCTGACACGAGGCGGGACCCGGAGCATCATCACTCTAAGGCTCCATCTCCGGTGCCTCCTTCAGGGACGACTCCGCGCCTCCCCCCATATACAGGAGCTGGAGAGTCCCCTGCCCAGCTTCGTAAGTTCTATGAGGCCCTCCACCTCGTCTTTGGGCAGCCCAACTCCACCGGCATGCTTTTGGGGCCCGCAGAGCCGGACGGGGGTCCTGGGCCTGCGATGCCAGCGGCTCTGGCCCCGGCAAAAGAGGGCCTCCGCGGATCCAGGCCTGGATCCGGACCGACGCCGGTCGATCTTACCCGACCTTCCGCTGTGTCGATCTCGGCGACGACGCACCCGGCGTCGACCATGCTTCCGGTCGATGCTGTCCCCATCCTCACCCCTGAGATAGACCCGGATCCGGACCAACGTCAGTCGACGTCAGATCCGACGCCGGAGGGAACTTTTGATCCCCTTTTCATCCCTGGTGTACCCTACCACCCAGAAGGTGATGATGAGGACTGGGAGGAGTCGCTGGACCCTTTAGCAGACCAGCTGGAAGATTGCCAACCCTTTGTGGGGTTTTCCTCCTAGCAGGGACCCTGTTGAATATATACTTCACACACATTTCCCATATATTGTTCTGTTCAAGGTAGCACTGTGGCTAGTGGGAGAAGACACCCTTTCTTTTGGCAATCAACAGGCTTTCTGAATATCCTGTTGTAGATATTCTGAGGCCTTACATTTGGTATGCTGGTGGCTAGTTAGCCTTTATGAATATAAAACAATCCTATGAAAAGGGAGAATGCATACAACTCACCCGTGGGAATGAAAAATAAATCAACATCATTATCTGGATATATATTTCACCAGATATCACACATATGCCAACATTCTCAAGTAATTTCTCCCGTTGATTATTTGTTCAATTCCTAATGTTCCTAGTAAGAGACTGTGCACTTCAAACAGCATAACAGAGACCCTCAGCACACGCCTGTCTGCGGTTGTCCGTGGACCATGGAACTACGGCTGGGTGAGGTCCTCCAGGATCTCAAGCTACTGCTGCAAGCCACCACTGCTGAGATTTTCCTCATCTTTTTCGAGTATTACCTTGACTTTCTCCCATGGGTGGCTTCCTCACACTCTGTTGGGGCTCCATCTTAGGCCCTTCATGGATGCTGACATCTCCTCCACCTTGACGTCACTGTTATGATGGCGCCCACCACATTCAAACATCGCCCTCATCCTGCTTCTTGAGGGTCTTATTGAGCTGCCTCTGCCTGACCTCCACTCTTCTCAGAAGAGTGCACTTGTTCCTGATGAGATGCAGCAGACAAGTCAGATATCCCACCAAACACAGCTTTTCACTAAGATTCTGTCTGAAGTTCAGGCAGAATGGGTACTGGAAATCTAGATAACAAGTTAACGAGTATCCTGTTGTTTGAATCTTTCCTTTAAACTAGCAAAGGGAGCGATGTCTGTAAAGATAAACTGTCTGCTCTCCAAATAGTACCGTCGAATTTCCATAGTCCATTTTATCGAAATACATTCTTTTCTACTGCTCAAATGTAATATCTCTGTGACTCAGGGCCATATGTAGGTAATCTGGAAATACCGATTCCTAATTACCGAATTTTACCGAATCGGTATTTATGAATCGGTATTCCCGATGTACGTAAAAATTCGGTAAATAATACCGAATCGGTAAAAATCGGTAAATATTTACCGAATCCACAATACCGATCGCTTTTTCCGAATTGGTAAATACCGAATCGGTAAATACCGAATCGGTAATTCAAAAACAGCAATTGAGGAATCAGCCAATCCTGTGCAACCACCACCCCTCCCAACCAGGAAGTGGCCACACCCAGGCAGGTGCACACAATCAGAACGCTTCTGGAGAGGCTGGGAGTGCAGAGGAGAGCAACAGAGCCACTGCCTGAACCTCGCCTGCAAATCTTGCACAATGGACACCCAGGACACAGAAAGAAAAGGAGGGAAAGGAAGAGGAAACTGAAATTCAGTCAGAGGGAACTGCAGGTCCTTGTGGAGGAGGTAGTGAAGCAGCACGCAAAGCTGTTTGGAAAGCAGTCCCTGCAAGTTGCAGAGTCAGTGAAAAGGAGAATCTGGCTTGAAATCCAGTCACAGGTGAATGCCATTGGAGTGACCCCCGGGACATTGATGTGCTCAAGAAGCGGTGGTATGACATCAGGAGCATCACCAAGAAGAAGATGGCTGATCTCAAGAAACAAGCCAGGCTGACAGGAGGAGGAAGGAACAGGGCACCTGCCCTGACTGAACTTGAGCGGCTCGTGGAGTCCACGATAGAGCCAGAAAGTGTCTGTGGGATCGGGGATGCAGAGAGCTCTGCCAGGGCTGCTTCTAAACAAGGTAAGAAGCATGCACAGCATTGTGCCCCCTTCCCCTATCCCAAATCCCCAATTGGGCTCTGTGAATCCCACTCCAGAACCGATTTTGTGCAAACCAGCAATGCATTATGGGAGATGTAGTCAGTGAAACCCCTATCATGACAGGAATCGCACTGAACAACAAGGCATGTGACACACATCAGCGATAAGCAGGCAGAAGACAATGAGATAGTGTGGCAGAAATGTATATTTATTCTTGCTATGCAGGGCTGCAGGTACACTGAGCTAATGTACAATTTCTGTCCACAGGCGAGACATCGCGCAGGACTGCTCAGGACAAGGGAGAGGGCACCCCGGAAGGACATCACTGAGAAGGCCAGTACGAGTGCAGGGCACACAGCACCACCTACAGTCAGCCTCACCACCACAGCTAGCCTCGCCACTACTGCTAGCCTCACCACCACAGCTAGCCTCGCCACTACTGCTAGCCTCACCAGCATCAACACCACCTGCAGTGCTGAGACCTAGGAGGCGTGCTGTTGCCAGACTGCTGGAGTTTGAGTCCTCCTCAGAAGACTCGAGGGGGAAACATCCACTGTGCCAGTGGATGGTAGCAATGCTGGTTTGCTGTCCACCACTGAGTGAGCACACACAGGTGCCAGACGCCGCCGCAGGGCTCGTGTGAGCAGTCCACCTCCACAGGGTGAGAGCCATGGTGTCTTCGGAGGGCTGGAGGCAAGCATGGTGAAGGTGCAGCGCCTACAAGGAAAGGCAATACAGTCAGTCCAGCGACAAATGAGGCGCCTCAATGACAACATGACCAACATTGACAAGGGCATAGGCTCAATGGCTGAGGGCATGAAGGAGATGGCTGCAGGCATGCGGGACATGTCCCAGTCTGTGATGCTGCTGTGCAGCAAAATGGATGAGGACAGAGTTACACGGCGCAGGGAGAGGCAGAAAATGGAGCACCATACAAGGGCAGTGAACCGCCTAGCAACTGCCACTTCTCTGCTCTGCAGGCGCTCCGTGGCCATGCAGGAGGGCCTGGCGCACTGCAGCACTGATGTCACGAGGGGGCTGGTAAAGGTGACCACTGCTCTTGAGGTGCTGCTGACAAGTCAGTCTGCCACTACTGGTGCTGTGGAAGTTGGGGACAGCGAGGACACGACCAGTCGGAGCAGCATTACCCCCTGTAACAGACACCCGGAGGAGCAGCAGACGGCATGGGGCTGCCACTGGTTCCACAGCCAGTGAGGACAGTCACTTAATGGCATCCAGTACTGTTGTGCGTGGCGCAGACGCTGATGCAGCCCACACTTACAGGACAGAATTGGGTGAAGTAACCCATGACTTCCTACTATGGATGTCATAAATTGGAATGCCAAGTTTGGCCGTTTGTGTTGTGGCGTAGTGCCCAGAAATTAAAACTACGTCATTACATACAACAACTGGCTGTGTCTCCTTACTTACTTAAAAATAGTTCCATGTGATCTCTGCCCGTCTCTGTCTCCCATCTGTTGCTGGTGGCACTCCTGCTGCGTTGGGCTCTGGCTGTGCTAATTCATCATCATTGTCCTCAAAATCTGTTAATTCCACTTCTGTACCTTTCTTTGTGGCAGGTTGTGCAGCATTGCACAAGTTGCAATGATTTTGCAGCAGATGATGGGTGTGTACTGAGCGTGCACCTCCGCTTTGTGGAGGCAGCGGAACCTGCTTTTCAATAGTCCAAACGTGCGCTCCACAACGTTGCGTGTTGATTTGTGTGCCACATTGTATCGTCTCTCACTCAGGGTTGATGGGTTTAGGTAGGGAGTGAGGATAAATGACCGCACGGCATATGCACTATCGCCTAGGTGAGGAAGAGAGTGCCATTAGTCACATACACCAATACACATTCATCTGCAGTAAGTATGAGTGAGTGTCACAGTGATTTACCTAGCAGGTATCCTTCTCCAAATTCTCCCGATGCCAGGCGTGTGTAGATCCCACTGTTCTGGAAGATGTATGAGTCGTGGGTGTTCCCAGGAAATTTGGCCACGATGTCAGTGATTATGTTGGCAGCATCGCAGATTACCTGCACATTTATGGAGTGGGTGGACTTTCTGTTCCTGTAGATATGCTCAGTGGTTGCTGGTGGGCAGATTGGAATGTGTGTGCCATCAATACAGCCTATGACATGCGGGAACTGTGCCATCTGGTAAAAATCTGTCTTGGTTTTGAGCAGTTCCGCCTGTGTGTTTGGGAAGCTAATGTAGTGGTGCATTCTCTGCATCATGGCATCCAGGAACTTTCTGAAGAAACGGGACAGGCAACTCTGAGACACCCCGCCTACCGCAGCTATCACCCCTGGTAACTGCCAGATGCGAGTAGATGTAGGCTACAGAGCACCTGCACATGTGGTGGTATGGTGTGCGCCCTTGGTGTTGGGTGCTCCAGGAGTGGGTGCAAGTCCCTTATCAAGTCCAGGATGGTGTGGGGGTGTAGCCTGTACCTTTCATGGATCTCAGCCTCAGTCTGTTGGAAGATTGTGATGCGCTGTCTGTAAATGCGCTCCTCCCTTCTCCAGATCCTCCACTCCTGCTGCCTGTAGACGTAGCCGCCTTGCAATCACATAGAAAGCCGCCATAGTGATCACACTGTTGCATTTTGGGATTGCTTATATTCGCTGTAGATGATTACCACCTGCTTTCAGTCAGTGTTAATTACCGACTCTTAAATACCGAATTTCATGTAATTCGTTATTACCGAATTTACCTACATCTCTTTTTCGTTTTTACCGATTCTTATTTACCGATTCCGTAAATAAGGAATCGGTGATTTCCGAATGGGTAGTTTTGAATTCGGTAATGATGAATCGGTATTTACCGATTCATAATTACCGATTCCTTCTTTTTGGCCTCCTACATCTCAATCGCCTAAATACCGGTCGGTAACGGGAGATTTACCGAATTTCGGCCGTTACTGACCGGTATTTAGCTACCTACATATGGCCCTCAGTTTCCTACCAATGTGCGAAACTGGCTGATCAACTCCTGTGCATTAGATTGGGAGAGTAATGCTCCAAGTCCTATGAAGCATGTGGCTGCAGATAGAAATGTTTGGAAAAATCAGGGTATTGCAAAATAATATTTGTGTAAAGAAGTTTTTGTAATTGCTTAAAAGCTGACAGAACTTCTAAGATAGGGGCTTAAAATGTCTATGTCCTTTGTTTTGTTTTAATACATCTGTCAAGGATCCCGCTATGTGTGAAAATCTAGGTATAAACAGGCCTCAGGGAAAGGAAATTGTTGCATGCCATCTATGTTACCCTGTTGAGGTTTCATACAACTTGGATAATGTACTATTGCTCTCTTTTTACATTTAATGTGAAGCATATCCTGAGCTATATACATTTGTGAGATGTTTCTCCCCAGCATCACTATAAATTAGAATGTTGTCAATGTAAGCAATGCCGCAACTACAATGAGGGTATAAGACATGGGTCATTAACCTCTGAAAGGTACCAGGAGCTCTATATTGAACAATGGGTAATACTGTAAACTGATATAAACCCACGAGTGCTGAAGAGACTGTCTTCATCTTAACTGCCACATTTAGGGAAATTTGCCAATACCCTTTGGTAAGGTAAAGAGTAGTTCTAATCAAATATATCTATTCTGTTTCTTTTCGAACCATAACAGTATGCAAAGGAAGAAATAACACAAGTATAAAAATTCACAGTGCACAGTACAATCAAAATAAAATACGTATTAGGAAATAAAACCCAATTGATCTTTCCGCAAGTGTAGGGAACTGGGTTTTTGTTGCAGTAGTCCCCCACTTTTTGCCCGGTATTTGATGCAAATTTGACTGAAGTGCACTGTGTTCCTGTTAAACAGGTCCCCAGCACTAGTGGCACTGGCAACTGGACAACAATACAACTGGTCCTTTGATCCCCAAGTGACCAGGCCTTTAGCACCTCTGTAAGTCCCCAGTAAGTAGGGCATGGGTACTAAAGAGGGTCCCTAAGAGCTGCAGCATATCTTGTGTCACTCTAAGGGACCCAGCTCCAAACCCTTACAGATTCCCACTGCAGTCTGTGTGACAAGGTGCTTTAAAAAGTGAAAACACAACTTGTCACACACCTGTGTGCCATGTCCCCTAACACTGCGTGTAATATTAGTAAGTCACCCCTACAGCAGGCCTTACAGCCCTATGGCAGGGTGCATTATATTACATGTGTGGACATATCGGCATGAGCATATATTTCCCTGTGCTGGCCAGTTCACTTACTGCCAGTATAAGTGACCAGGGAAGCCATTTTAAAGACATGTGCCTGACACTGGTAAAAAAGAGTTCCCCAGCTAGACAATGGCTTCACTGAGGCTAGGGATGTTTGGTATCAAACATATCATATTAATAAACCCACACTGATTCGAGTGATGGATTTATTAATACATGTAGCCAGAGGGCACCTTAGAGGTACCCCTGAAAATCTACCAATTACTAGTTTGCTGACTGACTGGTCCTAGCCAGCCTGCCGCCACAACGAGTTTCTGACCTCCAGGGGTGAGGGCCTTTGCTCTCAGGAGATCAGGAACAAAGCCTACCCAGGCAGAAAGTATTTACACCCCCTCCCACAGGACGACCTGCGAATTAGCATTCAAAGACACAGGGCTTCAAAGAGTCCACCGCCTTTGTTATGCAAATCTGGCTTCCCTCACAGGAGAGGATGCTGACCCCCCCCTGTCCAGGACTCATTTGACGCCTTGACAGGTGGGAAAATTGTAGTCAGAGAGGCGTGTTCCCCTTCGGGCTAGTTCCACGCATAAGGTGGGCTACCTGAAGTGAAGACAAAAATCAGAAGTCTGTCATCTTTGTGATGGCAAACGTAGGAACTCTGGGACAGGGTTATTCCCACTTCCCACAGGAAGTGGTCATATTAGGAGGCGTAGTGACCCCAGGGGTCAGATGCCCATTGGCTACTCCCCTAAACTCCCCTAAGTCCCCTAAACCTAGTATTTAAGGGAGCCCCTGGCACCAGGAAATCAGATCTTGCCGACCTAAAACAAGAAGATAGACTTAAAAGCCTTGAAAAGCAAGAACTGTGGAAGCAACAACCGACGTGGCATCAACCCTACCGTCATGTTAGCTGTTCCCGAAGATTGCACCAAAGTCAACTAACCTTGTAAGCTGCTGTACCGCCAAAAGCCCGGAAGGACCGCCAGCACTACTGCCAAGACTCAGGAACTCCCTTGGAGCAGTGGAGCTGCTTCCCTCCACCCTGGAGGTACCAAAGAAAGTAATGTGAGAGCTACAGATCACTTAAACCCGACAGCGGCCATCTCAACTGCACCTGTCACTCCAACCCTGAGTTAAAGTGGGCCAACTGTGCCAGCGTGGTCCCTCAGCCTTCCAGAGAAGAAGCCCACCTTGGGTTCGTCAGGAGGAGACGCCTCAAGACACCTCTGCACCCAGGGCCGGACTGGCCATAGCGGGCACCGGGCGTTTCCCCGGTGGGCCGCTAGGGTGGGGGCCGTTTTTGCAGCATAGCTGCAATATTGGCCCCTGTAACAAAATCGGCCGAAACCGGCCCTGGCAAACAGCTCGGCCGCACCCCCCCAAGCCCCGGTGGGGCCGGCCGAGCACTTTGCCAGGGCCGGTTTTGGTTCTCAGTCCGGCCCTGTCTGCACCCATCACCCCTGGCTCGAGTGGAAATGGACCGAAGGTGTCCTCACGTCCCCGAGCATCCTGCGACCTGAGCCCCTGTTGGTTCAGCCTGACTGGTTTCCTAGTCCAAGCCTGCAGCCTCTTTCAGACCGGACCGATCCCCATAGAATAACATTGGGCACCCAATGTTGAAAAGCACCTCTGCACCCCCTGCACCTGGCCGCCCCAGTGCCGCCAAGGTGACCTGTTGATGCTGACTTGGACCTTGCCCCATTCTTACCTTAAGTCCAGGAGATTGGTCCTGTATGTCGCTGTGAAGTGCCTGAATGCAGTGCATGTTATTCCCTCATAGGATAACATTGGGCACCCAACGCTGGAAAGCAATTCTGCAGCATGCTGCCCCAGTGCCGCCTGAGGTGACCTATTGGTGCTGCCTTGGACCTTGCCCTATGCTCACCTTAAGTCCAGGATATTGGTCCCATAAGTCGCTGTGAAGTGCTCGAGTGCAGAACTTGCTTTTTCCCCATAGGATAACATTGGGCACCCGACGCTGAAAAGCACCTCCGCACCCAGCCTTCTCAGTGCCACACAAGGTGACCTGTTGGTGCTGCCTTGGACCTTGCCCTAATTTTACCTTACTGTGAAGTACCTGTATGCACTGTATGTCTTTCCTCCATAGGATAACATTAACACTTCAGAAATTGCACTGTGCCGATTTTTCAAACCTGTAAAAATTCATAACTCAAAACGTACTTACCTGATTTTGATGATCTTAATGCCAAAAGTTATATAAAGATAAAAGTTACTTTTATAAATTAGTGTAGATGTCCTTATTGAGTTGTGTGCATCATTTATTGATTGACTGTGTGTGTATTACAGATGTCTAACATTCTTCTCTGATAAGCCAAAGACTGCTTGACCACACTACCCCCTAGAAGAGCACCTCCAGATTGCTAGAGCAAGCCTCTGTCTACTCATCTGGGAATACCTTTACTTCTTGCACAGTATACCTCTTTTTGGTATACTATATAAAGAGCCAGCTTCCTCCAGCAAGTTTCTGAGATTCGATGTGGTTCTTTAAAAACATGCTACACTAAAAACTATGAATTCATCAGAAAGCATCTGTAAAAATATGAGTGTGGGTCGTACTTGGGAAAATTCCTTGTCCTTCAGTAATGGAATAATAAAAGCTCTTCTAGGCTCAGTGAAAAATTTACAAAACATTGCAAAGTGTAAAGTATCCTGTGGAGACACATTGTCACAGCCGCAGGGGCCCATAGACCCAGGGTCATAACATCCTCTAGGGAAGGCTATCACAAATGCAAAAGATTTAATCTAAACCTAGTAAGCAGGAAACAATCTCTGTTATTTTTGACGAGGGCAAGGTAAGGCTCCATGGCCAGCGTCGTTTTCAACAGTATAAAGCTTCAAACTGTTTCGCCATTTCAGTCTTTACTCTATACATAGATCTCCTTGTTAAAAAGTTGTCCTTTCCCCCCTTTCGATTGGATTTACATATGTTATCAGGATTGTTAAAAAGCTCCCCCAGATACAAAAAAGAATCCTTAATATATTTGATCCAAGGGATTTTAAGAGCACAATCAACCAAAAGACAATCCTTTGAAATCAATCTATTCAGACTAAGTTCCTCCTTGGTCCACAATCTAATCCAACCCAACAGGGGGTGGAGGGCTAAAAGATCACTCAAGTAACTAACAACCAGCTCTTCAAAGTAAGAGGTGCTTTGAGGGACACATAGTAACCACCACAAACATTTTTTTCAGTAACATGAAGGCAGCTAGAAGCCACATAGCCCCAGATGCACCTTCGATATGAGACCTTGGAAATACATTTAGCTTGATAGATCTTCATTAAGGTCTTAAGGGGTTTACTTTCCAATCTCGACGCGAAGTGAAAGACTGCAGCTAAAGATCTGGTAAGCTCCTCGTTCTTAGCTGCCATTAGGGTTTCTAGTTCGTGTTGGACTCAAACAAAACTCCCAGATATGGGAAAACCTTGACCTTGGAGATTTTGTGATTGCAAATACTAAATGTTTGAATCTTAGTCGAGCTAGGACAAGCCACCATCACAAAAGACTTAGTGAGGTTAACTGCTAGGTCTAACTTATCCATAAAGGCTGCAAAGGTGTTCAGGAGAGTTTGTAATCCACTAGCAGTCATATCGATCAAGACCGCATTGTCTGCATAAAGCAGAAAAGGGAGCGAGCAGGGACCTAAGCATGGGCAATCAACCCTAGCCACCATCAGAGCCTGTTCAACGCCATAATGTAAAGGGAGAATAAAATGGCGCTAGAATGCACCCTTGCTGAACCCCTCTAACAACTCTGAATTTATCAGTGTGAACAATCTGACTGGAATATTTAACTAACGCTGTGGTATGAGCATGGAGATTCCACAAAAAACAAACAATGTTTGGTTCCATCCCCATCCCGAGAAGGATACCCCACAGTCTATCCGTATTGACCCTATCGAAGGCCGAAGTAAGGTCCATAAAGGTCAGATGGAGAGATTTGGGGCGGGCGACAGTGTATTTATTAACAACCAGGTACAGGTTCAGACACTGGTCTGAAGTGTACATCCCTTGTCTGAAACTGTTTTGGAGGTTTGAGATGATGTTATGGTCCTCCACCCAATTAGACAATCTACCAACAATACATGCCCCAAGACCTTTACAACCGAATCAATAAGGGTTATAGATCTGTAACATTGAGGTTTGTCCTTACCTCCTTTTTTGACAATGGGAACTATAACTGAGGTGTATCAAGAAAGAGAGGGACCCTCCCTGACCACAGAATTTAAAATCTGGTTCAGTACTGGACCTCAGACCACAACGTCACTAAGGTGCAAGTATGGGGGGTGCCATCCCGACCTGGAGCCTTATTATTTATAAGACCTAGGATTCCCTGGGTGACTTCCTCCAGATTAAATACCAGAGCGACCTCCTGGATACGGGTATCTTAGGCACCCCTGCCTCCACCTGAGGCAAGTAATTGTCTATACCTTTAAAGTGGGAAACCCACAGATTGGCGGCGATGTAGTGGCATAAGGCATGATTTTTGGCCTGGGCAAAACACAGTTGGTTAGCAATGTGCCAGAAGGACGAACTACTCTTCCACATGAATGTTTGTGCTAGGTCATCCCAAGCCTGTTCCCTTAAAACATCTCATCGCCTTTTTAGCTCAGACCTGTAGTTCAAACAAGAGAAAAGAACAAACTCTCTGTCCATGGGCTGGGTTTTAATGCACTCTTTAAGGTCCGAAGGGCCTTTGAGCATCTAGAGTCCAACCATCTAGGGGCAGAGGGAGATGAGTTAGTAACTGGAGTGCAAGCGCTGAAAGGTTCCCAAAAGCCGCTAGGATCGGTTGATCGCTGGCAAACAAATCTAAACAGTTAGCAAAATCCTGTGCACAGCTGTTAAACAAAGTGTATTTAAAGTGTACGGGCTCCGCCATTGCCCACCTTATATGCCTTCCCTTATCAGTTGGAGAATGGGTACCTATTGACCCCTGTGCTCTAGATACAATTGTCTGCCGCCAACACAGAGTAAGGGAAACATGATTGTGATCACTGAAAATGCTGTGTGATATATTAGAACTATAGCTCAATGAAAAGAGTGGGACAGAGACAAAAATAAAGTTAATAGTGGTAGAGCAACCCCTGCTCGTAAAGGTAGGAAGAATTTGTGAAGCTGAAGAGTTAACCTTCTTATCTAGAGAGACGTCTGAGGGCCTGATTACGAGTTTGGCAGATGGGATACTCTGTCACAAATGTGACGGATATCCTACCCGCCAAATTACAATTTCCATAGGATACAATTGAACTGTAATTTGGCAGACGGGAGATCCGTCACATTTGTGTCAGAGTAACCCAGTCCGCCAAACTCACATAGATGTGTATTAAAATTACTGGCAATAATTAAGTTAGGCCAACCCTGCCCTTTATCAGATAAAGAATTCATAAAAGAAACCAGAAATTGAATGTTAGAGGAGTTCTAAAAACCTGATTTTGCGTTGTAAAAATGCAATACATAAAATGCAGGAGAGCCAGGCAAAATCATTCTTACAGCTTGGAGAGCTAATGAACCAGAAAAAAGTTAATTAACCCGACTATTAGCTACTAGAGAGAAGTCGATCACTAGGTCCCCCTTTATCCCTGCCAAAGCAGCTGGGACAAAGTATTTATAACCCTCCAAAAAAACCAATTTGAAGTCGCCCATGATTCCTGTAAGCCTATCACATTAAACTTTCTGAAATATGAGTGCCAGTTCGGGTCGCTAAATTTACAGGCAAGACCAGCAATGTTCCAACTCACTAAATTAAAGTCATTAAAATTACTCGTAGCAGGACCTGCCGGAAAATGGACCAAGGGACAATCAGCAGGGGGGGATAGCAGGGATCGGTGATAGAACAGCCAATACCAGTCAATCACAGGATTCCAGGGAGCTCACAGGGGCAAATCGATCAGCAGACTCCAAAGGTGTAGGTATGGGGAGATTCGAGGGTGGGAGGTGACCATAGGGACCCACTTGACTTGTGTCCACGGGACAGGGCAGACAACCTCCGGTCTGTAGAACAATCCCAGCAGCAGGGCATGGATTGAAGATGGTTTGCCAAACCTAAAAGAGCTGACGGCTGCCAGGACTCATGCCACTTCTGTAGATGGATGTGAGGGCCTAGGTTGGAATGTGAGCCAATCCAGTGAGTCACTTTGTTTTTTAACTGGTCATAAGATTTACTCATGCTGCGGGTCAATGGCGGTATACATTCCCGAGCACCACTACATTTGGGGTCGTGGCGGGAGGCAAGTCAAAAACATCCTCACTCTTGCAGTGAACAAAAGCTTTCCTGGGAGGACAAGGTGGGCCAACACAAGGAGTGGGGTGCAATGTGATGGGGTGGACAGTCTCCTTTGAAAACGTGTTCTTGCACCTGACCGGGGCATCCAACTGTTCTGAACTTCCTATAGTTCCCCTTCCCCGGGTGTTATCAGTAGAGTTAATGTCCAAGCCAATCCCCCATGATGAGGGAGGAGAGGTGTAAAAAGGCCCCTTTTAAGATCTTTCATGGCCTGCTCAAGATGTCCTAAACGTTGCTCCAAAGCATGGAGTAAACCGTTGATCAGCATGTCCAATTTAACAAGTAGATTATCCATAAATACTTGAGTCGCGCCATTGATAAGCGATTCCAACAAAGTGGCAAGGACCCCGTCCTTAGTGGACGCGTTTCCAGGGTGAGGACTATGGTGATGATGACATGGAGACAAGGAATAAACCTCAACAGAGATTTATTGGCCACAGCCTGAAAGCAATGTGATCCTCCCAAGCCAGCCACAGAGTAACTGCCTCAAGTGGAACACTCTCTGTCCAGGCAACATTGGAACATAAACAAAGTTTCACATTCCATCCCCCAACCAATTACATTACCACACATCCCCTCCCTTTCTACAGAAACAAATAAAACAAATGAAAACTATATGAAAGCAAATAAAAGGCAATCAAAAGAAATAGAGTACATCCAGCAAACACAATGGATGAAAAATGCAAGAAGAAAGAACATAATAACATAAGACACTATACAATTCATTAACGCCCCTGTACATAATCACTCAAGTAGACAGGAGGTCTACGCTGTGATCTTTGGAAACCTGCTGCTCCCCTCTCCTCTTGGAAAACACTCCTGCCCATTCCCCCAACACGCATGTCTTCGGTTCCCCTGTTAACACCTCTCCCCAAATACCCATTCGAGCTACCTGTCAACTCATTGTCACTCATCAACATAACGCCATTTACATTTTCATCATTGTACCCTCCTTTGTCCTTCACATCAGCACCTTTTTGATTCAATGCCACTTTGTGTTGATTCCACTAGTTACTACCATTGGTAAGAACACTGTACTATTTGTGTGCCTCTTTCACCCTTTAAGGGCCCCAAACCTTTGACAAACCCCCATACACTCTACCATGCTTCACCTTAACCCAATCGCCAACTTGAATAATGTCACACACCTCTCTTCTCACAACACTCCCCTTCACTTGATCATCACACTTCAACAACCATGCTGGAGTCAATTTTGCATTAGGTTTCCTTCCCCTCACACTCTCAGAAGGAGAAACCTTAGTCGCACTATTTTCCATTGTGCAATGAGCTCACATCATACTAATGACAGTGTTTTCCACATCACTGCCTGCTTGAATTGCCATGAGGATGCCTCCTTTGTTTAAGCGGTTGGCCCTATTCACCATACCGTTTGCCTGGGGGTTATAAAGTGCTGTGTGATGATATTTTATGCCACACTTCTCCAATTATGACTTCATTTTAAATGAGGTGATTTGGGTCCCAATCCGTGATAAGCAATTGTAGAAAACCATCCTCAAAGAACGCCTTATCCAATACCTCAATGGTGCATCTAGATGTCACCTCCTTCATAAATTTGACAATGAGCCATCTGGGATGGACATCTACTATGACCAGCACATTTTTACTATTTCCCTGCACATGACACACTCCTCAACCCACTGGTTGCTCATATCATCCATCCCTGGCCACCAAAGTTCCCTGTAGCTCTTTTTTTTTGTCATGGTTTTGCCGAAATGCCCCTCATGGACCAAGTCAATAATCCTTCTCCTCAAACCCTCAGGTGGCACAAACTTGTCATTCCTCACAAGCACCTATAGTGAATTCGTCCAATGTTTTCACAAACGGTCTCACAGATGGAGAAACCCTGCTTTGTCTGTGCCCTCTTTCTGCCAGCATTTATTTGACAACATTCAAGACCTGATCCGACTCCATGCAATCGCTCCACTCTTTAACTGAGAATGCTCCCGGTGCACATTCTTCCACATCTGTTAACCACGCACTGCTCCGTCTTTTTCTTTATAGAACACATTTTCTTTGTCTACCTCCGACCACTCCAAGGACATTTGTGACAGACAATCAGCCTGAGCATTTTGCTGTGCGGGAATGTGCTCAACCTTCTACCTATATTCCTACAACCTGGAAGCCAATTTCGCCAACCTGGCTGATCCTTTACCTGCCCCTGCAGGTGACAAGACCTTAATTAGAGGTGTGTGGTCAGTATGGACTCAAAACTCCAACCCTTTACATAAATGTCAGAAACTGCTCCACGCCCCAAGCTGCAGCCAACGCCTCATGCTCTATCACTGAGTAATTATGCATACTCTCATTTAAAGACCGCGATGCGAATGCCACTGCATGCTCTAACCCATCATGGAATTGAGACAGAATGGCACCCACACCACAGGCACTGGCATCCACCGTCAAGATGTTCTTAAGGCAAGTTTTTAATATACCTGCCTCACATATCTCTTTCCAAATTCTGTCAAAAGATTCCTGTTGTTGCTTTCTCCACACAAACATATACCCTGTCCTTAATAAGTGTCTTAGCGCCTGAGTTTTATCGACAAAATTGACCACAAACTTAGAATAGTACTCTATCAGGCCCATAAAAGATCTGAGCTGGTCTTTATTTCTTGGCTTGGGGCTGAACAAATAGCCTTGAGTAAGTCCTCTGTTGCTTGAGTTGGGAATCCTTAGAAGAAACAGAAGACAAGAGGCGAATGGTAAAATAGGAACAGTTTGTTTAATTAAACATTACGACTGGGAGAACAGTTACAGGCAAGAGGTCTGAGGACTGTCTCAATTTATAATCAGTATATGTCCTTCTTTTATACAAAACACTACAGGTTATAAAAGTTTCTGGAGTACCATATATGGAGAGGAATGTTGGTTGCTGCCTTAGTAGTCATAAATTAATAGTCTAATGGTTACTACAGGTGGGTCTTGACCTTGCGTGGATACAATGTGGCCAGTAGATAACTTGCCAGATGTCCGGCATGGGGAGCGCGTGATCACTGCTTGTGCTAGGTCCTGATTGGCTATGTGTTCCTAACTCATGTGGCATCTGGCTTTTTATGGTGTTTTTAGGAGCGCGCATACCCCCTCCGGCCATGTGTGCTTTATTGGGGCAATCTCCCTTGACCATTGTAATGTTGTTGCGCCTATCTGTGGGATTGATCAGGAGTTTCCTGCCCGAGTGTTTGCCTGCCAGCTACACACCCTCCTACTTTGACCTATCAATCAGTAATCTAAACCTAAGTCTCAGGTCCTGCTTCACTACATATTTGAGAATCGAGGTTGATGTGGAGTTCAGAAAGGGTGATTCTATTAATAAGGACGAGATTGAATTTTTATCGATGAATGCATTGATTTCCATACTAACACCTCCTTGGGTTTCCACCCTCCCCCGAGTTCTTATGGCCCAGGTAAGCAATCATCTCCACCACGAACCAGCACTTCTCCCTTCTCAGGGTCAATTCTGCTCCCCGCAACCCACCCAACACCAATCTCCAGATGTTGTTATGTTCTTGAACAGTCTTTCCAAACACTAAGATGTCATCCTGGAAGTAAGTGACGTTCTTAAGGCCCTTAAAAACTTCCAACATCATGCGTTGGAAGACACTTGCAACTGAGAACATCCCGAAAGGCATCCTTGTGAGCATAAAGGTGCTTTCCATTGTAATGAATACAGTCAAGTCCTTTGAGTCCTCGTGCAAGCAAATCTGGTGGTAAGCATCTTATGGTTGAGTTTGTAAAATAAATTACCTTGTGCAGCATGAGCAGCTCATTGACGTTTGGCAAAGGAAATTTATCTGTCATAATGTTCTGACTGAGACCCCTAAGGTCTACTCAAAACCTCAGATTTCCATCACTTTTCTTATTAATCACAACTGGCAAAATCCAGCTGGTGGCTTCCACAGGCTCAATAATGCCTTCTTTAACCATATTATCAATCCTACTTTTCACTCCAGACCTTACCACCACAGGAATTCCTCTTAACTTGTGCTTCCCAGGAACAGTCCCCTCCTTTAAAACAATCTTATGGACGTATCCGTTCAATTTTCTTAAACTTTTTGAGAAAACATCTGCCATCTCACACAATACATCTTCCACATCTTCCACTCCGACATCCCCCACAACCATGACCTGACTGTGGGCATGTGGGTCAATAACTATGTGCACATCATACTGATGTATCCAACCCAATATCGGTGGGCCTTCCTCCGCTACATACACTTTCCCTTCAATGTTTCTCCCCCAAATTTGATCATGGCCTGGAGCCACCCCAACACATCAATTGTTTCCCTTTGGTAACCTCTGAGATTAATATCTTTGGGTAAAAGAGATACCACAGACAATTCCCCCTCAAACATGCACTTTGGAACAATGGTGAAAAGGGACCCAGAGTCAACCATCAAATTAATCTTGCGGCCGACAGAAGAGAACAAGGGTCTGCTTCTCTTGCTGGGGAGGATGGCTGCTGCATTGAAGGGGCATAGCTGTGACACCTCAGCCCTGACTGCATGGGTTTTGCATTACATAGGTCAGCAGGGATGTATCCCCGAAACTATGGGACCTAGCTGGGGATCTATCCTGCTTACACTTCTGAATGTACTGTTACTGAAATCCATGTGGAAGCCAAAAAGGGGGAGGGTTGGCAGGGGTAAGTTCTTTTGAAAGTTTAGTTGTCATTGTCAAGAGTATGTTTTGCTTGTGCAGGTCAAAAGACGGCAGAATGGAAAAGTAAACTTGTTAAAATGTAAGTAGACTTAAACCATGAAACTAGAACACTGACAAATGATATGTAACCCACATAGACATGTGATGACTACAATGTGTGCTATATCCTCCCTGCTGCAAAGATTTGTATACAGTCATAGTTGCACTTTTTGAAATGCAAATAAAGAAATTAAAAAACAAAAAACCTTGTGGCTGCCAATCTCAAAAGTAGCTTTGGGTCTGACACTTCTTCCTCCTCCTGATCCACCACTAATGCAAGATCTCTCTGCTTATCTTCCCTAGCCTCTTCAATGACGGCCACCCTTGACTTGTTAGGTTGCTTACAAACACAGGCATAATCCCCCTTGAGTCCGCACTTCCTGCACTCCTTATTAGCTGCGAAACAATTTTTGGAGTCTACTGTATGGAACATACTTACACACCTATTACAATGTTTACCACTTTTCACAACACTAAACTTTTCTGTGCTTTACTAATCACTTTGTTGCCGTGACTAACACACCCAGGCTCCCTTGATAGCCCTCCTTCATGTTAATCATAGCAACTTCTTCACCAGCACTCACCGACTCTTTTTCCAATCTCCCTCACACAAAGTTCAAATTCTCCCACAACTTTTGCTATTACAAGAGCATCTTTTATTTAAGGGTTCTTCACAGTCCATAAGCGCTCCTGCGCTTTTTGCTCTTGCACTGGACGATCAACTGATCACTAATAAGTTAATCAGTCATCTGTCCAAAACGACACTTTTTTTTTTTTTTTACTGTCCAAATAAGAAATACAAGTTACAATCCAGTTACAGCGATGTATGTCAACATTATAGCATTTGCTCAATAGTTACAACGTTTTCCAATTTCGAAACACTTATTGCAACAGAGACATACTGAGGAAACTGTTCATAATAGCGAAAGTGAGTCATAACTTTCATAAATTACAAAAAGAAAAAGAAAATTTAAAAAAACAAAACAAAGCTAGAACAAGAAGCAGTGTGAAACCAATGTGGTGCAGCATTATACTTCAAGTACATCATTATCGTCAGAAATGCAAAATCACAATCGAGATACACTTTATACACTCCAGCATCATTCAAATGGAAACTAGGATTCTATGGCACATTTGGATTTGCCAGCAGATAACATGTGAACGGGGCCCAAAAGTCTTTCGGCCTAGAGGCCTCGGGTAGTTCGTCCAAAACGACACTTGACGGCGAGTTCTCGAAGCTCTGTAGCAAATTCATCCATGGAATCTCCAGCTTTTTGTGGCCTCGTGTAAAATTGATATTTGGGCATTACAATGTTCTCCTCTTTGGAAAATCAGCGTTCTAAGCATAACTTCACTTCTTTATATACATATTCTACAAGTTGACCTTGATCCACCAGAGCAGGTGGAAGAAATTTAAAAATATGCTGCCCCTCTTTTCCTAAAGTACTTAATAATAAGGCTTTTTTCCTTTCCGGCTTGAACCCTTGACCATCCAGGGCAATCAAGTAATTCTCAAACAACTCAATCCGGTCTTCCGATTGGATTGTTGGGGTAACATTGTCAGTCCTGCCAAGTATCACGCTTCACATGTGTTCCGCATCGCCGCACTGAAATGCTTTGTCACGCATTTTAATGCCACTGTCTTGGGTGCTACTACTAGCGCGCCGCCGCTCTGCTGCTTGCTCCCAGCAGAGTCACTTGCAGCCAGGCCACTGAGCACTCTCTGGCTCATAAACAGTTAAGGATCGCAGCTCTGGCTGGAAGTCAGAGTGCTGCTAGCTACATTTGTTACAATTTGCGGCCTCAGCCCGCCTGCCAGGCAGCCTTAATTATTTCCCAGCGCAGCGTGGCAGGCTGTGAAACTGACACACAGGAAGAGGCGAAACGTGAAATAGTGTTTAATGCCCCCCTCACAGCACTGAGCACCTGCTAACCGGCCTACCCTGCACTTGTGAGGATGGCTCCCGCAGCTGCGCTGCCTGCTCTTTGTACGCCTCAGCTTTCCGAGAACTCACTCAACCATGGCTGTATCTTGTTTTTTGTGAGAAGAGGTGAGTTATATAATATTTGTGTATTTTGTCTATTTTCCGAGATCTCACGTTTCCCAAGGTCACACGAGAGCAGCTCATCAGGTCCAGGTTCTTTCATTGCATTCTGGGACTTGTGGTGGTGAATTCATAATGGCGCAGAAGGGCTGCAAATCCCGGAATACGAATTTAAAAAAACTGGCCTGGCTGCGCTACTCCCGCTCGGATCTGGGAAACTCGAGCGCCCTAAATTTGTATAGCTGGGAGCGAACCGTGTCTCTGAACAAACATTACAATCGATAGACTGAGAGCTAACAAGCTGATTGATGTGAGACATTAAAGTGTCACGTGTCGACTTTCAGTTCCACGAGGTGCCCATTCATTCAATATTCTATTATTTCTTAGAAAGGTATGCCCCAGTCTATGTTCTGGCACAAGACGCATCGAAATAAGACCAAGTACATATTCATGCACCTTGTTTCCGGTTTATTCAGTGAACGATGTGAAAACTAAAGAATACATATCAATCAAGTGGATGAACATTTGTATTTTCGACTTCCACGAACCAATAAACGCATGAAGATGAATGAGTCAACGTGAACTTTTTCCTTGCAAAAAGGTACAACTGATGAAAATAGGGTCACTCAATAAACAGCTAAAGAAATGTATAGATATGTGTTGAGTCATATTTCAATGTGGCTTGCGCAAGCAGCTACGCACCCCTGGCAGCCTTGAGCCTGCTGCAGAGTCAATCGTCGATGCCATACACTCAGCGCTGCGGCTGCCTGGAGGAAAATCTGATCACCAGTAACAGAGGTAAGTAAGTAGTTTCCACTTGCCATCCCCACCCGACAATCTATCTGTGTACTAGATTAGTGCCCCTCCCATTTATGGGCCTGTGCAGTACTTTTAAGATATTCTTAGAGTTTCTCGTTGCTGAAATGAGTGTATTTTCTGATATTTATATGACTCCCTCATCTTTATTGCTTTATTTTGCTTGCGAGAAAGTGTCACTCATAGTCCCTGAAATGTCACTCATAATTACACTGAAATTATGCAAATGTCACACATAGCAATCTGAAACCTTGGCAGCTATGCATTGTCTGCTAAAAATGCAGGAGGAATTACAATTGAAGAAACATCAGACATGTTGTATTCCAAGAACGTAGCCTCAAATAAGCCAAAAAGCAATAAGGACCTGGAAGCAAGGGGTTAAGCTGTTGAGAAACTCCACCAATCAGAATAAACATAAGCCTTCCTAAGTTTCTTTCCTCTAACAAGTACATGACGCAGGCACCTTGGGGCAATGAGTTCTCCAAAGAAGACGTGGTAGACAGAATCTTCATAAGAGCATGGAGCACAGACCACATACGTCGTGCAGCAGCAATGCTAAATAACGTAGGCGTTTACTAACTAAATGTCCATGTGGGGGCTCACGGGTGGTGGTTCACAGGGTGGTAAATGTAATTAAATTCACAGGCCTTTGGGCAGAGCGTGGAGCACCTACTGTGCTGGGGACGGCAAGACACTTGGAGTTCTGGGCTCACAAGTGCTCACGTATGCTCACGTATGCATGAGCTTAAACAGCACTGTTGAAGTAGTGCTGTATCATGTGCTGGCGGGACACTTAAAATAAGCACAAATAAGCACAAATATCCAGGTATTAAGTCTTTTAACGCTCCCACAATGCCCCCAGCACCCACACTCACTGCCCCATGCGCCGTGTTCAACACTGCTGTAATCAATGTCCTTTCGGAGTTCATGGATCCATTCTCAGGCTGTAGCAGCAGCTGGCCAATTCGTCTCCAAAATGTGGTGGTGATGACACGGAGACAAGGAATAAACCTCAACATAGGTTTATTGGCACAGCCTGAAAGCAACGAGATCCCCCCCAAGCCAGCAACAGAGTAACTGCCTCAAGTGGAACACTGGCTGTCCAGGCAACATTGGAACATTAAGTTTCACATTCCAAACCCCAACCCATTACATTTCCACAAGGGCCTTTTACTGCAGTCCATTCCCTCTTTTTCCTTTTGCGTGCAGCTGGTATTATGATTCGCAATGTACCCCAATATAGGCCTGGGCAGTCTCCTAACCTTTCACCTACATTTACCCTGTCATTGAACTACATAACGGTTTTGGTACTGACCTTTTACCAAGTTAGGTGCTGCATAAATGTCGTGTGGAAAACTAGCCTAATTTATTATGTATGAGGATTCTCAGAATCACAGCAGGATTACCATTTTCTGCATAATAACTGTGTATAAGGTTCATCACTATCGTCATCCTCGGCCGACATGACACAGCAAGGTAGAACCCCTGAGGGTACCTTTTGGGTATATAAACACCATATCTTTGCTGGGGCAGGCAGAGGAGAAAGACTTGCATACAGACATGCTGACACGAGATCTCGAAGAGCATTGATAATATCCAAGGACATTAGTATGTGAAAGAACCAGATAGCAGAAAACGTAGATCTTGAAGCCCATGAAACAGTCTTACTGTGAGATAACAAAGTGAATAGAACAGTCTTTGAAAACGCTAAACCAATCGGCACCAATATTATCATGCCTTGAATTATGTAGCAAACTCCACATACCAGCAAAATGTTTATGAGGAAAGCAATTCTGCTGGTAGATTCATGGCCTGGCAGACCTGCAAAAAAGCCGCCCATAAATACGTTAAGGTATCCCAAACCCAGAACCTGTTTCTCTACATCAGAGCAAATAAACACTTTTTTTGGAACATTTTGAGCAAATATATAGTTATGATCAGCAGGTAGATTTAACTTCTTTAGTGCAGGTGTCGGCTATTGGCTGAGGCCTGCATTCCCTCCCCAGTGCGTCCGTCGGTCATTGGCCAACGCTGGGGAGGGCTTTAAAGTATCCTCCGGTGCTTGCACTGGAGATTTCACTTTTCAGAACTCTAGAGTGGGGGGCAAACTGGAAAACACTCCGCTTTGGCCTTTACCCCGTGCCATGCCCATTTGGGACGTCAGCACCCTGCAAGGCACACTGACGTCACCAATCCCCACTGGAGCGTTGGGACAGCAGGTCAGTAGGCTGCTCCTGCGTCTGATGCCTCAGGATGCCTCCCAACGTTTGAGGGAGGCATTGTTGGAAAGGGGAGAGTCTGTCCAGTGATGCCTTTCTCAAATACATTTCTACTCATGTACCACAGACACGATCCACAAACAAGAATACCACTAGACACCAACTATTTTAGTGTTTTGGGAGGTCAGCCCCCCTGGTACAATGCCGATACCCCCAGGGGCATATCTTATTTTGATAGAGGTTTGTTTCCCCCTGGTGGGTGCCCCCACCAGGGGAAACACGTAAACAACGTAACACGGAAACACGTAAACAGTATGATAGTGTGTGGGTCGGCCCTTTCGGCACATAGCCCGACCCCCGGGGGCACATTATCTTAGCCATAGAGATGTTTGCTTTCCCTTGTTGGGCGCCATTGCACCCCAAGGGGAAAACAAACATCTCTATGGCCACAAACATGAAAGTAACACTTTGTAATGTAACTGGTGCTCATGTAAAGTGCACCAATACCTTTGGGTCCATTTCACGCTATATAAACTTTAAAAAAAACTCTATGGGAGTTGGGCCTTTTGACATAGGGGCTGGCCACCAGGGCACATTATTTTAGCCATAGAGATGTGTGCTTTTCCCTGAAGGGCGTGAGAGTGCCCCAAGGGGAAACAAACATCTCCCATGCCAAAAAAATGAAAGTGACTGCGTGTAACGTAACTGGTGCTCATGTAAACAACACCAATACCTTAGGGTTAAGTTTGCGCTATAAAACTGCAAACAAAAACAGCAGTATACTGTATGGGGGAGGTCCCTTCTGACATACGGTCTGACCCCTCTGGGGACATATCTGTGAGCATATATGTTTCCCCTAAGGGACTGATCATGCCCCCAAGGAGGGCGCCATTGAAGCCCCCTCCCCCCCCCCACTCCACCCCCAGGGGAAAAATGGCCCTAATCCACTGGACCACCAGGGAGTATAGCAGCCCATGTAATGGGCATGCTGTTAGTGTTTATTTGCCTAATATTCCCACAAATATTGCCTGCAACAAGCACGAATGCATGCAGTTTTCTATATCATGCCAAACACCTATGCTGTTTATCTTTTCCAAATCAAAACAGCCACATTGTTGAAATATATGCTACTTTTAAGACGTGGCCTTTGATTTCGCTAAAATAAATAAAGGCCATGCTTACAAAGATTTTGTGTCGTGTTTGTGTGACTTTTTTCATACATATTCAGTGCAAAATCCTTGTTGGGATTTTACAAAGCAACACAAATGGCAATTTAAGTTACTTTGCAGAAAAGAAAAAAAGTAATTTAGCGATTTGACTTACTTTGCCTTACTCTGCGTCAGGGAGGCATTTTTATGGGTGGTGAATGGACGTTCCTTTGTATCCACCCTTGGTTTTTGACACATATCCATATCTAGAAAGACTTGTAGGCATGGACTTGAGACAAAACCTAGCGCCAGCCTAAGGCTGGTGTAGTAAGGAGAAATCTTTTCCTTCTGGTTATTTCCTGCTTGCATGTGTGCTGCATTTTGCAAGACACATACATAGAAGAAAATGCCTCAAAGAGTATTTTTTATGTAGGAAAGGGCCCCTTCATGTACAAAAACTATCCTGACCATAACGCAGACCCCCTTGCACTATCAGGCAAGGTTGCCTGCATTGGAGCAAGGCAGCACACATAGCACCAGCACATGGAGAGATCATAACTGCCATTTCTTGAAAGGTATGGCACCATTCCGCTCTTCCCAGGTGACGCAACACAGCAACTTTGCTCGCTGCATTGCGCCATTTGTCCCTTGAAGTATGTTGTAGTATTGGGTATGTGGAAAGTTGAAGTTATACTTCGGGGTTTTTCAGTCGTCTTTAGTGTCTTTGGAGAAGTTCTTTAGATGAGTTCATCGTATTGCAGCATGGATAAACAAAGTGCTTTTTTGTTTTTACACTTTGCTTGTCAAACACCTCTCACAAGTGCACACACCCACCCACTGACTTTGTAGGATAGCTCTGCCTTCTATTTAGAACAAAGTGTTCCAGAAGAAAGGTTTTAGACAGTCAACAGAGATGGCGTATTGGTGGATGACTGCTGCCCAAGTACTAATGCGACTCATGGAAGACAGCTGTGAGGTAGGATCAGATACTGACAGAGCATCCAAGGGAGAGAAAAATGGAGCAGAATCTGAAAGCGATTTTTCAGTTTGCGAGTAGTGTAGCTTGCAATCATCCCACTCACTTTCCCACAATTCCCTGCAAACCTCAAATTTTGCATAAATGGCTAGGATTAATTTACACTTCGTGATGGGAATTTCTGGAATCTGTTGTGATCCCCAAATTGCCAATCACCAGGGTTCCCACATGCCTCCACATAAAAATTGAACCCTTTTTTTGTGGTTGGGCCTAGCGTCCGCAATAGTCAACAGATCAAAACGCAACATGGAAAATCTTTTTATCCATTCAAAGCCAGGGTTCTTTTGTAGTGTGGATTTTGAGCCCATGATCGGCCGCCACCCAAGCAAACCTACAAAACTCGCACATTTCTGAAAACTAGACAACCAGGAGAATCTACGGTGGCATGACATCTCATGATGTTTTCTTACCCAGAAGCCCTTGCAAACTACAAAGTTTGGTTAAAAACTTCCCTTTTCCTCATCTTTCTGCATGGTAAAGTTCCAGAAACTGCAGGAATCCACAAATTTCCTACCACCCAGTGTTTCCTCATGTCTTCCAATAACTACTGTATCCCACTTGTGTGGCCACCTGTAGCCTGACTGTAACAATGAAATAACCCCTTTTGATAGGTAAAAAACCTCCCTGTTAAATATTAGTAAGTTACCCCTAAGTGAGCCTTGTACCCACAAGGTGGGGCGCATGGTATTTAAAAATGTGACATGTAGAAAATTAATATTATCAGGTCTTTACAGTGACATGGCCTTAACAGCTATTCTCGCTATGGCAGATTTAGCTGTTGTCAGACCTGAAACCCTTGGGTGGTAGTCCTCCAAACTTTTTGCTTTCATCCCTCTAATCTATCTTGCTGAATTTGTTTTTGTTGGCTTTAGCACACTTTACTACAAAAACATGGTACAATTGGCTTACACCTAATTGGAACATTTAATTTACTTCTAAGTCCCTAAGCCCTTGTTAGAAATGGGGGTCTCTAGTTGGCAGAGGTAGGTACCTGTCTCCAAGTAGGGACCCTTTTTCCTAGTCAGCGTAAGGGGGATACACTTCTAAAATAACCCCTGCTCACCCCCTTGATAGCTTGGCCCGAGCAGACAGGCTTATCTCAGGGGCAGTGTGTAAAGCATTTGTGAACACATACAGTAATACAGTGAAAACACTACAAATGGACACCATACCAGTTTAGCAAAATAAGTAATCTTTATCTAACCCAAAACAAGACCAAACGACAAACATCCACAATACAGTACTAAAAATATGATTCTTAAAATCTAAAAACAGTTCTGTTCCAAGAAAATGTGGGATGCAACACTTTTACCCAAAGTACCATGGATGCGTCGAAAAATGCAAGCAAAAAGGGTCACAGGGAAGGTGATGCGTCGGTTCCTTACACTCAGGGAAGGTGATGCGTCGGTTCCTTGCACAGGGGGAGGTAATGCGTCGGTTCCTTACTGCTGCGCAAGCGAGGTGATGCATCAGTTTCTTACCGGAGAGGAGGTGATGCGTCGGTTTCTTACTGCGTGGGGAGGTGATGCTTCCGTTTCTTACTGCGTCCCCCAATGATGCGACAGACTTGACGTTTCGATGCGATGCATGGCAATCCAGTGCGATGGGATGTGTGAAGATCCGGGATGCGCTGCGATGATTTCAGCTGCGTCCCCTCGATGCATCGGTTTCTCCACAACAGGGCCTGTGTCAGAATCGGTGTGGTGATCTCGGACGTCGGAGATCGGTGCACAGACTAGTCGCACGGCAGACACTTTAGCCGCGAGCAGGCGCTGCATCGATTCTTTGGCGGCGGCGATGTGTATGAAAATTCTTCTCGCTGCAATGCATCGGAAACAGGCGATGCGTCGATTTTCAAGTTCTTGTAGTTTCCAGTCCCAAAACAACCTCCAGAGGCCCAGGACACTGGTAGGCACCTCTCAGAAGGTCAGAACTCCCAGCAAAGGAGTACAGGAGGGACTGGGGGTGAAGTCTTTGTGTCCCTGAGACTTCAGAATAGGAGGCAAGCTCAATTTCAAGCCCTTGGAGATCTTCCTCAAGCCGGGGACACAGCACACAGCAAAGTCCTTCTCCTTTCCTTGGCAGAAAGTAGCCACTGCAGGCCAACCCCAGACAGCAAACAGCACCGGCGCAGTATTCCTCCTGAGTTTCTCCAGCTCTTCTCCTTGACAAAGGTTCCTCTTGATTCCCAGAAGTGATCTTAAAGTCTGGGGTCTGGGCCTCTCTTTTTATAATACACAATCCTTTGTTCTCTGTGGCAGAGAAGCTCTCTGCGCAGCCAAAACCAGTTATGTCCTCTCTGATGCAGCTTCCTGGCAGGAGGTGGAGACAGCATTGTCCTTGGCAGACCAGGCCCATTCGGGTGTGAAAGAAATCTCCTCCCCCTACTCTGAATGCAGCCCAGGTCTATTCAGCCCAGCCCTGACTCACCCTGGAAAGGCAGGACACACCTCAACCCCCCAAGTGGCTGTCTGAACAGAATGCACATCCCCAGCCCCTGTCACTCTAAAGCCAGACAGTCAATACACAACCTAGCAGAGGCACACTGGATGGTTAGGCAACAAAATACCTACTTTTTTAAAGTGGTATTTTCAAACCCAGAATCTAAAAATCACCCTCACTAAAAGATGCATCTTAACATTCTGAGTTCAGACATATCAAACTTTATTTTCCTATCTTGTTCCCATGGGCAGTAATGCTCATAAGATGTTATGAGCAAACTCCCCATTCTATCCTATGGGACAGATAGCCTTACAATAGTGAAAAACGAAATTGGCAGTATGTCACTATCAGGGCATGCCACACACATCAGGGCATGTCCTACCTTTTACATACACTGCACCCTGCCCACAGGGATACCTGGGCCTGGGAAGAGGTGTGGCCCAGGTATTCCTGTGGCGCAGCGGCCAGGGTGACTGACTCCGGAACCCGGGGGCTCACAGTTCGATCCCCGGTGCCGGTGGCAGATCAGCCCAGCACCATATGACTCTGGGCAATAGCTCGCTTAATCTTCCCAACGGCCCACAGCGCCTTGACACCTTCGGGTAATTGTTCGCGCTTTACAAATACTGGACATTTACATACTGGACATTTACCTTAGGGGTGACTCACATGTAAGTAAAGGGAAGGTTAGGGCCTGGCAAGTGGGTGCACTTGCCAGGTCGACATGGCAGAACTAGACTGCACACAGGCACCGCAGTGGCAAGCCTGAGACCTTGTTGCAAGGCTGCTTGTGCAGGTGGCACAATCAGTGCTGCAAGCCTACTAGCAGCATTTGATTTACAGACCCTGAGCACACACAGTGCACTGTACTAGAGACTTAGCAGCAAACCAAATAAACCAATCATGGAAACACCAATCCATAACAACAATTGACAAAGGGAGCACTTCACTTTGGCACTGAACAGCAGTGGCAAAGTGCCCAAAGCATCTAGACCAGCAAAACGAAGTACATCACACAGCAAAAACACAGGAGGCAAAGAAAAAATACAGGGGAAACCCACGCCAATGATGCCAGGTCTAACAGCCCCTAAGTACTAAGTCCCTAGTAATTGGTACTACATATACCCCGGTCCTGTAAATTATATGCTACTAGTCGGTCTGCAGCACTCATTGTGCCACCCACTAAACTGCCCTTTTAAAACCTGTCTCGCGACTGCCATGGCAGCCTGTGTGTGTGTGCAGTTTTAAACTGCCATTTCGACCTGGCAAAATAAACCTTTGCCAGGCCTAAACCCTGATTTTTAATACACATAAGTCACCCCTAAGGTAGGCTCTAAAGGCTCATAGGGCAGGGAATATTGTATTTAAAAAGTGGGACATATGGGTTTAAGCTTTTCCATGTACTTGTAGTGAAAAAAATCCTAAAGTCGCTTTTCACTATTGCAAGGCCTACCTCTCCCATAGTATAAAATTGGGCTACCTTATTCCACTTAATAAGTGATAACTTAAGTTTGGGAGCAGATAGGATAATGATGTTTACACTCAAATGAATTGTAATTTAAAACCCACTTTAATGGTACAGTCGGATTTTAAGTCACAGTTCCGAAAATTACAGTTTTAGAAAATTGGCTTTTTCTTGTCTAACCATTTGTGCCTTATGCCTGGGTCCTGGGTCACATGACTGTGAATAGCTTGGCAGTTGACCTTTGTTCTGAGCTACAGGGACACAACAAGCTCCAGAGGCATCCCTGCAACTGCCTAGCTGACCTACTGCAACTGGATCTGTCTAGACCTGCAACTTGACCTGCCTAAGCCCTGCTGGCCTCTGCTAGAGTGAGTCCCTAATCCCCAAGAGGTGCCTTCCCAAGTCTAGGACCCTTACCTGGCATCAATGTGCACTCCTCCAAGAAAGATGAAATCCTGAAGTTTGAGCTCTTTGCGACCGACAGTCCGTGACACCAGGGTTGTTCTTCACGCTACAGCAACGTCCACTTACGACGCTTTCCTCGCGGCCACCTCTACTACGAACTGGACACTTTGCATCAGACTCTGGGAAGATAACTTTTTCAGTGGGGCTAACCTGGTCCCTGTATCTAGCCTGCCCTCCATCGCGGTCGGCCTGGACTTGTCACTTTTCGCCACTCTAGCATGACCAGATTACTGCTAGTGGCGCTTTGTGCCTTTAGGTGCTGTATTTACCTAAAATTTGAAACTGCATATCTCAGGTTCGACCGATTGGCTTTTTGAAGTTTTTGTATCATTTTATTTATTAAAATATACTCAATTTTTCTAAATTGGTGTGGTATTTTTCTTGTGTAGTGTTTTCATTGTATTACCGTTTGTGTGCTGCAGGAATACTTTACACATTGCCTCTAAGTTAAGCCTGACTGCGTTTGTGCCAACCTACCAGAGGGTTAAGCACAGGTTAATTTAGTAACTTTTTTAGGTTCACCCTGACAGGGATTGTGGTTGTTACTGGAGAACGGTCTTCACCCCCTCAATCAAAAACCCAATTTCAACAGCTGTCCTATGTAGAAAACCAGAATACAGACTAAACTACTAATACAGTATCTCAAGAATGAGACCAGCTAAAAAATAATTCAACAACTATTTCGAATAGTTATTAGAAATCGAATTCACTTGTGAAGTTGAATGTTTAATACATATAAAGGAAAAGCACCTTTTAGAAAGTTACCTTTTGCCTGCCTGAAGTATCCGTAGGCAAATTTGGCAAACAGTGATTACTCTTCAATAGGTGTGAAAAAGGTGTGAAATGCCTCCCAGGAGCAAACAAAAAGCTGATCTGACTGGGCAGAGATGAGTCTTCTGGACTCTACGGAATATGCAAGGTGGGTACTGTGGGTTTCCTTGTTCACACTACAGTGTCAAATCATGCTTGAGAGTTAAATCATTCTTGTCAGTTCTGCTGGGTTTACATGTAACACTTGGGGCACACTTGAAATGTTTCCATTGTCTGGATGCTGAAGGACTCTGTTTTTGTTCTACGAGACTTCTGTTTCTGGGTTTGTTGTCAGTAAAGTACTTGCTACAAACTGGATTTTAGTGCTACATGTGGGAGGACACTAGGATTAAAATAGTACACACTCCCCACACACAAACCCAGTCCACAGAGCCCAAGTTTAGTGTGGCCAAAGACTTTCGCCATGTTGAAAATGCCTGGGCACATTACATTTCAGGTCTGTTTGCAGTAAGACAAACAGATACTTCTGAAAAAGTGGATAGGGTTGGCCCCAGGAATTTTTATTCAATTGGTTACCCACTAGCTTTTTGCCAGGCATAAATGTGCACTGCCAGGCACTCACTTCAGAACACTTTTTAGACCTGCAGAAGATCAGCAGGGGACTGGGCCTGCTGTCTGTGACCTTACAGGAGCCCTGAAGGACTGGACCTACTCTCATTTATACTGGGGACAATAAAGTGAGCTCCAAGGGTCAGTTTGCTGAACTCTCCTATGGCTACATGGAGTCAACAACCTGAACAAGGACTTTTACTGGACGTACCTAGCTGACCAGTGGCAACAGTACCTGGACTGGACCCTTCTGTTGGCCTCTGCCCAATACCCAGTGAGTCTCTTTTGTCTCCTTGATGTCCTGGGGGCTTTGGAAGTGTACTCCGGTGGTGTATGGGGACTTAAAAGACTAATGGCCTAATTTAGACGAAGTATGTACCATCTGCATTGCAGAGCACTTTATTACCACTATGCCGAGGGTACTCCCCACCGAATTTAAAGATGTTTGTCGAGCCAGCGGACATCTCCTGCATTGGCAAGAAAAACAATCACAGTGATAACTGTCAATGCATTGAAAGTGTAATGGATGGCTCCGTCAACATGAGGGAGCCATACAGCAAACTTTCAATATTTTTTTTATTTTCAAAAACAAAAAGCATGATTTCTTTCTTTAAAAATAAAAAAGCAATGACCTTTCCATTGCATTGAAGTCATTTACATGTTTTCACTGCCCTTACAGCCAGATGGACAGTGAAACTTCCATGGGCGGCTTTGAAACCTCCGAGGGCCCTCACTCTGTTGGGTGAAAGGATGGATGGATTATTGGGTGAAAGGAAAGGTGTAGGAGGCTGGCTTAGTATATGGTGCTCACTTATGTAAGTGTAGCACCCTGCACTAATCCAGACAACTCTTATGGTGATTTTAGTGGTCTTAGACAACCTTAGAAAGCTCTCTAAGTGGTAGCTGTGGAGAGCAGCCTTCAGGCTTAGTCCAGAAGGAGTGTAAAGCAGCTTGTTTTACCAGTACTTAATCTTATGGCATATGTTAAGTGAAAAAGAACCACACAGTGTAGTTATAAAAATATGTATTTATTATAAACATTCACTAACACGTTGCAATATCTCCTACCCAGAGATATAACCACAATACACAAAATACTTTGATCATAGAAAACGTAAGTAGCACAAAATACACAATAGTCTCCAGGGGGAGACCAAACCATATACTAAAATAGTGGAATGCGAACCACGATCTAAGTCGAGAATGGACGTAGAAGAGTCAAGGACCCAAGGAACCACCCAAGGTGAGTATCTAGGAACCCCACGGAGGTCTTGTGCAGAGTGGGAACACGACCGTGTGCTCAATACAAGTCAATGGGTAAGTCGCGGTTGCAGTTTTAAAGAAGAAGGACCCTTCCCAGTGGACCCTGAAGAAACCCAGTGGAAGATGGAAGGTTGGAGAGTCACCCCACCCGTGGATACCCCAGGAACCAGGATACCTACACCAGGGAAGCCAGATGCATAGGTGCGAACTGACGTCAAAAACCGCCATAGACCACAATGGAGGACTTCAGTGAAGATGCCGCTGGTGAAGAAGGCTGAAGAGTCCAGTGTAACCCAAAGGTGGATTCAAGATCATAGGTACCTGCAAGCAGAGGGGACAGAGTCTATGCCACTCAGGAGTGACCAGGAGGCACGGAAGACGAATGCCCACCGATGTCGGAGATGCAGGAGAGTTGACGGTGCCCTTGAAGTTGCAGCATAGTGCGGACCATGCGACGCTGTGGAAGACCAGGAGCTGTTCTCGAGCTGTCCCACATCGGATGTCAAGAGCCAAGGGGTCACTGTCCGGCAGGGACACCAACAAGCCTTGGCAACGGCAACCAAACGTAGTAGTCGAAAAAGGTGCAGTGTTGGGACCAGCAAGGTCCAAGTGACTCACCACGAGCAGGTAAGTCAAAGCAGGCCCTGAGCAAGCAGGGGAGCCTACTGGAGCCAAAGAAGACCCTCAAGAGGACCCACAGGCCGAAGGCACAGGAGTCGCAAGAGGAGTTCGAGCAGCTAACCAACGGATGAAGACCCACGGTGCAGAGGATGTGGTGCAGGCAAAGATCTTGGCCATAGGAGATGCTTGAGGCAGGAGCTTCTTGGTGCCTGAAGATCTCTGGTGAAGAGAGTCAACAAAACTTGGCAACGGCAAGTCGACGCTGGGCACAGGGGTACTGCTCCAGCAGTTCCGGCGAGGGATACTGGCTTCAAACCTGCTATAAAGACAGTGCAGGCATCGAGGGAGTTGCAGGCATCGAGGGAGTTGCAAAACCACCATCTGTGTTGCTGAACCCTTTGGAGTTCGTAGGAATTCAGGAACAGCAGACCGGGAAGCTTTGTTGCGGTGGCTGCAGGTGCAGGGAAGTGACTCCTTCACTTTAAGGGAGATTCCTTGGAGTGTCTTGGATGTCCACAGGCCTGTAGAGGAACCTGCATGGAGCACAGGCACAGACAACGCAGGAGTCTTCACAGTTACAGTCTCGGTTCCGAAAGCAAAGTCCAGCACAGTCCAATGAGCCCAGACGAATTAAGATGAAGTGGTTTCGGATCTGAATCTTGACCCACAACGAATGTAGGGACCCACCCACAGGTAAGCCCTTAAGTACCCGAAGGAAAGGGTTGGGACGATTCAGGGCTCCCTCCCAGAGGAGGGGTTGGACAGTGGGGGGGATACTCTCATGTCCTTTTGTTCAGTTTCGTGCCAGAGCGGGAGCCAATGGCTCCCTGAACTGGTTCCAACTGGAGTATGCAAGGAGGGCACCAAATGTGCCCTTCAAAGCAGTTTAGTGGTGCTGGCAAGCACCCCCACTCTGTCCCAATACACTAAGTCCTGTCTGGGAGGTGGTCACACCTCCCTGTGACAGGAAACCTATTGTCCTGCCTTCCCCTGCTCAAGCTTTGCTCAGCTGCAGGAGGGCAGAATCATGTCTCAGGTCGGCAGCAGCCAAAGTTTGCTGTCCGGTTTTAGATCGGTACCTGGAGCACTGAGGGCCTCCCGGAGGAGCTTTACAGTGCATGGAACCATACCCCCAACACCGTTTACGGTGTTGGGGTATGATTCCAACATGTTTGATACCAAACAGGTTCATTACAGCCAGTTTAGCGATAGCCATCGCGGAATGATGCATGGCCACTATGTATCTAATGGCTGATGCACTTACAACCCGGGAGAGTGGACTCCGTGGTTTGTAGGGGTGCCCTGTTCTATTCATGGAGGGATACCCTCACACTTATAACCGAGCACCCTGCCTTCAGGATTGAAAGGCCTGCCTTCGGGGTGACTTATAGGTTTTAAGTGCAATGACCTCAGATATTAGGAAATGTGTATCTGTCATAAGTGGGCTAGCAACAGCTTACACAGGCTGCAATGGCAGGCCTATAGTCACAATTTGAGTGATCTCCCATGGGTGGCATAATACATGCTTCACTCCCATGGGGGATTGGTGTACCTATGCCGTGGGTACCTTAGTACCCTATACTAGGGACTTATGAGGATACATCAGTAGCCAATATGGGGGGTACCTAAGTACTCCCCATGTCCAATTTAGGGAAGAAGCACAGAGACTGGGATCCTGGTTAGCAGAATCCCAGTCAGACTAGTCAGAAAAACATAGCAACACCAGGCAAAAAGTGGGGGTAACCATGTAGAAGGATCCTACCTTCTTACAAAAGGGTGGGTGAAATGATGGATGGATAAATGGGTGAAATGGTCTGTGAAAGGATGATGGGTGGATGAAAGGATTGTTGGGTGAATGGATTGATGGATGCATGGGTGAAAGGATGGGTAGATAAGCAGGTAAATGGATGAGTGAGTGAGAGGAAGGGTTGATGTGTGGGTGGAAGGATGGGTGGATGAATGTGTGAGAGGATAGGTAGATGGGTGGATGAAAGGATTGTAGAGTAAATGGAAATCCGAGAGTGTGATTGGATGGATGAATAAATGAATGCATGGATGGGATAATGGGTGAGTGAAAGAATGACAGAGCAAATGGAATTCTCAAAGGATGGATGGGTGGGTGGTTGATAGGCTGGTAGAGTGAATGACAATCTGAGGTTGGATGAATGGATGTGTAGATGGGTGGGTGAAAGGATGGCAGAGTAAAGTGACATCTGGGAGAATGGAAGAATGGATGGATGAATCAGTTAGTGAAAGGCTAGCAAGGTAAATGGAAATCTGACAGAATGGATGGGTTGATGTGTGAAAGGAGGCAAAGTAAATGGAAATCTGAGAGGATGGATGGATGGGTGAAAAGATTACAGAGTGAACAGAAATCTAAAAAGATGGGTGGATGGCATAGCAAATGGAAATCTGAGAGGATGGATGAATGGCAAAGTAAATGGAAATCTGAGAGAATGGATGGACGAATCAGTGGGTGGAAAGATAGAAGGGTAAATGGAAATCTCAGAGAATTGATAGGTGGGTAGATTAATACATTGGTGAAAGGATAGGGGGATAAATGGAAATCTTAGAGGATAAGTGGATGGATGGATGGTAGAGTAAATAGAAATCTGAGAGTGTGGATGATTGGAGAAATGGATGCATGGATGAGAGGATGGGTGCGTGAAATAATGGCAGAGCAAATGGAAATGTGAAAGGATGAATGTAGGTGGTTAATAGGATGATAAAATCTGAGGTTGGATGGATAGATGGGTGGGTGAAAGGACGGCAGAGTAAAGTGACATCTGAGAGAATGGAGGAATAGATGGATGAATCAGTTAGTGAAAGGCTAGCAAGGTAAATGGAAATCTGAGAGAATGGATGGATTGGTGGGTGAAAGGATGACAGAGTAAATGGAAATCTGAGAGGTTGAATGAATGGCAAAGTAATTGGAAATCTGAGAGAATGGATGGATGAACGAATCAGTGGGTGAAAGGATAGGAGGGTAAATGGAAATCTGAGAGAATTGATGGGTGGGTGAAAGGATGGCAGAGTAAATGGAAATCTGACAGAATGGAGGGATAGATGGATGAATATGTTATTGAAAGGATAGTGGGATAAATGGAAATCGAAGATGATAAGTGGATGGTTAGGTGAAAGGATGACAGAGTAAATGGAAATCTGAGAGGAAGGAAGGATGGATGGATAGATGGATGGGGAAGTGTGGTGCAGCGGCCAGGGCGGCTGACTCCGGAGCTTGGGGCTCACGGTTCGATTCCCAGTGCCAGAGGCAGATCAGCTCAGCATCATGTGACTCTGGGCAATAGCTCACTTAATCTCACCGACGGCCCCCAGCGCCTTGAGACTCTTACTGATGATTAGTTCGTGCTTTACAAATACCAGGTTATTATTATGGACGGATAGATGGGTGAGAGGATGGTAGAGTAAATGGAAATCTTGAGAGGATGATGGATGGCATAGTAAATGGAAATCTGAGCGGATGAATGGATGGCAAAGTAAATCGAAATCTGAGAGATGCATGGATGATGGATGGATGAATGGAAGGACAAACAGATCAATTGGTGGGTCCACTCTCTCCCCGCAGCTCCGCTGTGCCGTCTCTTGCCTCCAGACCCCGACCTCCTCCTTGGGAGGTTCGTGGCTGCTGCCCGCTCCTGCGCCTGCTGCCCGCTCCAACTGGGACCAGACTTCCTGCAACCACCGTAACCTTTCTCAGCCGTTTTTTTCTTAATTTTTCCCTGTTGTGCCACTGTTATTGTGCCCATCTGTATCTTGCTCTAATTCCACCACTGTTTTTATTTTCTCGTGCCTGCCTGTTCCTTTCGCCTTTCGCCGCTGCTGCCCCTGCGGCCCCTCCCCCCCCCCCGGAATTCCCCTCCGGAATTCCCCCACTCCCGCCTCCCAGCCTCTCCTCCCTCCCTCCATCCCTACTTAATGGCGGCCGCTGCACGGTCGCGCCGCAGACGCGTGCAGCGGTTGCGCCAAAGGCGCGCCAAAGGCAAGCCCGTCTGCACCCGTCCGCGACCCGATCGCGGCCAGCGCCAGGAACTCTGGACCTCCCACTACCCATCGCTACGACACCACCACCCTCCTCGCACTCAACCCTGGAAGACTTAGAGAATGCCAACAGGCCTCGCCGAACACGACCCACGGCCAGTTCTCCTGCCTCCACTGCCGCCAGACCCTCACTGCCACCCCAGCCTCCAACACCGCCGACGCCAGCACCGGGGACACCCTAAAATGCATCCTCCTCAACGTACGCTCCGTACACAAACACGCCATGGAAATCTGGAACCTACTCGACTCTCTCTCGCCCGACATCGCCTTCTTCACAGAGACCTGGACCAACGCATCCTCCGCCCCCGACATCAGCACCGCCATCCCAGACGGATACAAGATCCAGAGGAAAGACCGCCCCAACCACCCAGGAGGGGGCCTCGCCATCGCCCACAAGAGCACCCTCCGCCTTACCACCTCCAGCGAAACCTTCCCCTCCGCCGAACACCTGCACTTCCAGATTCAGACCACCCCCAAAGCCACACTCCGAGGAACCCTCATCTAGAGACCCCCCGGCCCCCGAACACCCTTCGCCACCACCATCACCGACTTCATCGCACCCCACGCCATCGCCTCAGCAAACTACATACTCATTGGAGACCTAAACTTCCACCTCGACAACCCCAGCGACCCCAACTCCACTATCCTTCGTGACAACCTTGCCAGCATCGGACTTAAACAACTCGTCAACACACCGACCCACAGAGCAGGACACACCCTCGACCCCATCTTCGCGGCAGGAAACAGCGTCCAATTCAGCCACACAACGCAGCCGCCATGGACCGACCACCACTGCGTACACTTCGCCATCAACAAACCCAAGGCACCCAAACCAGCCCCACGCCCACCTCGAAGGAACTGGAGCAAGGTTACCGACAAGCAACTTAACTCCACCCTCACCCGAGACAACCACACCTGGGCACCAGACGCAAACAACGCAGCCAGAGAACTCCACACCTGGATCTTCAACTGCGCAGACGAGGCTCGCCCGATACGCAACCCCGACAGACAACGCCCCAGGAAAGCCGCCTGGTTCACCACCGCTCTCCAAGAAGCCAGACGCACCTGCAGACGCCTGGAGAAGAACTGGAGAAACACCAAGACAACCGAAAACCACACCACCTACAAAGACGCCTTGACGGACTACCATAACCAGATCAGAGCCACCAAGAGGAACTTCATCCACAACAAAATCCTGGCCAACTCCACCAACTCCAAGGAACTATTCAGTGTCATTCAGGAATTCACCAACCCATGCAGCGAAGCCACAGACATCACACCATCCCAAGACCTCTGCGACAAGCTTGGAACCTATTTCCACCTCAAGATCAAAAACCTCTATGACAACTTCATCGACCATCCACCAGGTGCCACAGACGGCCCCCGCCCCCCAGAAACACCAGCCAGCCCACCATCTCCAACTGGACACCGATCACGGCCGAAGACACCGCCTCGACCATGAAAAACATCCACTTGGGGGACCCCACCGACCTCTGCCCCCTCACATCTACCACAGAGCCGCGGCCGCCATCGCACCCGAACTACAACGCACCATCAACACCACCTTCAAAACAGGCACCTTCCCAGATGACTGGAAGCGCGCAGAAGTCAGACCCCTGCTCAAGAAGCCCACAGCTGACCCCACCGACCTCAAGAACTATCGGCCCATCTCGCTCCTCCCCTTCGCAGCCAAAGTTGCAGAGAAAACAGTCAACAGGAAACTGACACGATTCATTGAAGAGAACGCCGTCCTCGACCTGTCCCAATCCGGATTCCGAAGCAACCACAGCACAGAGACCGCCCCACTCGCCGCCACAGACGACATCCTCACCCTCCTGGACCAAGGCCACTCCGCAGCCCTCATCCTACTCGACCTATCAGCGGCCTTCGACACCGTCTCCCACCGCACACTAGTCGCCAGACTACACGATGCAGGCATACAAGGAACAGCCCTGGACTGGATCCGATCATTCCTCACCGGAAGAAGCCAAATGATCAGACTCCCACCCTTCCTCTCCGACCCCACGAAAATCACCTGCGGAGTCCCACAGGGTTCATCACTGAGCCCCACCCTCTTCAACATCTACATGGCCTCCCTCGCAGCCATCGTCCGACAACATGGCCTCAACATCGTATCCTACGCCGACGACACCCAGCTCATCCTCTCCCTCACCAAAGACCCCACCACTGCCAAACTCAACTTCCAGAAAGGAATGCAAGACGTCGCAGTCTGGATGACCAACAGCTGCCTGAAGCTCAATGCCGAGAAGACAGAAGTCCTCGTCCTCGGTACCACCCCTTCTGCATGGGACAGCACCTGGTGGCCGACCGCCCTTGGAAGCCCACCTACCCCCTCAGATCACGCCAAGAACCTCGGCATCGTACTCGACTTATCACTCACCATGAGCCGACAGGTCAACGCCGTCACCTCCAGCTGCTTCAACACCCTCCGCATCCTCCGCAAGACCTTCAAGTGGATCCCCCCTCAGTCAAGGAAGACAGTCACCCACGCACTCATCACCAGCAGACTGGACTATGGAAACGCTCTCTACGCCGGCATCAACAAGTCCCTACTCAGCAAACTCCAAACAATACAGAACACCGCCGCCAGACTCGTCCTCGGCATCCCCCGACACGAACACATCAGCCAACACCTACGAAGTCTCCACTGGCTCCCCATGGAGAAAAGAGTCACTTTCAAAATCCTCACTCACGCCTACAAATGCCTACACAACAACGGACCCAAATACCTCAACAACAGAATCAACTTCCACGGACCCAAAAGAAACCTCCGATCTTCCAACCTCGCACTGGCCGAAACCCCGCGCATCCACAGAGCCAGAGCAGGCGGAAGATCCTTCTCTCACATTGCAGCCAAGACCTGGAACGAGCTACCGGCAGACATCAGACACGCCCCCTCCCTGAACACCTTCAGGAAGACCCTCAAGACCTGGCTCTTCAGCTAAACAGATCTGCGGACCCCCCCCCCCCTCAGCGCCTTGAGACCCTCACGGGTGAGTAGCGCGCTTACAATTCCCCTGATTGATTGATTGATTGATGAAAGGCTTTACTGATGGATGAGTAAGTCAATGGATGGATGGATGGATGGATCAGCAGGTGTGCCATTTGAGCTTTGTTTCAACGTGGGGATTATTTGAATTTTCTGGCTACTCCTTTGACTTGATATGATCAAACTAAGGCAGATATGACAAATCTATAAACATAACAATGTCACCATTCAAACTATTAGAACAAAAGGCATACATTTTAAACATCCCCTATGTTAAGCTAAACTCCATAAGTTCATGCTTGAACACACAACTGAGAGTCTCCCCATTTCACACTCACTCCAGACACGTTAAAGAAATCAGTCTACTAGAGAACCATGCAACATGATATCTTTAATGGTGGCATTGTTGAACAGCATTCCACTACTGTGCAGATTCGCATAAGTTTGGAGGACTGCGAGCAGTAACTGTGTTGGACATACTTTTGTAACCCTGCATTGAGGTTTTGCAACCCCACTGTGGACTTCTGAGTATTTGTTTAACTTTGTACCCTCTTCCTTGAGAATGTATTTCTGTGAGGGGGAGGTGTGTGATGTGCTTGGAGTGTGTCTGTGAGGGAGAAATATACATATACACCAGCACATTTTCCATGGCAGTGAAAATAAATGTGTCCAAATAACACATTATTTAGAGCAACTATATTAATAAGCATATATTCAAGCAGTTATTACTACAGTGCAAGGGTCATATTCAGGTCGAGTACCAAAGTGTGGCAAAACCGACACAAGAAGAGCACTTTCTACAGCCTCACAGATTGCATGTAACAATTACTTACACGGGGAAACAGCTCTCCTAAAAGTCACAATATCTCCTGAATGTGATTTTATTATATTGCACAAATTTAAGCCCTTACACCCTGGTTTTGGTTACATAGGTTCTGTTAAAACAAGATAAGATGGAAAAATGCCATGCCATAAACCATATATACAGATGTGCAGAGTAAAATATGCTATTTTTACCATTGTTGAGGGAGGGGAGGGGCAGTGTGACTCATTCGAGGCTTTTCTTCTTGGGAGTCATGGTCCCTCTCCACAACTCAACAAAGGACAAAGGAAATAAACAACATATTACACTCCGAGCATCTGCCAATGTACTATATGTGTGTTTGTGTGTGTGTGTGTGTGTGTGTGTGTGTGTGTTTGTATAAAATCAATTAGACACAGCACCAAATTAACCTAAAAAACTGTTTAAAATTGATCAAAAAGCAGTCGACCCACAAAAGTGATTTCACTTCCTCAGACAACAAAACATTACATAACTGCAATACCTTTGCCATCTTTTTGCTGAGAAAACCATGCTAATCAACAATATCCAGAACATTATCAAATAACTTCCACGTGAACCCCCCTACTCCACACCCCACTTGATCAGGAAGAATGGCCAAGAAACCCCCACACCCAAAAATAACGCTGCCTAGTCTAGCTTTAAAACCTTTGATGAAAATAGCATCCTAAATCTATTGACCTTTCTCAAATACTCCAACCACTTCAACGATCCCCTCCCCTCCAAACTCCTAAATGAGTCCATTCACCTCCCACTCCCACTATGGACTATGATAATCAATGCCTCACTCACTCAAGGCTCCTTACCTGACTGCCTCAAAAGTGGCCAGGTTATCCCTTTCCTAAAGAAAACCCAACTCCGACCAGTATCTCCAACATCCCTACTTTGGGCAAACTCTTAGAAAAATGTGTGTAGTTACAGCTTTGCAATCGCATCGACCAATTCCATCTCCTCGAGCATTGTCAATCTGGCCTGCAATTGAGTCATACCACAAAAACTGCCATGGTCCACATTGTCGACAATGCCCTACCCTCACTCGACCAGAATGAATCTTACCTCCTCATCCTACTGGACCTGTCAACAGCATTTGACACTGTCAATCATGATACCCTTTTAAACCTTCTAGAACACAGGATAGGTCTCACTGGCACCACCCTGGAATGGTTCTACTTTTGCCTACACAACAGATCTCAGCACATCCTAATCAATAACTCTCTTTCCGATCAGTCTCCAGTGTCGCTGGGCATACCCCATGGCTCTATTTGATCCCCGACATTGTTTAAGCTATACATGGAGCCCCTAACCTAAATCCTGAAGCTCACCCACATCTCCTACCACATGCATGCTGATGACACCCAACTTTACATGAAAATCACCTCCCCTGATGGCATCAATATCCCCAACAACACCTTGACAAAAATGCCATTGGCTGACTCGTAACCACCTCAAACTCAATGCCCTCAAAACAGAATTCTTACTGATCTCACTGCCCACCACCACCCCTAATATCAAAGATTGGCTCCCTCTTCTCACTGCTTTGAATTGTACCCCACACTTCATTGACTCTGCTAAATCCCTAGGTATGACCTTGGACAAAGCCCTCTCCATGCAAAAACACATCAATGGCGTCACTAAAGGAGCTAACCTTCAGTTGCATATTCTTAGGAGACTTCCCTTCCCGTGGCAGACCTCAAAACAGCGGTACATGCTCTTGTGTTATCAAAATTGGACAACGGTAGTGCTACCCTGGTGGGCCTCCTGAGAACCTCACTTGCACCTCTGAAGGCTACTTTGAATGCAACAGCTGGGCTCATCACTGGATCAAGAAAAAGTGATCATATCATCCCCAACATTCAATCACTGAAATGTCTAACCTACGAGTCTAGAATTAATCTAAAAAATGTTCGTATGGCCCATAAAGTGCTGTACCACAACCCCCCCTGCTGCTTGACCCAGAAACTGACCCTATCAGTGTAAACAGATCTTCTAGAAGCACAAGTTCCTTACTACTTAAGCCACAAAAATTCAAGAAAAAGAAAACCTACTACCAATCCTTTTCCTGAATTGACCAAAAATCCGTAACTCTCTCCCTACCGAGATCGGATCAGATGCAACCCATCCACATCTGTCTTCAAAAAGAAGGAAACATTTTACTATCCAACAAATTCCTCTCACACTGAGGACACCTCTCCCTCTCTACATGAGCGACTCTACCCGCCTATTAGTTCGTTGCTTCTGGTAATGACTTCGCCCTTTTCCCCCGAGATCCGCGCTGCTTACTTTCCTGCGTCTCTCTACCATCCACACTCCGTTTTGGCACCTATCGGCATATGCTTAGGCCAAGATTTATGCTGTACTATGTGTTCTTATCTCTCTGCTTGCCATATGCACAGGTACATATTCTTCTTGCTCTATCCCATGTTTTTGTACACTATCTGTAAAGCGCACTGCCACCTGAAAGGGTCTTGTTCACACTATATAAAACTCTATATACATTAAAAAAATAGATGTATATTCACTGAAAAAGCCAAAGTTTACAGGGACGTTATATTTAGGCCCAGATTTCACTCGTACAAAACTATTGAAATTCAGCAGTTATAGTTACCTGAGCTAACTATAACTTATGCCCCCTTAATGCACCACTTATTACCTCACATATTACATCACTCATAACATGGTCAGTGACATCACGCATGACATCACTGATTACATCTCAAATGACACCACTGATGACATCATCCAGTGAGTGCAAGTATTTCATAAACATTTCTGAGACTTTAAGAAATATATTAAGCTACTGCATAAGTTAAATTACTATTATTTATGTACTACTAATGAGTGATACTATTTCTAACATATGTGACCTGAGTGGTTGTGTGCCTATCTGTATCCATGTGTGAGTGTGTGTGGGAGTGGCTGTATGGGTGTGTGAGTGGCTGTATGAGTGTGCGAGTGGCTGTATGGATGTATAAGTGGGTATGTGAGTAGCTGTGTGGGTGACTGAGTGGTTGTATGAGTGCCTATATTGGTGAGTGAGTGGGTGTGTCACTGGCTGTATGGGTGATCGATTGGCTGTGTGAGTGGCAGTATGGATGGGTGCGTGAGTGACTGTATGGGTGAGTGAGGAGGTATCTAAATGGCTATATGAGTGAGTGACTGGGTGTGTAAGTGGGTGTATCGGTGAGTGATTGACTGTTTGAGTAGGTGTTTGGTTAAGTGAGTTGGTGTGTGAGTGGCTGGGTTGGAGAGTGAGTATTGTGTGAATGGCTGTAAGGGTGAGTGGATGTGGGAGTGCTTGTATGGATGTGTGAATGGGTATGTAAGTGGTTGTGTGGGTATGTGAGTGAGTTTGTGAGTGCTTGTATGGGTGAGTGATTGGCTGTGTTGAGACGATATATGGGTGATTGAGTGGGTGTGTGAGTGGCTGTATAGGTGAATAAGTGTGTGTGTAGCTGTGTGAGGGACTGTATGAGTGAGTGAGTAGATGTGTGAGTAGCTTTATGAAGGAGTGAGTGGTTGTGTGAGTACTTATATGGGTATGTGAATGGGTATGTGAGCGGTTGTGTGGGTGTTTGAGTGGGTGTATGAGAGGTTGTATAGGGGTGTGAGTGGTACTGTGGATGATGTCATGTAATATGTGAGTTCATAAGCAGTGCATTGTGGGGGAGAAAGTTATAGTTAGCATAGAACTGCTTAATTGCAATGGTTTTGTATGAGTGAAATCTGAGTCTAACTATAACATCCCAGTAACCTTTGGTTTTTCAGTGAATTGGGAAGGTTTTTTTAATTCTATTTTCTAACTATAACGTCCTTGTAACCTTTGTTTTTTTCCATTGAATTTCTAAGGGTTTTTTAAATTCTTTTTTTCTAACTATAACGCCCCTGTAACCTTTGTTTTTTTGTGTGAATTTCTATTTTTTTTAAATTTTATTTCCCAATTATAACATGCCTGTAACCTTTGGTTTTTTAAGTGAATTTCTAAGGTTTTTGTTTATTTCATTTCTTATGTGTAACCTGTACCATTTGAGAGTGAGTGTGTGAGTGAGTGAATGAGTGTCTCAATAGGGCTGGGAGTGGGTGTGAGAGTGTCTGTGTGGGTCTGTCAGTGGGTCTGGCTGCATAAATGTCTCAGTGGGTGTGTGAGTGGGTGCGTGCATTTCTGAGTGGGTCTGTGAGTGTCTGAGTGGTTGTCTGAGTGGGTGTGTAACTGTCTGAGTACATCTATCAGTGGGTGTCAGAGTCTCTGAATGGGTTTGCAAGTGCCTCCATGAAAGGGTGAGTCAGCCTATGAGTGAGTGCAAGAGTGTCCAAATGGGTCTGTCAGTGGGTGTGTGGGTATGTTCGTGTATATGAGAGTGAATGAGTAGGTCTGTGACTAGGTGTGAGAGTGGGTCTGTGAGTAGGTATGTGAATGTCTGCGTGAGTCTATAAGTGGGTGTATCAGTGTCTGAGTGCATCAGTCATTGGGTGTGTGAGTGGGTGTCTAAGTGTCTGTGTGGGTGTGTCAGTAGCTGTGTGAGTGACTGGGCCACAAAGGAACGGCACCTGAGACTTGATCCAGCAAGACTCCTCAGTTTTTCACAAATTATCTACCCAAGTGGAGTACTTTCTTTTGGTTTATTACAAAGTGCTACCTCCGTGGGTAAATGTCCAGTACATATTCTACACTACAGCTGCATAATGGAGCACAAGGAAATGTCACCAGTGACCTTGTGTGCATTTTGGCAATGTGATTGTTCCTTGTGCGTCTTTATCCAGAAATATGTGATAACATGAATCCAAAGCTACAAGACTACAAAGAGGTAAATCTCAACCACACAAGGGTATTTCTTCTTAACTACATGAAGCAAGTGCTTCTTTGTTTAGTGGAGATGTCCTCATGTTCCTCGACATCAAGAATACCTCAACAAAATCGGCGGGAAACGCGCTGGGGGGCCGCTTGTTAAGCTGTCCATCACCCTGGCAAAAGGCAGGAAGACCATTGCATAATACTAAGGTGGGCGGGGCCAAATGGTAAAGCGTTCAAGTGATTTGAACATTTGAATACATGTAGCCACTTGAAGGGAGAACCATGGACTCTGCGCTCACCAGGTAAGGACAAGAAAGAGCCAACTCATCACGGTCACTACAGATTGTCTCCAATAGTTCAACGATCCATTCACCTCCATGAAGCATTTCTGATCACCTTTAAATATGGAATTTCAGAGAAAACACACTTGCTTTGCCTTTGCCAACCCAGGTGTTAGAATCATTTGTCCTTTACAGAAGTGGAGCTTCAGCTGGGGCAACTTCTATGTTTTTATTTGTGAGTGCTTCCTGTTGAGGTTCAATTTCTTTGAAATGACCTTCAGGGCTAGAACAGCCTGGAGATCTCATCCCCCGGGGTCTGGCTATGACTTAATGGGGGAGGGGTTGTGTGGCCCCCTCCCCAGGGTGATTTGGGCCCAGTGGTACCACATCCCTAGGAGCCCGGACAAAATTTAATGGGAGAGGGGGGCAGCGGAGCCCCCCTACATGGGCCAATTTAGGCCCCGGGGACCCAATCCCCCTGGGCACGGCCACAAATCAATGGGGGAGGTGGGACGCGGGATCCCCCTCCCAAAGCCAATTTCAGCAGCGGGCACCCCATACACCAGGACCTGGCCACATCTCCCTGGGTGCCCTAGAGCCCACCCAGGGCACCAAGTGTGATATGGGACTCCTGGGGGAGCCTCAAGCCCCTGGGGTACCAGCCATCTCCCTGCCTCCTGCTGGAGCCAGCATTTTACTCGCACACAGCGAACTGTTGGAAATGCAGCTCCCTGCGTGCAAGAGCAATCCTTTCATCTCTTTCCCTGCCCGCATGTCTGCGGGCAGGGAAAGAGATGAAAACTTTGCTTCCAGCAAGCGAGAACACTTTGACAGCGCCTGCTTGCTGGGAGTGGAGTTAGGTTTGCTCTCGGTTGGCGAGACCTGTCAGCTCCCGCCATGCAAAAGCAAACAGTTATGTCCCAGGGGTGGGCACCCCAAAAGATAGCAGAAGCCTGTCCTGGGGGGGTCTCATGGTCATTATTGGCTTCAGGAGGGGGGCCTCCTTTCTTGTGCACGGGCCAGCCCCAGGGAGGTGGTGGTCCTCGGGACATATATGGCCTAGGTGGGGGCTGCGCAACCCCCTTCCGCTTTTAAAAAAACACAATTGCCCCGGGAAGTGGTGGTCCCCAGGACCGAAGTTCCGTGTAGACCCCCTCCATATTGTTTTTTTTTTGCCCCGGGGAGGTGGTGGTCCCGGGGGCTTCTAAAAGCTATAGGAGGGGGGGTCCGTATGGTCCACATCTTTTTTATAAAAGACCCGGGGAGGTGGTGGCCCCAGGTCCTGGGGTTCTGCGCGGCCCCCTCTGATTGCCTACTAAGCCCCGGGAGGTGGTGGTCCCTGGGCCATAAAATTACCGTTAGAGGGGGGTCACATGCCCTCAGGACCTGGCCTACCCAGGGGCTTCATTAAAAGCATGCACTGGAGACCACGCTTGATTTTTTATTTTGGCACAGATTTGCGTCTCCGTTGCGAATTCGCTGCAAATTATTTTTGGCAAAAGTGCTTTTTTGCCCTGGTGGGGTCCCTCTGGACCACAGGACCAGGGCTAAGGAATAAGGATATTCCTACCCTGCCCCCATTTTCTTTTTTTATGTTTTTCTTGGACAAGGCAAAGGCCAAGTCCCAAGATGGCTGCCAACGCTTTCTGGTTCAAGTGTTGGCAGCCAATCAGATCTCAGCACAAGATTGGGAGTGTTTCCGGAGCCTTCGCGTCCCTAGATATACAAATTTAGATTTCTTTTAATAACTCTAAAACTACTGTACCAATTTACACCAAATCTTTGAAAAAAGACTCTTTCTGGACCAAGAGCTAGCTTTCTGCCAAATTTGGTTTAATTCCTTCCAGCAGTTCGGGCTGTAGTCGTGTTCAAAATCTGTGATCCATCAGTGATCTCATCAATTATGTCACTAACCATGTCATGAGTGATGTAATATGCAAGGTCATAAGCAGTACATTGCGGGGGAGTAAGTTATAGTTAGCTCAGGTAACCATAACTGCCGAAATTCACTGGCTTTGTACGAGTGAAATCTGATCCTAATTATAACGTCCCTTTAACCTTTGTTTTTTCAGTGAATTTCTAAGGTTTTTTAAATGCTAATTCCTAACTATAACTTCCCTGTAACCTTTGGTTTTTTCAGTAAATTTCGATGGCTTTTTAACTAGTAGTCGCGTTTGCAGAGTGGTGGAGAAACGGGGCTGGGCCTCTGACCAGCTCTCAGGAATCCCGCTGTGTAGGACTTACAGGAGGTTCGAGGAGGGCTTCTTGGCCTCCAAGGTCCCTCAGGACTAAAATGGACTTTATCCCCCAGCCAGTAGTGCACCACAAGCCGCGTTTGCAGATTGGTGAAGAAAGGGGACCAGGCTTTCGAAGACCCCTTAGCAATCCCGCTGTGTGGGACTAACTAGAGATAACATAAGGGGTAGTTGGCCCCGAAGGACATCCTTGGGGGCCAACGACCCCTCCTGTTACCTTCAGTAAGTCCCACATAGTGGGATTGCTGAGACATCGTTGGAGGCCACACCCCCTTTCTCCACAACTCTGCAAACGCGTCTCCTTGGGCACAACTAGTAGGGGGATGAAGTCCCCTTGGCTATTGAGGGTCCTTGGAGGCCAACTACCCCTCCTGTTAGCTCCAGTAAGACCCACACAGGTGGATTACTGAGAGGTTGTCAGAGGCCACCCCCCTTACTCCACCACCCTGAAAACACGCCTCTTGGCGCACTGCTGCTTGGGGAAGAAGTCCACTTGGCTCTTGAGGGTCCTTGGGAGCCAACTAGCCCTCCTGTTACATTCAGTAAGACCCAAACAGTGGGTTTGCTGAGAGGTTTTCGGTGGCCACGCCTCCTTTCTCCACCACTCTGCAAACACGCCTCCTGGCACACTACTAGTTGGGGGATGAAGTCCCCTTGGCTCTTGAGGGTCCTTGGGGGCCAACTAGCCCTCCTGTTACCTCCAGTAAGACCCACACAGGTGAATTGCTGAGAGGTCGTCAGAGGCGACGCCCCTTACTCCACCACTCTGCAAACGCGCCTCTTGGCGCACTACTGCTTGGGGGAAGTCCTGAGGCCCTCAGGAGGCAAGGGGACCTCATCCCCCCACCAGCAGTGCGCCGAGAGGCGTGTTGGCAGAGTGGTGGAGAAAGGGGGTGTGGCCTCCGACCACCTCTCACCAATCCCACTGGGGAGCTTACTGTAGGTAACAGGAGTTCTTGTTGGCCCCTAAGGACCCACAGCAGCCAAGAGGACTTCCTCCCCCAAACAGCAGCACTGCAGACGGCATGTTTGCACAGTAGTAGAGAAAGGGGGCGGGGCTTCTGGCGAGTTGCTGGCTTTTTATCTTTATTTTTGTTTTTCTATTTTTTAGGGAGGGGGGCCTCATGGTCCCCCGTGCCTAGACTGTTTTGGGCCCTGGAAACCCCATCCCACTGGGCCTACACCCTTTTTTAAATTATTTTTTAACTTTAAAAAAGGGAGGGGGACTGCGCGGTGCCCCTCCTGGGCCGATTTTGGCCCCAGGAACCCCATCCCCTGGGGCTTGGCCTTTCTTTTTTTTCTTTTTTTAAATAAATGAAGGGGGGCCGCGTGGCCCCCCTTCCCTGGGCCATATTTTCTTTATAGGGAGGGGGGCTGATTTCGGCCCGGGGGACCCAATCCCCCAGGGCCTGGCCTTTCTTTTTTATTAATGAAGGAAGTGGTGCCGAATGGCCCCCCTTCCGGGCCCCCATTCCTCTGGGCCAAGTCTTTATATTTATTTTTTAAAAAGGGGAGGGGACCCGCGTGGCCCCCCTCCCCAGGTTGATTTTGGCCCCACGGACCCCATCCCCTGGGGCCAGGCCTTCATATATTTTTTTTATATGGGGAGGGGGCCCACGCGGCCCCCCTACCCAGGCCGATACTGGCCCCAAGGACCCCATTCCCTGGGGCCTGGTCACTTCGTTGGGGACCGGGGGGGGGGGAGTCTGAAGGTCCATGCCAGCTCTCCGCCTCCTGCGGGAGCCGGGATTGCTTTGAGACCCAGGGAGCTGCTATCGTGCAGCTCCCTGGATCTCCAAGCAATTTCTGTTTCCCTGCTCGCTTGACAGCAGGCAGGGAAACAGACATGCTCTGCATTCAGCAAGCAAGAGCATTTTTGCTCCTGCTTGTTGAAAGCACAGTGTTTGCTATGGCTTAGCAAACTGCAATGTCCTGGGGTGGGCACCCCGGAACATTGCTGGAGCCGGCCCTGGGAGGTGGCGGTCACCAGGGCCATCTTGGGCTCTAGGATGGGGGACGGGCGCCTCCCCTCCAATGTTAACTTTAGCCCCGGGGAGGTTGTGGTCCCCGGGGCTGGGGGGCCGCGACGGACCCCCTTAAATATTGTGTTTGTGCCCCGAGGAGGTGGCGGTCCCTGGGGCTGCAGGGAAGTCCATAGGAGTTCCCCCGCATTTTTTTAAAAAGAATGTATCTGCCCTGGGAAGGTGGCGGTCTCTAGGGCTGTGGGGAGTCGGGTGAGCCCCCCCACATTCCTAATGTTAACTGCCCCGGGAAGGTGGCAGTCCCCAGGGCTGCGGGGGCGAGTGGTCCCCTCGCAATATTTGGGATTGAAGCCCGGGAGAGTTAGCAGTCCCTGGGGCTGCGGGGGCCATGTGGCCCCCCTGCATTATTTTCACACTAAGCCCCAGGGAGGTGGTGATCCCCAGGGCTGGGGCAGTCATGGATTTAGCACTCCCGCCTAATTTTTTTTTAGAGGCCTAGGGGGTCAGGGTGTTTCTACCCTGCCCCCTTTTCTTTTTTTAAAAATCTTTTTTCTGTGACGTGGTTCAACCAAGTCACAAGATGGCTGCCAACACTTCCTGGTTTGAAGTGTTAAGCCAATCCGATCTCAGCACGAGATCGGGAGGGTTCGCGGAACCTCTACATCCGTATATATGCAAATGGAGATTTCTTTCAATTTCTCAAAAACTACTGAACGGATTTACACCAAATAACAAAAAGGCGCACCCCTGGACCAACATCTACCTTCCTGCCAAATTTGATATCATTCCATTCAGCAGTTCGGGCTGTAGCCGTGTCTAAAGTTCATATGGGGATTAACTTCGGGAAAACGCGCTTATAAGCACCCCCTGGTTCTCGGCCCTCACTTGACGGATCACCCCGAAAGTTTCAAGATAGCAGCTGAATTGAGCGTCATATTTGTTTTGAAAGTTTTGTGAAGTTTTGTCAAGCGGCGCCAAAGTTATTGGCGAAACAAAAAATGTTTTTCCTATGGAAACTAGGTCCTAACTATAACTACCTACTGGCGACTGCCAGAAGGTAATATACACACAGGTAGATAGATAGATAGATAGATAGATATATAGATATATAGATAGATAGATAGATAGATAGATAGATAGATAGATAGATAGATAGATAGATAGATAGATAGATAGATAGATACCACGACTTGCACTGGAGGGCGCTCTAGACTAAGGAATAGTGTGATTTACTATTCCAACACCTTCCCTACTGTACGTAGGCTGGAGTTGGAATAGAAAATCATACTATTCCTAAGTCCAGCGCCCTACAGCGCAAGTCATGGTAACGACTTGCGTTGTAAAGACAGCAATGTAATGTACCGCGATCTAAATGATCGCGTTGTTACATCATACATCCAATAGATAGATAGATTAGGATTTCTACATGACAAATGGTACAAATTCTGCAGGACAGGTGGACATGCAGAACTGGCCCCAACTTCACGAGGGGGAGGCAACATGTCAACGAAATGGAGGTGAGGCTAACACATCAAACAATAGGGTGTAGCTATCTTTAGAACCAATACAAGAAAGTAGAGTGATAAATTGTGCACTTAAAACATACTGGTAAAATTTGATACAATTACAACAAATGATTTAGGAGATTTGACAGCTTTTATATGCTACTGGCAGAGATCTTTGAAAAGGGGAATGTGTGATTTGACAACTAAAAAAACAGCTACTACAGATTTCAAAACAAACCACTGTCGAAACGGTTTTTGCAAGGCTCTTTCAAGATGATGACCCGTTTTCCAATTACTTCTGTGAAAGGATGAGTAGGTGAAAGATAGGACAGTCCTATCTTTTTTATGTGCAGAGTCTCTGCCACAGTGTGGAGTCTCTGAAGTCATAAAATGACTATTAGGAATACCAAAAAATAGAAAACTTACACAAGAGTGTAAGTTTACCTTTGTCAATCAGGCCCAGAATGCATAGAAAATGAGTAATCGCATAAATACAGAATGCACACATGACGGGCCGTTCATGCCAGCTCTCCCAATCGAAACACTAGTGTGTGGAAGAACTCTTAATAATCTAAAGTTAGCTGTGCAGTCCTTGTTATTTCATAAGTGTAATTTGATGTTGCGTGGTACATGTGTCCCTGTTTCTTACGAGTATTTTCTTTTTCTCAGATGTGTTTCTGTACTTTTGTTTCCATGCATCATATGAGTCTTATATATCGCATAGTGCCACCTGAGTCGCCTCTAGGTATCTGGGGTGGAAAGTTCAGGATTTGAGGTTGAAGGCACTGCGTTTTTTCTGATGGTGCCTGTCACTGGATCATAAAGGTGTTCTGTCTAGGTGCTTATTCAGTTCTTGGCCTCTCTGCACAGCACGCAGAGAAATGGTCACATATGTGCCAGCTGTACTTATGATTCTATGAAGCTGAACTTACAATTCTATGAGAAAGTGTGTGAATGAAGTACACAGTTGTTGAGATATGGATGGGACCAGAGGAAAAGAAAACGCAGTGTGTGTTGGGATAGTGAAGTGGGGAAGATGAAAGAAGTACCTGTAGAAAGACTGGAAAAAACAGCGCTAAGGAAAGGAGAGATGAAATGTGAGATATGGAGATAGATGTCAGAAAGAAATGTGTGGGGAAGATGGGTAGAGAGGAAGATTGCCTTGGAAAGTAATGTAAAGGGAAGAAAGAGAGCTGTCACCCATTTATCCGATATAAATATTAGTGCTAACAAGAAGTTGGAAAGCCGATAAGTCTGGCTTGTTTTAGCTCTGTGTGCTCGTTGATGTCTGATTTATTGGAATGCACTAACACAAAACACAAATTGAGACATCTAAATGCTGTGTCAAGTACAGGAATCTAATTCACCTGTTTCAGACCACTCCCATAACTACATAGGCCACGCATCTTGTTAATGGTTTCTCTTTTAATGCACTGGATTCTGATTCTTTGAAAGCTTTTTACCTCATTACAAGAACCTGATTTAGAGTTTGGCAGACACCCTCAGCAGACCTGCCAAAGTCATGGAGAAAGCCATCAACAAATGACTGGCCAACCACCTAAACAACAACCACCTCCTTAATCCCACCCAGACCGGATTCAGGCTCAATCACAGCACTGAGACTGCCCTCATGGCTGCCACAGATGATATCGTAGGAGACACTGCAGCTTTCATTCTTCTCAACTTATCTGCCACTTTCAACACTATCTCTCTCACCTCCATCCCCCTTCGATGGATCCATGAATCCGGCATATGAGGTCCTGCTCTCCACTGGATCTGCTGTTTCCTCCCTGGACGCACCCAGACGGTCAGCCTGGTTCCCTCCACTTCAGTTATGGCCAGTTTCTTCTGCAGAGAACCCCAAGGATCATCTCTCAGCCCCACACTGTTGAAAACCTACATGTCACTGCTCGCCAGCATTATCTGATCCAATGAAATCAACATCATCTCCTATGCCGACAACACCCAACACATCCCCTCCCTCTCCCATCAAACATCCAGCACCTGGACCAATTTCATCTTCTGCCTATCCTAATTTGCCAGATGGATGAAGACCAATGTCTGAAAAAAACACAGACAAAACAAAAGTGGTACTCTTTAGCAAGAGCACCTCTCTATGGAACTCTACCTGTGGCCAGCAGACCTCGGACCAACACCTTGCCTGGCCAATCAAGTCAAGATCCTGGGTATATTGGTGGACAAACAACTCTCAGTAAGCATCCTCCTCCTCCTGTTTCTACATCCTAAAGATTCTCAAAAATCTTCAAATGTCTCTCAATCTACACATGCAAAACCATCAGCCAGACCCTTATCACCAGCAAACTGGGCTGCAGCAATGCACCTTAGGTCAGCATCAGTCTTACTGACCAGAAGACATCAGGTCATACAAAAAGCAGTGGCCAGACTCACAATCAGGCTTCCGTATCACATACACATCCCCTTGCACCTCAAAGAGCTTCTCTGTTTGCCCACCCACAAACGCACACTTTTCAAGCTCCTCACACACACACACACACATACAAAACCCTGCACAATTTAGGCCCCTCTTACTTTAATAGTTGCATCAAATTTCCACACCCCGACAAGAAACTGTTGCTTGGCTGGTCTCCTGCTCACATACATCTCCCGCATCTGCAGAGCCAGAGCTGGTGGTTGCACTTAGTGCCAATATCGGCAACACTCATCACCCCTCATGCAGCATCATACCCAATAAATAAACAGACAAGACTACTGTTTTCGTGGAGAAAATTGCTGCAGGTTTATTAGCATACCAAATATGCCAACATGGTGGGTTATCTTACAGGCGATCCAAAGGCAAGCCGCCCCTCGCGGCCTACCACCTGATGGGCCAATTTGCATCGTGGCCTTAGCCAATCGGTGCTTAGCGGTTATGGTGAGGGGATAGCCCCTCCCACTTCTGGTGAACCGTCGGTCCACCCCATTACTCACGCCCCCCCCCTACGAGGGGCGGAGCGTTCAAGCGACCCCCGGTTGTACAGGTTTCCAACCGCCCGTAGGACAGACGGGGCGCCGTCGCACCTCAGGGTCCACCGCGAAGACTTCCTGGGGATATTAGGCCTCAGCACCCTTTGTGCTCCTGAAGAGGGTACCCCTGAGTATCTTTCTGCCTCTGGATCGCCCTGTAACTCCGCCTGCAACACAAATAACAGATTAGAAATTCTTTCCCCCCCAACCCTGATTACGCCGGGTAAGCGGTAGGGAGGGAACGGCGCCGTGGTGAGGAACAAAGAGGCCGCTAGGTGGGCGGGGGAGGAACTTATACCTCTCCCCTTCCCCCACCTGGGCCGGAAATGACGAGCGGGACCCCAAAGGGGTCTCGCGACGCTGGGCTGTCCCGTGTGCCATCCTGTGGCACTAAAGGGGCCGCCCTCTTAGGAGGTCCCCTTCGTGGACGTCGGGCAGCCCACATTCTCTTCCTCGCTCACAAAGCCTGGAAAGACTACCCCTGAATATCAGAGCCATCTCCTCAGTCCTTGAATTCCGCAAGAAACTGAAAATGTGACTCTTTACCTGGACCACAGATTCAGCCAGCACAGTCACCTCCTTAGCTAGCTTATGGATACCCTTCTGGGTGAGACGTGCACTCTACGAGTATTCAAAACTTAACATAGCCAGGTACTTCATGACAAAGGCGATGGAGTACTCTGTCCGCCAAACCCTGTCAGCCTGCCTCATGTAGAGATGGGCAGATCTTACATTATCCTTTGATGGAGCGAGCCCCGTTGTATAAGTCGAAGGAAAGCATCCTCCAATGGCCCGTTGGAGTAGAGGTCATCGGAGGAAGGGCATGAAACCTCCCACCAAATTTAGGGTGAACGGTGCAATGTCTATTTTTTTTTTAAATTGTCCATCCTGTTTGTGAGGGCCTGAAAAAACAATAACGACACGGTGGTTCGCTAGATTTTTGTTTATCAAAAACAAACTCCCGCTTTTGAATTTTGTTTCTGAAAAACAAAAACTTTGGTGAACGAGCCAGCTTATAAAGCAGTGCCAGGATGCCCCCTGCAGGGTGTTTGTTTGTCCTTTTTTAAAAGCTGCCTAAAGTAGAATGAAATCATATGTCACATAATCAATTGGAAGACAAGCGGAGCGAACGGAACGCTGCTCATCCCCGCTGCCCCCCCCCCTTGTTGCCTGGTTGAAGATCAGGACCTACCGGTACTCTATCGCACCCAAGGAGGAACAAGCAACGAGCCAACACTAATTTCCTGACTGCGACTGCCTGACCTTGCAATGGATGGCGAGGGCTCTCGCACGGGAATCGCCTGGTCAAGTAGAAGACGCCGGTGATTAGCGAAACAGCTTTGGACGTCAACTCATGACGGTCTTCGCTGGAGTGTCACCATTGCCGCCCGCTCCCAATGCACAGACCACGGAATAGAAGAGAGGAAGGGACAGCAGAAAACAACCCGGATGCCTGACCTTAAGATGGCGGCCCCGTGCAGCTTCACCCTCCTCCGACTTCCAAACACAGAAATGTGAGTTATATGCTGTACCTCATAGAATCTCTAAAACTTGCCCCTGGAGTGCCCAGTGAGTTCCTCAAATGCCACGCGCCCCTAACTTGCAGAGCAGGGAAACGCTGAGACGAAGGCCAGAGATCTGGAAGGGGTGGATCTGTCTGAGGAGTGGTTCTGTCTGAGCAGGATCATCTGGGGGTTGTTGCTCCCACGCTGGCATACGCCTCCCTCTGCCTGACCCTATCATGGCGGCCTGATCCCATCACAGACTGTTACTCTCAAGTCCACGAGTCGACGTGCTGCAGCCCCTCCGCCTCTGCCTGTCCCTATCATGGCGACCTGACCCCTTCACAGTCTATTACTCTCATGACCACGAGTCGACGTGCTGCAGCCCCTCTGCCTCTGTTGGTTGCGGTGCTGTGCCTGCAGAGGCAAGTGAGGCCCCAAAGGCACGGTGAGTGCCAGGCCTTATCACTTCACAGCTGCCCAGCAAATAGTGGGCAGCTGCACCGTTTAGGCTAATGTTGAGTTGGGGGACATACCTTTGCAGTTAGGAGTGAGATGCCCTCCTTTAGCCCTGACCTTCACAGCTGCGCAGCACTTAATGCCAGCTGCAACGTTTAGACCTGGGTTGGGGGACATACCCTGGCAGTTAGGAGTGAGATGCCCTCCTTTAGCCCTGACCTTCACAGCTGCGCAGCACTTAGGTGCCAGCTGCAACGTTTAGACCTGGGTTGGGGGACATACCTTGGCAGTTAGGAGTGAGATGCCCTCCTTTAGCCCTGACCTTCACAGCTGCGCAGAACTTAGTGCCAGCTGCAACGTTTAGACCTGGGTTGGGGGACATACCTTGGCAGTTAGGAGTGAGATGCCCTCCTTTAGCCCTGACCTTCACAGCTGCGCAGCATCAGGTGCCAGCTGCAACGTTTAGACCTGCGCAGATTGCGCACCCTTGACTTTTGCTGCTTAGGCAGCGCGCCCGGAACTTTTGGGTCATAGGGCATTTGAGCCCCTCTTTGAGATGGCCAGTTGGCTCGGGGGACTGTTAGGATTGCAGGGCACCAGGCCCTATTGCCGGCCTAATATACCCACGCGTTCCGCCCTGCTGCCCTGGTTGTAACGCCGGCCGCCGCACCAGGATCTGCGGCCCGTGTCTCTTCTGCCATCTCAGGGGGTGCTCCCGGAAAGATCACTACGGTGGAAAGTCCGGAGCGACGCATGATTCTCGATGCTCCTGGGCCCTGTTAGACCAGCGACTCTACCTCACTGTGTGTGTCGGGTGCAGTCTGCTGATGAGACATGGTGGAGCCGCCGAGCGTAGTGCAGGATGGTTGATTGGAGTTGTTTGATCAGCTGGCTGGCTGGTATCGTCAACCACCGTAGTGTGTACTGCGACTCTGAGTGGTGCTTGTTGGTCCAAGGAGCTATCTGGTTCCTAGTAGTCCTCCTGCGGTGAAACTATCCTGTCCTCGTTTGGTTCCCAGAGCGTCCTGTGAACCAGACGTGGCGCTGGATAAGGCTGAGGATAATGCGTTCATCGGACTGATCTCATACGGTCCCGTTTGATCCCCCCTGTCTATCCCTTCGTTTTGCAAGTAACAAGTACGGGTTCACGGTCACTTGGGTTTAATGACTCTCACATTTTGCTGACATTTTTCTAACTGGTGTCCCTGACTGGGTGTGTTGTTTCCTATTGGGCTGTCCTGGCTCGATCGGTGGCCCATGGAATGAGTAATTCACATAATTGGCGCCCACTTTGCTCTCCTCTAATTGTGCTTTTGGTTGAGGTATGGTGTCCAGTTGGGCCTCCTCCCTGGGGAGCCGAAGAATGTCCTTCCCCATCACTGCGATCCTATAGGCGACTCCCATTTCCATGCGGGTTTCCACACTGGGAGGTCCCAATCCCGGGTGGTAGGGTTTGCCCCGGTATGATCCCACACCCTCTCCACTGCTGGAAACAAGCCAGCCTTCTATCCCACCGGTATGATGTTTTATTAGGGAGTTAGACCAGAGTCCCTGGCCCTGCATGTCTAGTAGCCTCCTGACCTCTATCTCATTGGATTATCCTCACTCGTCTTCCGGCTTATGTACCCTCCTCTTCATATTATTCTTTTTTGCTCTATCGCTACCCTAGTGGCCCCTCTTCTCCCTATCATGGCTTCCATTCGAATTAAGTCGGGAGTTAACTGCTTCAAAGTCATCTATCCCCCAATCTGTCCAAAGCAGCAGCAAAACGGTTCAAGCACAACACCATTGAACACTTCCCTGATTCCCTCTTTGTTGATCAATTCCATAATGGGCACCTAGGGAAGCTAAAAAATGACTTATTTTTTTTCACCCATGACATCCCTTCCTGGTCCACCAGCTTCTTCAATTCCTTCAACGTCTCCTCCTCCTCATCTATCCCGCATGGACAGCGGCTAAAAATTTCCCCCTCCACGAGCTTTAAGGGCTCTCTCACCATAACACTCTACAATAATGGCACCGTCATGATTCAAGCGACAGACTCCTGTCTCTCCCTCTTTGACCATCTCTTCCACTCCCTTCGTCCAACCCACACAACTATGATTTCCCCCAACTCTTCTTTGAACTCCTCTCCTTTCTCCCCTTCGCCCCCCCTGACCTCCCGATACTCCAGCAGGCCGCTATCCCGGGAGGCACAGGCCTACCCTTTGTTCCCCCAGCCTCTGCTCCCTCATCTCCCTCTCTTCCCCCTTCCCAAAATGCCCCTCCCCCTATCTTGTCGTTCCGGCCTCTGGCCTCCACCCCCCTCCCCACCCTGCACCTGCTCGATTCTCCAACATTTTCGCCGCCCCCAATCCCACTAAATCTTCCCTCCGCCCCCCTCTTAACTCACCTCTCTTACAACCTGGTCTTCCAATCAACTGTCCTTACCTTCCCCCTTCCCTCCCCCTTTCGCCTCATCCCTTTCCGCTCTTCCCCGTCCCCCGTACCCTAAATTCTTCTCTTCCACCTCCCATCTATCCTCAACCCCACCTTCCTCTTCCCTTGCTTCCCAACCTTGTCTCCCTCCCTGACAATTCCTTCCTCGTCTCTCCCTCTGACCTTGCAGTCCCTTACTCCTCCCTCAGTTTCCCTCTAGTCAATTCCCCCCACTCCAACTGTTACCTGTCCCCCTACATTCACCTTGCATAGCCTACAGTACCTATCTTGCACCATCCTCTCCTTTCTCCCCATTCCTCTGGCCTTCCTCGGACCCCCCGCCCTCCCCCCTTTACAGCCCCCTTTTCTTTCGGCTCCACGCACATTCGGACCTCATCTGACCCCCGCCCACCCCGACCGGGTCAGTCTCGTCTCCCCTCTTCTCCCCTTACCTCCGGCCTTCTTTTGTCCCCCTCCTACTCCTCAACTTCCTCCTCTGACGTATGCCCTCTTCTCTTCCCCTCTGTTCAACTCCAGTAAAAATATTTCTCTTCCCACCACTGTTTCACCATCCACTCCCTCTGTCCACCATCGTTCCTCACCTTCCTCCCTTGCTCCCCAACTCCCAACCATTCCCCCACCCCTCCCCTCCCTCCCTCACCCTCTGCACTCCCTCCCTTATCCCATTCCACCACCCCGCCCCGTCCTCCCTCACCCTCTGCACTCCCTCCCGTATCCTGCTCCTCCAGCCCGCCCTGTCCTCCCTTACCTTCTGCACCACCGCCCTCAACTCGTTACCCCACCCCTCCCTGTCCTCCCTCACCCTCTGCACTCCCTCCTTTATCCATCAAGCCACCAAACACTCCGTGCTCAGCTCTCCTCTCGCTGGAAAATAAACTTGATTCTCTCATCTATTCCATCTCCCAGCTTGTAGGGTCCATCTCACGTTTAAGTGCCAAGTTGTCCCCTGTCCCTAACACCCTCCCGAGGAGTTCCTTGCTCCCGAGCCCCAATAAAACCAACCACAGTCTGTCCTCTGCAGACATCACCAACTTACGGGCCAGCCTCAAGACCACCAACGTCACTCCCCCTCCGCCTTCCTCCCCTAAGAATTCTACGCAGTTTCCTATTCAGATCATCTCCTCTGTCAGACCTCACCAACCTCCCTCTTGCCGGGCTCCCTCATTCAAGAATCTTATCCCTATCTCCCTGAACAACCCTAACACCCCCATCACCAAAACATCTGCGACAGAGCTGCACTGTTTGCTCCACAACTGCAGATCTGCAATCAAACACAAAGTGGAAATCTCTGATACTATCACACACCAATATCTTGACATGTTCTTCCTCACTGAGACCTGGTTTAATGACTCCTCTCATACTTTGTTTGATCTTCTGGTACCCACTGACTATTCTATCCTCAGAAATGACAGGGCAGACAAAATTGGAGGAGGTGTCGCTATCATCTTCAGAAACTCCCTTCAAATTAAAGCGTTCCCTACCACCCTCTTCCGTACATTCGAATGCCTTTCCCTAGAACTTCAAATACATCACGGCTCACCCTTTAGATTCCATGCCATCTACCACCCGCCTGGTTACTGCTCTTCCTTTGTGGAGGAACTGACTGACTTCATCAGTGACCAATTCTCTCAAAGTGACAGACAGATCTTCCTGGGTGACTTTAATCTCCACTGGGGCTCCTTGGAAGACTCGGCTGCCAACAAGCTTGCCTCCTTTCTCTCAGCCAATGATCTCCTCCAACAGTGCTCGGAAACCACACATTCCAAGGGCTCAATTCTGGACCTTGTCATATCCAAAGCAGACCTGCTGACCACTGCTCCCCCATCCATGTAGACTGGTCTGACCACCTCCTCATTCCCTTCCATTTTCACCTATCGCACGTTATAACTCTCGGCCAACCTAAAAGAGCTACTACCTGGTTCCGTAACACTAAGAACATTGATCTTGACACTTTTTGTGATTCCGCTATGCGGGCACTTCCCTAGACTAGACCCTAGCGTGGATGTCAACGTTCTCACTTCTCAGTGCCTCTCAGTACTAGCAGTCGAAATCGACATTGTTGCTCCTCTCCAAAGCAAAAGGAAAAGACCCACCCCCTCAGCACCTTGGTTCAATAAAGCGCTCTACGATGAAAGGAAAAACCTTAGATTCCTGGAGAAACATTGGAGAAAATCTCCTTCCACCTCCAATCTCTCTCTTCTACGCTCAGCAAGATCCAAATATCACAACCACATCTTCCTTGAAAAAGCATCACATTTCAGATCCCTCCTTGACTCAGCCAAAAACAGACCCAAAAAACTTTTTGACCTCATCAAAAACCCAAACTGTTCTCCCCCAACCAGTAAGCCTGAGGATTCCTCAAAGAAAGCAGCAGATTTCGCTATATTCTTCGATGAAAAGGTCAAAGCACTGGTGGATCATGTCGCCCACCCCCCCCATGGAGGAGCGGAAATCCTTAGTTACCTGGCAGAACTTCGACGTCATCTCGGAAGATGACCTCCTCAAATGCATCCTCGAAACTAAACCCTCCAACCATTCCTCCGACCCCATCCCTAGCGACTTCGCCATCGATTTCTACACCTATACTCTCTCTTACTGGACCAGGCTAGTCAATCTCTTCCTCAGTCAAGGCTCCCTCCCGGTTTCCCTCAAATCAGGTCAGGTCACCCCTCTTCTAAAAAAACCCGCCGCCGATGCGAATGACCTCAACAACTTCCGCCCTATCACCAACCTCCCTTTTCTTTCGAAAATCACCGAAAAATGTGTTGCGAAACAACTTTCCTCACATATTATGGACAATAACCTCCTCGACGGCTTCCAGTCGGGCTTCATCCAAAATTGCAGCACTGAAACAGCCCTGCTGCAAGTGATTGACGATGCGCTGCATATACTCGACTCTGGAGAATCATGTCTTCTGATTCTTCTAGACCTCTCTGCAGCCTTTGACACGGTTAATCATAGCACCCTCCTCAACACTCTTCAACAGAGAATGGGACTGGATGGCACAGTGCTCAAATGGTTTGCCTCTTTCCTCTCGGACAGATCCCAAATGATCAAGATAGGGAACAGTCTTTCATCTCCTGTGGCCGTAGGTCAAGGCGTCCCTCAAGGTTCTATCCTGGCACCCACCTTGTTTAATCTCTACCTGGAACCTTTAGGGAACCTCCTAAGCAAATCTGGGATCCTTTACCATCTGTATGCGGACGACACGCAAATCTACCTTAAGGTGTCCTCCGCACACGATCTCTCCCTACTCAATTCTACCCTCAACTCTATTCACAACTGGATGTCAGCTCACCAACTCATTCTGAATCCCGCCAAAACTGAATTCCTCCTCCTCTCTACCTCTCTCTCACCTCCTCCTGTTCAATCTTGGATGGATCAGCTGAACCTACTCAACAACAAACCCATCATTGTCGACAGCGCTAAATCCCTAGGTGTCATTCTTGACAAAAGACTCAACCTAATCTCCCACATCAACTCTATTGCTAAGAACGCACGGTACCAGCTGCGCCTTCTTTGGGGGATCCGTCGGTTCTTCCCGGAGAAAGACTTAAAAACCTTGGTACAATCTCTGGTTCTCTCAAGACTGGATTATTGCAATTCTCTTCTGACTGGCCTACCCAAATCCCACCTCTCCCCTCTCAAATCCATCCTCCATTCAGCAGCTCGCTTCATCTCAGGGTCTAAACGAAGCGACCACGTCACTCCTATCCTGTCCTCTCTTCGATGGCTTCCGATAGAGGCAAGATCTATTTACAAAACTGCCTGCATCACACACAAAGCCTTACACACGTCCTCCCCTCGTTACCTGGCGAATAAATTGAAATTGTCCGGTGGCTCTCGCCCTTCTCGCAATGCGGAAAAGCTTCTGCTTGAGCCCCCGTCTTCAAGAGGGAAAGATCGATGGCTCAATCCTTCTCGGGCAATGCGGTGAGAATCTGGAACTCGCTTCCCCCACTGCTCCGTGCCACCTCCTCTACCCGGATCTTCAAAGCTGACCTCAAGTCTCTTCTCTTCCAAAGACACTTCCAGAACTAATACTTTCATTCTCAGGCCCCTCTATGAAGTTCGCTCGTCAGTGTAAAGTTGTACTTTTGTCTGTTCATTCCTTACCTTGCGTGTTGTGTTGGTTTTTATGTGCGAGTTCCCCTCATCACTAGTCCCCTTTGAAGTCACGCCCTCTCTACTACCTCAAGGAAGCTCTTCCACTATAGGAAATTCTGTATTCCAAGCCTATAGAAGTGCCTTCCCAGTGTGTTTTGAGTTACTGCCACTTAATACAGTATTATTCCTTTAGTTGTATTTTGTACCCCATGTATCATGTATTTTGTACCCCATGTACCCCCTGCTGAATTCACGCCCTCTCTACTACCTCAAGGAAGTTCTTCCACTATAGGAAATTCTGTACTCCAAGCCTATAGAAGGGCCTTCCCAGTGTGTTATGAGTGACTGCCACTTATTGCAGTATTATACCTCTATTTGTATTTTGTACCCCATGTTTCATGCACACCTGTCACTTTTTCCTCTTGGTACTTATCCCTCTTGTATTTTTTTTTTTTTTTTTGCACAATTGTCACTTTTTCCTCATGCAATGTAACGCTTGCTTTTGTATTATGCTCATTTGTATCCTCCTCCTTATGTAATGTTGCTGTTCCTGTTGTGAAGCGCTCTGACACCCTCGGGTAAAGTCCGCGCTATATAAAAACGCATAAATAAATAAATAAATAAATAAATAAATAAATAAATAAATAAATACAGCTCACAGGCCACGATAAGTCACTTTACCCAGGTACCAAATGCGGACATGTTACCTATAGGATATTCAGCCAGTCCTGACAGTTATTCAATATCTATTATCGGCTTATCCTTACCACGGAGACAAGCAAATCAAGAAAGCCCAAAAATTCAAAATGCTTCCGTTGCAGGCGGCGTGGTGAGAGTTGGCAGCTAGGAAGGACAACAGTATGTGGGGCTAATAAGTCGTCATAAGGCCAAAGACAGCACCGGGCATTGAGATCATGCGTGGTCACGTTGACGTTGAGCGCCTTGGACGTTACTTCGGAGCGCACTGGTCAGAGGAAATCCCATGGCCACGGAAACCAAACGGGAGTTTAGGATGTCGAGTAGCGGTATGTGTAATGTTTAGTGGACTCCTCCTTTTTATCGAGTATAAAGTTAACTACATCCTGTGTGCTGTATAACAAGGTTACTAGAGCGCAGGAGATCGACTTTGCATTTTTATGGTGAGAAACTCATTTTTTGTCTAACACTGCCCTCGTGTGGAATATTTTTACCAATGTAATTCTAATTCAATTTTTCTGAAGTTTGGACTATTGCTTTTCCAAAAACAATCATGCATAATATACATACATGGAGTGGCTTTTGGTCAGCATTCTTCGTACATTGATCTATGAAACTGTCATTCAAATTTTTATTCTGTCCTCCATAGCGTACAACATGGGACAGTGGGTCAGCCCACTTTGCCCATTGGTTCCCTTCGGTTTAAGACATTGCACTGACAACTAGTTCCTTTCTCTTCAGTGACATATCTGGTTTAAAGTATGGTTTATTGTGTTTATTTTTTATATTAAGTGTGTAAGCGAAATTATAACTTTATAATCTGCAATCTCTGTGTAAAATCCTGTTTCTAATTTCTTTATAATCAGCACCCAGTCACCAATTATAAATAAAAGACATCAGAACTCAACTTTAATAACTTATTACAGTTGTGTTCAGACGTCACGATGCCTGCTGGCCGAACCATCAGCCCCAGGGAAAGGCAGGTCAGGTCATGGAGCATATTTTAAACAGCTATTCAAAACATTGCTTTTATTTCTTCTGCTCACGCAGAAATGAGATACATATGGCAACATGTTTATATTTTGCACTCCTTAGGTAATTATACAAAAGTTAGAATCTTTCTGCATGTGTATACATATTCCAAGCTACTGCAGCTTTTTTTTAAAAAACTGACTTGTATTAAACTGCTTTTAATATCTTTTTGCAACAAATATCTAACAGTGCTTTTGATGTGTTTAATTTTGCACTAGAGATTCTATTTTATTCTTCATATTTGTAAACATGCTCTCTCTTTAATATGAAATAGCTGCACACCAAGGGCCTCATTTACAAGGCCATTGCACCGCCGCTGCGTCACTGTTTTAGACACACCGGCGGCGCAGTGTGCCTGCCCTTATTTACAGCGCCACGTTGAAGTCACCCTGCATGAAAGAGGCATTCCATGGGTGTTGCTGTGGGTGTTCCCATGTGACATCCATGGAACCTGACACATTCCCAGATTTACAAAGGTTTGTAAAACTGGGAATGCATCAGAATCCTACGCCTCCCAAGTATTTTTATTTCTCCTCGTTTTTTCCTCTTTCTATGCGTGTGGAAAGAGGAAAATGCCATCATTTATTGTTTTTGTGCAGGAAGGTGTCCCTTCTTGCACAAAAGCAATCATCCCCACAACACAGGCACCCTTGCAACATGATGCAAGTGTTCCTCCCCTGGCGCATGGCAGCCAATTGTGCACCAGCACAGGGAAAAGCACACGGATGTGCCGTATTGTTGTTAATACGAAGCATCCCTGTGCTTTTAAAATGACACTGCTCAGCACAGCAAAATGGCTTTCGGCGCCACGCTGTCATTTTTTTGTAAATGAGGCCCCAAGAGGTTATGTGGTCTGTGGGAAAGGTGATGGTGTGACCATGCATTATATGGGATAAAGTACCCACTGCCATACATGATAAGAATATTGCAAGCCATTTCAGATTTCAATAACCTTATAAAGGAATTCTGCCTTTGGTCTCATTCCTCTATATGGTCATGGAACTCCTCGGTCACTTGCAATATACTTATAATGTACAGTAGGAAATGCTGTAGCCCATATGTAGCAGCCTGTAATTTGGGTGCCCAGGTAGGTGGTGATTTATTCTTGTGTACATCACAAATAATAATGAAATGTATGGCACAACTGACAGGCTTGTTATCTAAAATGGTGACTATAAAATGGCCCTACCAGTGAATGTTTTTCTAATTATTTTTTTGTATTGTAAGCATATGGATAGGTGCCTGCATTTTTTGTTTTTATTCTGGTTATTTTTGTGCCATATGCGTTCAATAAAAAATAAATATAAAAATAACCATTGCATTAGCCTGCAAAGGCCAGACCAGTTGGCTCTTCCAATGCTTGTTTAGGTATGGCATTAGCCGATACCTTTTGATTCGGATTTACATTTAGTCCTCCCACTGCAGCATGTGTCAGTTCACTTCAGCGACTGTTACTCTTCTGTTAGATCAGGGAGCCAGGCTCATTTGGGGCGCAGGTGCTCGCTTGGGCTTGCCTTCATGGAAGAGAAGGCAATGCTTTTTGATTCCTAGTTCTCAGTGCACATGGACAGTCTTCTTTCATTTTACCCTGTTGGCAGCTATTCCATGGCTGCGGTCAAACGCATGGTTGATCTGTGGTTTGTTTGGCACACTAGCCTATGGGAAGGGCTGGCAAAGCATGGAAGTATGGCGGAGAGGAAGGATATGTCAATCATGGGGTTCTTATTCCTATTCCGGGCAATTTTGAAAAACGACAAACTCCTGAGCGTGACTTCCCTGAATCTATTCCTAACCAAGATGATCGTGTTCCCACTGTTTGTTGCCTGAAGTTCCCTATGCAAGGTGGATTAACCTCTTTTCCTGTGATGGCACAGGCCTCAGTACTGCCTTGTTTAACAGAGGAGCCAGAGAAGGGGGGCCTCCAGATGAGAGAGACACAGGATTCTACTCCCTGTTCATCTTGGTTCTGACTAGAACATAGGTCTGAGCCCATCCCAGATATCCACTTCTAAACTTGTTCACCCAGAATGACAAGTTTAAGATGCTATCCCTAAGCCAAGTTCAGTTGGCTTTGAAAACAGGAAATTGACTGAAGTCCCTGGACCTTCAGGGCACCTATTTTCATCTTGCAGTTCTCCCAGCCAACAGGTGCAACTTGAAGTTCATGGTAGGGTCTACTGCTTGGACTGACGACAATGCTGGAAGTTGTGGTGGCTTCACTGTGAAGGTCGGGAGTTCATTTATTTCTGTAGTTGGATGACTGGCTGGTGAAAGCTGAGTCTCCAATGCTGATCAAGCAGAACCTCCACTGGACGATGACTGTCTTCTGTGAGCTGGGATTTACTATCAACATTCAGAAGTACCACCTTTCTCCCATGCAGAGGTTGATCTTTATTGGGACAGTGCCTCCCAGCTCAGGCTCAGCTACTTATTTTCCAGTTGACACATCTAGACCTGCCCTGGTTGATGGGACCCTCCAACCTTTTGATGTCTTGATGGACCGTCAATTCAGCCCCCTTCAAGCTTATGTGATAGTGGTCAACGAGGCATGTTCACTGAGCTGAGATATCCACCTGGATGACAAGAAGACAAAGGGATTTGGTTCTTGTCAGAGAAGCCCATTCACATAAATGTGCTCGAGCTGCAGTCAGTCTGCTTTGCAATGAAGGCATTTCTACCCTCCAACTCAGTGAGCAACATCCAGATTCTGTTGGATAACACCACTACTGTCCATTATGTCAACAGTCAGGGTAGCGTAAGGTCGTGGACCCTATGTTAGGAGGTGATTTGCATGTGAAAGTGGATGTAGCAACAAGGAATCTTTCTGGTAGTTGCTCATCTCTCGTGTTGCCTCATTGTGATAGTGGATTCTCTGAGTGGTCTATTACTGGAGAACCGCAAGTGGTAGTTGCATCCGATGTGATGGAGGTGGATTTCTCCAGATTGGGGTCTCCATTGGTAGATCTGTTCACTACAGAAACGGACAGGAAGTGTCTTCACTTTTATGCACTACACTTCCCTACTAATAGCTCCTTTGGCGGATGCCTTCATGTTCAACTGGTCTATGGGTCTGGTGTACAGACAGTCCCGCTTCTGTCCAAAGTCTTGTGGAATGTGCAGGAGGATCAGGCACAGCAGTTTGTTATTACCCCTGACTGGGAGCAGAAATTGTGGCATGTTGATCTCTTGACACGTTGGCCATCTCTTCTGCATGCAACAGAACAGAGTAGATGGCCAGCTCTTTCTAGGATCTGCTGAAGTACAGAAGGGCAAAGCAGTGATAAAATGCACTGTTTCCCATTTGGTCATTCTAAGCATAAAAACCGGGTACTATCTGGCTAAGAAAGGTCCTTCGGCGGGCATTCGTTCTCATTCTACCAGAGCCATGGTTACTTCCATGGTCCTTCCCCTATTTCTGACATCAACCGGGCTGCTAGGTGGTCATCTTTGCATACTTTTGCCAAACACTACTGGCTCATGTCTCAGGCACGCAGTGACGGGTTACCTGACCTCCTTGGTTCACTAGCACTACTCAGTCCCACCGCTGAGGGAGGTATTGCTGTGAGACTTATTCTTAAGGTAGAGAATCTACAGGAAGATTTATGCATCAGAATAAAATGATACTTTTTTTAGCATCAATATTTCTGGTGTTTATTTAATCTTCCCACGGATTTGTCTCTGCCTTCACTCCTCCTCGATGAGTTAATGTAATAATTATGACGTTTCCAAGGTATGCAGACACATTTCATGCTGTATTTCTTGCTGTCATGGGTCTCTCAGTTCTTCTCTGCAAACCTCAACGGGGCGCTGAAAAGTATCGGGAACTGATTCCAGCATGCTGGTTGGCCAGTGGCATACGGCAACGTCTCTTCTGGGAGGTAAAGTTTCAGCTGGAGCCGAATGGGGCCACCTGGCAGTGCTGGACTGATATCTCCGGTCTTGCCTCCTCCATAGACCTCGATTCCTCCTGGTTGCAATGTGTCAAACTTGACGCCCCGCCTTCAACCAGCCTGCTGATCGTGAACATCTACATCCACCCTGTGCTCAAACAAAAATGAGCAGGTATTGAGCATTTACTAGCCTCACTCGCCACACTAAAACTCGTCTACCCTGATGCTAACATCATCCTGTCTGGGGACTTTAATATGACCTTATTGCAAGAGACAAAAAGGCACTAGGGGACACACTCGGGCCTCAAATCGACGTGACACCCTTGGAAAGAGATGCGCAGCTCGCCTGTATGACCTCTCAATGCGTATGCTCAATGGACAAAGCCTGACAGACTGCCCAGCAGCGTACACAAGGGTCACTCAAAAGTCAGCTTCAACCATCGATTACACTCTCACGGATCACGACCTTGCTCCCCACATCACAAACTTTCAAATTTTGGATAGAGTAGAGAGCGACCATCAACCGCAATCCTTCACGCTCTTAAGAAAAATCGCAAATCCAATCCTTGTCAACGCAACGCTACAACAACTTAACTGCCACAACCTTAAACGTCTCACATGGAAAAAGGACAACATATGCGACCTTATGGGTACATGCATTAGCATTTTGGAGAAATTCAAAACAGAATCATCAAGCATCCTGGCCTGGGAGTTATTTATCAGAGAACTAAATCTAAAATGCTCTAATCCAGTAACTGGCAGCAAAACAGGAAAATCTCTATGGGCAGTATGGTTTACTAAAAGCCTCAGAACTCAAAAACAACATTTGAATAAATATTTACGTCAATTAAGATCTCGGGGATCACCCTTTTCCCAAGACCTCCTGCTTCTAATTTCCAAAGCCAGAAAAGACCTTAAAAGAGATATAAAGGCGGCCAAGAAAGTGTTCCATGAAAACATCTGGGCGAAACTCCATTACTCTTGCAAACAAAGAGACTCCAAGCTCTTTTGGGAAATCATTAACCAGCTCACCAATGGTAGGAACCGACACTACAACTCGGACGTAATGGAGGAAACATGGAGAGCTCACATTGAATCACTATACAACGAAACTCCATCCCCAGGCATCGCTGACAGTGGCTCTCAAACAAGGAACAGAGCTGCTGCTAGAGACCTAGTAAAACACGACTCCATCTCTGATTTAATAGACTTCTCCCCGTGGATCCGTAATGAGCAAGTCCTAAAAATAATAAAAAACTTAAGATCCGAGGGTGCCCCAGGGCCCAACGGCCTCCCAAATGCCTTGTTTCGGCAAAATCCACAACTGTGGGCGAACCATCTGACTCCTCTTTTCTCGGATGTTTTAGCCTCCAATACGATCCCCGACTCCTGGAGGGGAAGTACTTTAAGCCCAATATACAAGTCGGGTCCTCGTTCTGACCCCTCAAATTATAGATTGATCGCGTTAATCGACGTGGAAGCGAAAATATACGCATCGAACCTGCTGGTAGATTTAGAGGACTGGGCGGCACGAATAAATCTTATCCCTCACATGCAAACCGGATTTAGGGCTGGGATGGGCACTCTTACGAACATTTCTGCTGTAACCCTCCTAGCTAATCAAGCCCTCGTAAAATCAAGGCCACTGTATGCATGCTTCATCGACCTTAAAGCGGCCTTTGACAAAGTCTCGAGAGCTACGCTATGGGCAAAAATGCATAATTGGGGGGCTCCAGCCAAGTTGTAGGCTATAATCAACCTGTATTCTCAGACGTGGGTGCAGATCAGGAAAGGAGATGGGCTCAGCATAACTAACAAGATCACAACTCTCAACGGGTTAAAACAAGGGTGTGTGTTGGCGCCTTGCCTTTTTAACATTTACATCGCTGACCTGGATGAGCACCTTCGGTCGATCAATCCGACCCTCCAAAACTTGGCAAAATTCCTACACCCAGCCTTCAATACGCTGATGATATCGTTCTTCTAGCGCAAACACCGGTTGGTTTACAACGACTAATCACCGAACTCGGAGCCTATACCACCTCGGTTCAATTAACCATCAATCACCAAAAAACAAAGGTGATGCGCTTTGTCAAACATCTTAAAGCAGTGAAAAACCGTAAATTTACTTGGACCTTGGACAAGCGACCTCTGACCGAGGTGGATTCGTATAAATATCTAGGCTTCAAAATTGACCACAATCTCAACTTCAAGACACACCTGGACCAAGGTCGCACAAAATCCAAACAGCTGCAGTTCGCCTTTAAAATCTTAAAAAACAAGCTCACAGGCTGCTCTACCGGTCATCTACTAAAGGTTATTGCAGCAAAATTCCTTCCCTCCATCTCATACGGTACAGAAATCTTGAATGGCAAAGATGCCACAGGGCTGAACATAGCACAATCAATCCTTTTCAAGAAATTGTTTGCAATCCCCCGTCACATCCCGCAAGCTCAAATTCGGCTAGAATACGGTCTAAGAAACCAGATCCCCGATAGACAAGGCGCACTAGTCAAGTACTATTGGAGGATGAGGGACGCAGAGGACAACACACTCGCTCACTATTGTTGGGTAGAGATTGAAAATCAAGCCAGGTTTAATAATTCAATCTTCAAAGTTCTGAAGGCTTCGCTCTCGGCTTTGCAGCTAGAGGAGGCCTGGCTTACTGCTCCTACCTACCCCGGTTTTAAATCTGCGGTCAACATAGCGATAAAACGGCACTCATTAACATTAGATAAAACAGCTCTAGTAAAAAAATCCCATGCCTGGACTGTGATACAGACATACCAGAGGCTGCAACCCCAACCTTATTTGCTAGACCATTTTCCTCACCAGAAAAAGCACTTCTTCACGTTACTAAGGCTTGGGTCATATCCATCTAAGGACCTAACCGCGAAATGGAAATACCCATGGCAATCAAAGGAATGCCGCATATGTGGGGTAGGAGATGAGTCCTTACTGCATCTAAAATGCATCTGCCCTGTCCTAGCAGAAACACGCAAAACGGTCCTTCGGGAGGTGTTCAGGAAGGAACAAGTAAGAACTTGTAGAGCAGCAGTGATTCATTGCCTCGGAGGCTCATCAATCCCACTATCCTGCAGTGCCATAAACTTTTTGAAAAACGCAGCAATAGAACTGGACAAAATAGAATCTGCCAACCAACTCAAGTAGTTTCAGATCATTCAGCCCGAAACCCCTTTATTGCACTGCTTGTACGTTTTAAATACTTTTTTAATTATCTCTTTTTGCTATTTGACACATTTTTCTATGTCTTTTCCCTATTTTCAAAATCAAAAATGTATATTTTATGCACGTTTTATCTATGGTGGTTTTTCCACCCTTTTATGATTTTTTTATGAAATCAAATAAAAGTATATTTGACTTGACTACTGATAAGATAAGGAATCGGCAGAAAGATTCACATTAATGAGGTTTAGTAATATTTTCTTAAAAGCTCTAACATTAGTTCTGATAAACGCAACACGGGTGTTCACCAAGTTGATGGCAGTGGTGGTCGCTTAATTATGGCAGTCAGGAGCCCACCTTTTCTTGTAACTGGACAACTGGCTGGTGAAGGTGGGGTTCGCTTCGCTGGTCACCGAGCATCTTTAGTGCACCATGACCCTTCTGCATAGGTTGGGCTTTACCATCAGCACCCAGAAATCTTACTCCATCCCATGCAGAAGTTGATTTTCAAAGGTGCAGTGTTAGACATAACCTATTTGAAGGCTTTTCCTCCTTGGAGGATTACAGATTTTTGGGGTATAAATAAAATGTTTATGACTCAAACACTGATCACAGTTCTGCAAGTCTTATCCTGCCAAGGCTGATGGACTCATGCAGCACACCAGCTGGAGAATGAGAACCCTTGAGTAGTGCTTAGGAAAATGGTGGCACCAACATCAGGGATGTCTCTTGGCTCTGACGCAGACTTAAAACTCTGTTCTTCCATACCAACATTGGTGTTCAATCGGTTTGTGGGTCCTTCCTTCAGTCCTCTGCAGTTGCAGACTACTGTAGTTGTGCATGCCTCGTTAGGCTGAGGTGCTCCTCTATACAACCTCATTGCCTGGAGTCTGTGGTCCACTTCAGAGCAGTATATATATATATATATGTGTATATATGTGTATATATATATATATATGTGTATATATATGTATATGTATATTCACTGAAAAAACCATAGGTTTTAGGGACAGTTATAGTTAGTTGGACATTGCACTCGTACAAAACCCGTGAAATTCCCCCGTTATAGTTAGTTCAGCTAACTATAACTCGCGCACCCGCAATTCACTGCTGATGACGTCACATATTACATCACCCATGACATGGTCAGTGACATCACTGATGACATCACTGATGACATCTCAAATGACATCACTGATGACATCATCTAGTGACTGTGTTTCTGTAAAGTTTAAATATTTTTAATATATATAGGGAAAGGCGTATTGAAGAATGAGTGGGTGTATAAGTGTCTGTATGGATGATTTAGTAGGTGCGTGACTAACTGTATAAGTGAGTGATTAAACGTATCTTACTGAATGCATGGGTTAGTGACTAAACTGGGTGAATGTCTGTATCCGTCTGTCTGTTGCTGTGTAAGTGGCTGCATGGGTTTGTGAATAGCTACATGAGTGTCTATATGAGTTATTGATTGGTTGTCTGAGTATCTGTATGGGTGCCTGAGTGTTTGTGTGGGTGGGGTGTGTGCGACTCTGTACATAGATGTGTGAGTGGGTGATTCACTGGGTGCATGATTTGAAGAGTGCGTCTGTGATGGACTGCTTGGGTGGGTGAGTGTGTGTATGGGTGTGTTAGTGAGTGAATGTATATCTCAGTGGTACATGTGCGAGTAACTACATATGTAAAAGGCAGTATATATGTGTGTTAGAGTATTTAAAAGGCTATAAGTGAGAGTGTGTGATTGTGAGAGTGGCTGTATGGATGCGTGTGTGCTTGTATCAGTTATTGTATAAGAGCGTAAGAATGTGCTAGTATTTGTATGAGTAAGTGAGCTGGTGTGTGTATAACTCTATAGGTGAGTAAATGGGTGTGTGATTAATTTTATGAATGACTGACTAGGTGTGTGAGTACCTCTGGATGTGTGAGTGTTTATATAGGTGTATGAGTGCATATGATAGTCCTTTACTGAGTGACTAAGTATGAGTGACTGGACGGGTGAGTGAGTAGATGTGTGTGTGTAGACCTAAGAATCAGTGAGTGGGTATATAGTTATTGGTATTGGAGTGTGTATGGTTTTGCGAATGGCAGTCTGTAATTTAGAGTGGGTGTATCAAAAGTTATATTAGGGTGTGAGAAGATGCATGAAATTATCACATGGATGATGTCATCAGTGATGTCATTTGAGATGTCATCAGTGATGTCATCAGTGATGTCACTGACCATGTCATGAGTGATGTAATATGTGACGTCATCAGCAGTGCATTGCGGGGCGCGAGTTATAGTTAGCTGAACTAACTATAATGGGGGAATTTCACGGGTTTTGTACGAGTGCAATGTCCAACGAACTATAACTGTCCCTAAAACCTATGGTTTTTTCAGTGAATTTCAAAGGTTTTTTAAATGCTAATTTCTAACTATAACGTGCCTGAAACCTATGGTTTTTTCAGTGAATTTGTAAGGTTTTTTAAATGCTAATTTCTAACTATAACGTGCCTGAAACCTATGGTTTTTTTCAGTGAATTTCAAAGGTTTTGTAAATGACAATTTTTTAATTGTATTAATTGTTATATTTATTTTTTGATACTGATTTACTACATTTTTTAAACTATTTATTTTTAGATATTTTATTTTTTAAATTACATTGTAATTACATTATACATTACATTACAAAATATACTTTCTCAGAATGAATTACTTTAGTTTAAATACTTTGCAAATAGGCAATAGACTTTTAAGTACAGTAGTTACAGTTGTTGCATTGGGCAACACAATTTCAAACACAATGCAACATTGAGCTCAATGTGAATTTCTAGTTAAATGCAATTAGTTACTTTATGGATTACTTTTCTAACCACAGGACTGGATCCTAGATTCAGTCCTGGGACATCTCCTGTAAACAGTTGAGTAAAAGCGTTTTGGTTACAGTAGTGATTTTTAAGGACTATTATTGTATTTTAAAAGTTGACAGAAACTTTTTCACCTAGAATCACCAATGTTATCCTATGGGAGGAAATTCACTTAGCAGGTAAGTAGTGTTATCGTTACTTTTTCCTACTCAGTGGTGGATCCTGGATCCAGCACTGGTGCATCTCCTGTAAACAGTTGAAAGAATGCGTTTAAGTCATACAGGCGATTTTTAAGGAATATTTGTAGTTTGTGAAAATCGATACTTTGAAACTTTTCTGCTGAAAACCAGACAATGGATTCCTATGGAAGGAAATATAAGTTACTGGTAAGTACGGATAGAATTACTTTTCAGGGTGAGTGCTGGGCTAAAAGATGCAGCACTGGGTTCTCTCCTGATAACAGGTGAGTAAATCGGAATTCGGAATTCGGCTGATTTTAGAGGAATATTATAAAGTTCCAAAACTCCACACTTAGAAGAATTTCCAAGTGAAACCAGTCAATGTTAGCCTATGGAAGGAAATTCAAGTTACTGGTAAGTACGGTTAGAATTACTTTTCAGGATCGGTACTGGGCGCAAATATGCAGCACTGAGGTCTCTCCTGATAACAGGTGAGTAAATCGGAATTCGTAGTTCGGCTGATTTTAGAGGAATATTTGCACAATGGTGAATAAAGGGGTGGGGCCTGAGGATACATGTCTGCAAACACGCCGTGTGGCGCGTTTTAAGTTGGAGAATTAATTCCTCCTCAATTCCGAGGGTCCCTAGGGGCCAACTAGCCCACCAGGTACCTCCAGTATGCGCCAGAGAGCTGCGTTGCAGAGAGGTGTTCAGAGGCCATGCCCCTTTTTACAACACTCTGCAACGCAGCTCCGTGGCGCTTACTGGAGGTACCTGGTGGGCTAGTTGGCCCCAGGGACCCTCAGGATTGAAGAGGATTTAATTCCCCATCTTAAAACATGCCACGGGGCCTGTTTGCACACATGTCACCTGAAGCCCCGCCGCCTCCCTTCACCACTGTGCAAACGCGCCCCGTGGCGCGTTTTCAGTTGGGGGATTAAGTCCCCTTGAATCCTGAGGGTCCCTGGAGTCCAAGTAGCCCACCATGTACCTCCAAAAAGCGCCACAGAGCTGCGTTGTAGAGAGGTGTAAAAGGGGCGTGGCCTCTGTACACCTCTCTGCAACGCAGCCCCTGGCGCATACTGGAGGTTCCTGGTGGGCTAGTTGGCCCCAGGGACCCCCAGTATTTAAGGGGAATTCGTTCCCATCTGCAAACGCGCCAGGGGGCGCGTTTGCAGAGTGGTAAAGGAAGGGGCGGGGCCTGCGGCCCGATCGTTTTTTTTTTGTTTTTTTCGAAGGGGGCTGTGTGGCCCCCTTCCTTTTCCTATTTTTGGGCCCTGGGGACCCCATCCCCCAGGGCCTTACCCCTTTTCTTTTTCTTTTTTTTAAATTAAATGGAAGGGGGCCGCGTGGCCCCCCTCCCGTGGCCGAATCCGGCCCCGGGGACCCCATCCCCCGGGGCATGGCCACACTTTTAAGGAAATTTTTATGGAGGGGGGCTGCGTGGCCCCCCTCCTCAGGCCTCCTTTTGCCCCGGGGACCCCATCCCCCGGGGCTGGCCCTATCCTTTGGTGTCCGTGGGGGGACCCCAACTCCCCCACGGACCATGCCGGCTCCCCACGTCCCTCGGGAGCCGGCATTGCTTTTCCACATGGGGAGCTGCTAAGATGCAACTCCCCGTGTGGAAAAGCAATCTGCTTTGGATATTGGAGAGAGAGCAGGTTTCCTGCTCTCTCTTCCAATATCCAAAGCAGCTTGCTGTGACAGGACGGGAGCCGCGAGGCTCCAGTCCTGTCACAGCAAACTACAGTGTCCCGGGGGTAGGCACCCGGGACACTGCAGGAGCCGGCCCTGGGGGTGGTGGTCCCCAGGGCCATCACAGGCTCCAGGAGGGGGCCGCGCGGCCCCCTCCCTCCATTGACAAAGCCCCGGGAGGTGGTGGTCCCCGGGGCTCTGAAGGTCCGTAATGGACCCCCATATTGAAATTCTTAGTGCCCCGGGGAGGTGGCGGTCCCGGGGCTTGTGGGGGCTCGAGCCCCCACACAGGTAATTTTTAAAAATTATTAAAGAAGCCCCGGGGAGGTGGCGGTCCCGGGGCTGCGGGAGGGCCGAGAGCCCTCCCGCACCATTTATTTTAAAGCCCCGGGGGTGGCAGTCCCCGGGGCTTGGAAGGCCTTAGAGGCCCCCACATATTATAAATACCCCCCCCACGCATGCCCCCGGGACTTGGCCCACCCGGGGCCAATTAACAACGTGAGCGCGGGAGACCGCGCTCGTTTTAGGTCTCACGGCGGGATTCGCGCACCCTAAGCGCATCCCGCCGATTTTTTTTTTTAAATGCTTTTTTCTGCCCAGGGGTCCTTGTGGGACCCCTGAGCAGACCTAGAGGTCAGGGTGTTACTACCCTGCCCCCTTTGTGCGTTTTGCACACTTGTTTCTTTTTTTCTCGGCGGGATCCGCGCACCCTAAGCGCATCCAGCCGATTTAAAAAAAAAAAAATGCTTTTTCTGCCCAGGGGGTCCTTGTGGGACCCCTGAGCAGACCTAGGGGTCAGGGTGTTTCTACCCTGCCCCCTTTTGCGCTTTGCGCACTTGTTTCTGTCCCTCGGTTCTACCGAGGGACAAAATGGTTGCCAACACTTCCTGATTTGGAGTGTTGACAGCCAATTAGCATGCAGCTCGTGATCGGGAGGATACGCGGACCCTACTCGGCCATAGATATATATGTGATTTTATTTGTGATTTTCTCAGATACTACTGAACGGATTTACACCATTTAAGCAAAAGGCACGACACTGAACCAAGGGCTACCTCTTTGCCAAATTTGGTGTAATTCCGTTCAGCAGTTCGGGCTGTAGCTGCGATGAAAGGATCCTATGGAAAAATGAATGGGGAAAACGCGTTTTGGGACCCCCCTATTTTCTCTGCCCCCGCTTGACGAATCAACCCGAGACTTTCAGGGTAGGAGCGGAGCGGAGCGCCCCAACAAGTTGGAAGCTTTCGCGAAGATTCGTCAACCGGCGCAAGAGTTATTTCAAATAGAATGTTGCGGATTTCCTATGGAAAATAGGTCCTAACTATATATATGTATATGTATATATATATGTATATGTATGTATATGTATGTATATGTATGTATGTATATGTATGTATATGTATGTATATGTATATATATATATATATATATATGTATGTATATGTATATGTATATGTGTATGTATATATATATATATATATATATATATATATATATATATATATATATATAGTTGTTTTTCAAGGCTCTGCAATGGAAAAGCACTCGACAGCAGGTAAGGAGAATTCTTCATTTATTTGCATGTTGAAGGTGGCTTTAGCCCGTCATTATCCCTGATAGCCAACGCGTTTCAGAGCTGTCTGCTCCTTCTTCTTGGGCAAAATGGAATTGCGGTTTTGTAAGGCTCTTAGTGGTCCCATGATTCAGCTGATTTTAGTAGTAGCCGCTTCAGGTGTGCCTGCTTAGTAGCTTCTGGTCACTTGCAATGTATGCTGGGACATGAAGTTTAAAACTGCCACACTTTTCACCCATAGTGGGTTCCGCAATGTCATTGTATTTGAACAGGATCACAGTGATTAAGTACACATCCTCTCTGTGATATTAAAAAGCACTCCAGTGTGCTCCGGAATAAAGTTCACCTTCATTAGTGTTGCAGTCTGCTGTGCCGTCTCCAACACGGAAAGTTCCTGCTGACGGCCCCTCACTCCAGCGGCTCCCTCCTCCTTTACCAGGTGGTGCTCTTCCCACGACGAAGCTGTTGTGTAATATTTTGTTTTTCAAGGCTCTGCAATGGAAAAGCACTCGACAGCAGGTAAGAAGAATTCTTCATTTATTTGCATGTTGAAGCCGCGAGCACTGACCCGCTGCCCAACAGCGGATCTGCGGCGCATGAGACAAAGGCGCCATGAAGCAGAACGGAGGGCTCAACGTCAAGGAATTATTATTGCTAGCGGCTCAGTTGTTTGGAACTTTTAATCAGCCCACTGTGGTTTTATTTTCCAGGAATATGGGACATTGTGAAACACCCACTGGGGTTATGAGTAATGGAGAACTACTGATCCTACAATGCCTCGCAGCTGAAATCCACTTGGACGTTGAGAACGGCCCACAGGGGCGGCAACTTTATCATTTAAATCATGTGTGGTTCTTCATTTTGTTCACGATGATCCTGACAGAAAGGCTTGTGATCAAGGACTTATGTTTGAAACGCGTTAAGCCTCTGCACTGTCGATTAAAGTTCTGACGCTGATCTTGCTGCAGTCCTTGTTCTTGAAGAGGTAAACTCTCCGGGAGGTCGTGCTCATTGGGGCAACCTTTTTTTGTGTGGATGAATATGTATATGTATATATATATGTATATGTATATATATGTATATGTATGTATATGTATATATATATTCACTGAAAAAACCATAGGTTTCAGGCACGTTATAGTTAGAAATTAGCATTTAAAAAACCATAGAAATTAACTGAAAAAACTATAGGTTTCAGGAACGTTATAGTTAGTTGGACATTTCACTTGTTTGTACAAAACCATAGAAATTCCGGCGTTACAGTTAGTTCAGCTAACTATAACTCGCGCCCCCGCAATGCACTGCTGATGACGTCACATATTACATCATTCATGACATGGTCAGTGACATCACTGATGACATCACTGATGACATCTCAAATTACATCACTGATGACATCACTGATGACATCATCCAGTGACTGTGTGTTTCTGTAAAGTTTAATTTTGTTTTATATATATGCCAAGCTGTATTGAGGAATGAGTGGGTGTATAAGTGTCTGTATGGATGATTTAGTAGGTACGTGACTGACTGTATAAGTGAGTGATTAAATGTGTCTTACTGAATGCATGGGTTAGTGACTAAACTGTGTGAAAGTCTGTATCAGTCTGTCTGTTGTTGTGTAAGCTGCTGCATGGGTTGGTGAGTAGCTGCATGAGTGTCTATATGGGTTATTGATTGCTTGCCTGAGTATTTGTATGGCTGCCTGAATGTGTGTGTGGGTGGGTGGGAGGTGTGTGACTCTGTGCATAGATGTGTGAGTGGTTGATTCACTGGGTGTATGGGTTCAAGAGTGCATGTGGAAACAGCTGTATGGGTGAGTGAGTGTGTGTATGGGTGTGTTGGTGAGTGAATGGATGTCTCAGTGGTACATGTGCAAGTAACTACATATGTAAAAGGCAGTATATGTGAGTGATGGTGTATATAAATAACTATATGTAAGAGTCAGTAATTGTGAGATTGGCTGCATGGATGAGTGTGTATTTGTATCAGTGATTCTATAAGAGAGTAATTATGTGTTAGTATCTGTATGAATAAGTGAGGTTGTGTCTGTATAACTGTATAGGTGAGTAAATGGAAGTATGATTGATTCTTTGCATGACTGACTAAGTGTGTGAGTAACTCTGGATATGTGGCAGTGTGTGAGTGTCTGTATAGGTGTATGAGTGCATATAATAGTGTTGTATTGATGAGTGACTGCATGTATGAGTGACTGTATGGGTGAATGAGTGGATGTGTGTGTAGACCTAGGAATCAGTCAGTGCGTATTTAGTAACTGGTATTGAGGTGTCTATTTTTCGAAAATGGTAGTCTGTATTTTAGAGTGGGTGTATCAAAGGTTATATTCAGGTGTGAGGAGGTGCATCAGATTTTCACGTGGATGATGTCATCAGTGATGTCATTTGAGATGTCATCAGTGATGTCATCAGTGATGTCACTGACCATGTCATGAATGATGTAATATGTGACGTCATCAGCAGTGCATTGCGGGGCGCGAGTTATAGTTAGCTGAACTAACTATAACGCCGGAATTTCTATGGTTTTGTACAAGTGAAATGTCCAACTAACTATAACGTTCCTGAAACCTATGGTTTTTTCAGTTAATTTCTATGGTTTTTTAAATGCTAATTTCTAACTATAACGTGCCTGAAACCTATGGTTTTTTCAGTGAATTTCTATGGTTTTTAAATGCTAATTTCTAACTATAACGTGCCTGAAACCTATGGTTTTTCCAGTGAATTTCAAAGGTTTTTTAAATGAAAATTTGTAAGTCTAATGTACCTCAATCCTATGGTTTTTTTATTTTCTATTTATATATATATATATATACGTATATATATATATATTAAAAAAAATTGTGAATAATTTTTAGTTAGGAAAACTATATTTATTCTTTTTTTTTTTAAATATTATACAGAAGTCGCGCACCCTTCGCGCACCCTACACGATGGCTGCGCGCATTCCGGTAGCCATTTTGAAAAGTCGCGCTGGGGTCGCGACTTCGGCGTAATTTGTAAAGTATGAAATATCTTTAAATTAATTATAAATAAAAGTTTTCCTTTAAGTGTTTGTCTAAATTTATTAATGAAAGTATTTTTAAAGTATTATTTTCAATATAATTTCGACTAAAAATTATTCGATTATTATTGGATTCGGAGGTTAGGAGGGATGGCCATTTTGCTCGATCTGTTTTGCAAGATTTTTGGTCTAGTCAGGTGGACACCCTCCTCCGGGTGAGGTACGGCTTGAGGATTCTATTCAAAGGAGAGGAATCAACAGGCAGAAGTATCCATCAGAAGAGCAAGTTACTTACCTTCGGTAACGCTTTTCCTGGTGGATACAGTATCTGCCTGTGGACTCCTCACTGTCCCACCCGCCTCCCCGTTGTCCACCTGTTTCTACCAAAAAGATGCTTTTACTGTTTGGCATGAATGTTTTTAATATGTCTTAATCATGCTTATGTTTTAATAGTGAGAAATGCTTGATCTGTTGCTATTTCTTTATGCCTTTATTAGTTATGCATTTGTATATATATATATATATATATATATATCTTTACCACCTTTGCCCTGGAATTGAAAACGCACTCCACGATGGGTGATAACCAATCCAATTTATTGCAGGAACTCGGCATGACACTTCGAGTACGATCTGCCTGACGCGTTTCGGGACATCTTGTCCCTTCCTCATAGGCCGTGCTGCGCAGTCTCAGTGTTACTAGCCCCCATTTTCTGCAACAATTATGATTGTTTCCTCTCAGGTGAGTATCATCAAAAATAAAGCATTATGGGGCTGGTAGTACAACTTGTACCTCATTACCTCCAGTGGAAACCTTGACTGCCACAGTTCAATTTCACGATTCAATTAAAACCCTCCAGTGGGCCACAGAGTGTCATCCGAGTTCCAATTATGCTCCCATCATGCCGCTATTACCTCCCGGCATGATTCCAGGCTCAGCGGCCCCCAGGCATTTTCAGGGGCGGTGCAATCTTCCGCAGCCGGACCGCCGCGATTTACATCTTTACCACCTTTGCCCTGGAATTGAAAACGCTCTCCACGATGGGTGATAACCAATCCAATTTATTGCAGGAATTCGGCATGACACTTCGAGTACGATCTGCCTGACGCATTTCGGGACATCTTGTCCCTTCCTCATAGGCCGTGCTGCGCAGTCTCAGTGTTACTAGCCCCCATTTTCTGCAACAATTATGATTGTTTCCTCTCAGGTGAGTATCATCAAAAATAAAGCATTATGGGGCTGGTAGTACAACTTGTACCTCATTACCTCCAGTGGAAACCTTGACTGCCACAGTTCAATTTCACGATTCAATTAAAACCCTCCAGTGGGCCACAGAGTGTCATCCGAGTTCCAATTATGCTCCCATCATGCCGCTATTACCTCTCGGCATGATTCCAGGCTCAGCAGCCCCCCAGGCATTTTCAGGGGCGGTGCAATCTTCCGCAGCTGGACCGCCGCGATTTACATCTTTACCACCTTTGCCCTGGAATTGAAAACGCACTCCACGATGGGTGATAACCAATCCAATTTATTGCAGGAACTCGGCATGACACTTCGAGTACGATCTGCCTGACGCGTTTCGGGACATCTTGTCCCTTCCTCATAGGCCGTGCTGCGCAGTCTCAGTGTTACTAGCCCCCATTTTCTGCAACAATTATGATTGTTTCCTCTCAGGTGAGTATCATCAAAAATAAAGCATTATGGGGCTGGTAGTACAACTTGTACCTCATTACCTCCAGTGGAAACCTTGACTGCCACAGTTCAATTTCACGATTCAATTAAAACCCTCCAGTGGGCCACAGAGTGTCATCCGAGTTCCAATTATGCTCCCATCATGCCGCTATTACCTCCCGGCATGATTCCAGGCTCAGCGGCCCCCCAGGCATTTTCAGGGGCGGTGCAATCTTCCGCAGCCGGACCGCTGCGATTTACATCTTTACCACCTTTGCCCTGGAATTGAAAACGCACTCCACGATGGGTGATAACCAATCCAATTTATTGCAGGAACTCGGCATGACACTTCGAGTACGATCTGCCTGACGCGTTTCGGGACATCTTGTCCCTTCCTCATAGGCCGTGCTGCGCAGTCTCAGTGTTACTAGCCCCCATTTTCTGCAACAATTATGATTGTTTCCTCTCAGGTGAGTATCATCAAAAATAAAGCATTATGGGGCTGGTAGTACAACTTGTACCTCATTACCTCCAGTGGAAACCTTGACTGCCACAGTTCAATTTCACGATTCAATTAAAACCCTCCAGTGGGCCACAGAGTGTCATCCGAGTTCCAATTATGCTCCCATCATGCCGCTATTACCTCCCGGCATGATTCCAGGCTCAGCGGCCCCCAGGCATTTTCAGGGGCGGTGCAATCTTCCGCAGCCGGACCGCCGCGATTTACATCTTTACCACCTTTGCCCTGGAATTGAAAACGCACTCCACGATGGGTGATAACCAATCCAATTTATTGCAGGAACTCGGCATGACACTTCGAGTACGATCTGCCTGACGCGTTTCGGGACATCTTGTCCCATCCTCATAGGCCGTGCTGCGCAGTCTCAGTGTTACTAGCCCCCATTTTCTGCAACAATTATGATTGTTTCCTCTCAGGTGAGTATCATCAAAAATAAAGCATTATGGGGCTGGTAGTACAACTTGTACCTCATTACCTCCAGTGGAAACCTTGACTGCCACAGTTCAATTTCACGATTCAATTAAAACCCTCCAGTGGGCCACAGAGTGTCATCCGAGTTCCAATTATGCTCCCATCATGCCGCTATTACCTCCCGGCATGATTCCAGGCTCAGCGGCCCCCCAGGCATTTTCAGGGGCGGTGCAATCTTCCGCAGCCGGACCGCCGCGATTTACATCTTTACCACCTTTGTCCTGGAATTGAAAACGCACTCCACGATGGGTGATAACCAATCCAATTTATTGCAGGAACTCGGCATGACACTTCGAGTACGATCTGCCTGACGCGTTTCGGGACCCCCTAGGTCTGCTCAGGGGGTCCCACAAGGACCCCCTGGGCAGAAAAAAGCATTTTTTTTTTTTAAATCGGCGGGATGCGCTTAAAGTGCGCGGATCCCGCCGATAAAAAAAAAAATCGAAGCGCAGTCTCCCGCGCTTCGATGCTATTTTGCCCCCGGGTGGCCCAAGTCCCAGGGGCATGTGGGGGGTGGGTTTATATTTTATGTGGGGGGCCTCTAAGGCCCCCCAAGCCCCGGGGACCACCACCCCCCGGGGCTTTAAATGAAAAATGGTGCGGGAGGGCTCTCCGCCCTCCTGCAGCCCTGGGGGATGGGGTCCCTGGGCCGAAATTGGCCACTGGAGGGGGGCCCATGCGGTCCCCTTCCCGTTCCATTTTAAAAAAAACAAAAGGGGGTCAGGCCCTGGGGGATGGGGTCCCCAGGGCCCAAAATAATTAAAAAGAAGGGGGGCCACACAGCCCCATTTAAAAAAAAATAATTTTTAAAAAGAAATCCGGCATCGCGCCGGAGGCCACGCCCCTCCTTCGCAGCACTCTGCAAACGCGCCCTGGCGCGTTTGCAGAGGGGAACAAATTCCCTTGAATACTGGGGGTCCCTGGGGCCAACTAGCCCACCAGGAACCTCCAGTATGCGCCAGGGGCTGCGTTGCAGAGAGGTGTTCTGAGGCCACGCCCCTTTACACCTCTCTGCAACGCAGCGCTGTGGCGCTTAATGGAGGTAGCTGGTGGGCTAGTTGCACCCCAGGGACCCTCAGGATTCAAGGGAGTTAATCCCCCGACTTAAAACGCGCCACGGGGCGCGTTTGCACAGTGGTGAAGGGAGGGGCGGGGCCTGAGGTGAGATGTGTGCAAACAGGCCGCGTGGCGCGTTTTAAGATGGGGAATTAAATCCCCTTCAATCCTGAGGGTCCCTGAGGCCAATCCAGCCCACCAGGTACCTCCAGTAAGCGCCACGGAGCTGCGTTGCAGAGTGTTGTAAAAGGGGCGTGGCCTCTGAACACCTCTCTGCAACGCAGCTCTCTGGCGCATACTGGAGGTATCTGGTGGGCTAGTTGGCCCCTAGGGACCCTCGGGATTGAGGAGGAATTAATTCTCCAACTTAAAACGCGCCACAGGGCGTGTTTGCAGACATGTCACCTCAGGCCCCACCCCCTTCCTTCACCATTGTGCAAATATTCCTCTAAAATCAGCCGAACTACGAATTCCGATTTACTCACCTGTTATCAGGAGAGACCTCAGTGCTGCATCTTTGAGCCCAGTACTGATCCTGAAAAGTAATTTTAACCGTACTTACCAGTAACTTGAATTTCCTTCCATAGGCTAACATTGACTGGTTTCACTTGGAAATTCTTCTAAGTGTGGAGTTTTGGAACTTTATAATATTCCTCTAAAATCAGCCGAACTACGAATTCCGATTTACTCACCTGTTATCAGGAGAAAACCCAGTTCTGCATCTTTTAGCCCAGCACTGACCCTGAAAAGTAATTCTAACCGTATTTACCAGTAACTTGTATTTCCTTCCATAGGAATCCATTGTCTGGTTTTCAGCAGAAAAGTTTCAAAGTGTCGATTTTCACAAACTACAAATATTCCTTAAAAATCGCCTGTATGACTTAAACGCATTCTTTCAACTGTTTACAGGAGATGCACCAGTGCTGGATCCAGGATCCACCACTGAGTAAGAAAAAGTAACGATAACACTACTTACCTGCTAAGTGAATTTCCTCCCATAGGATAACATTGGTGATTCTATGTGAAAAGTTTCTGTCAACTTTTAAAATACAATAATATTCCTTAAAAATCACTACTGTAACCAAAACGCTTTTACTCAACTGTTTACAGGAGATGTCCCAGGACTGAATCTAGGATCCAGTCCTGTGGTTAGAAAAGTAATCCATAAAGTAACTAATTGCATTTAACTAGAAATTCACATTGAGCTCAATGTTGCATTGTGTTTGAAATTGTGTTGCCCATTGCAACAACTATAACTACTGTACTTAAAAGTCTATTGCCTATTTGCAAAGTATTTAAACTAAAGTAATTCATTCTGAGAAAGTATATTTTGTAATGTAATGTATAATGTAATTACAATGTAATTTAAAAAATAAAATATGTAAAAATAAATAGTTTAAAAAAATGTAGTAAATCAGTATCAAAAAAATAAATATAACAATTAATACATTTAAAAATTGTCATTTACAAAACCTTTGAAATTCACTGAAAAAAACCATAGGTTTCAGACATGTTATAGTTAGGAATTAGCATTTAAAAACCTTTGAAATTCACTGAAAAAACCATAGGTTTCAGGCACGTTATAGTTAGAAATTAGCATTTAAAAACCTTACAAATTCACTGAAAAACCATAGGTTTTAGGGACAGTTATAGTTAGTTGGACATTGCACTCGTACAAAACCCGTGAAATTCCCCGTTATAGTTAGTTCAGCTAACTATAACTCGCGCCCTCGCAATGCACTGCTGATGACGTCACATATTACATCACTCATGACATGGTCAGTGACATCACTGATGACATCAGTGATGACATCTCAAATGACATCATCCAGTGACTGTGTGTTTCTGTAAAGTTTAAATATTTTTAATATATATAGGGAAAGGCGTATTGAAGAATGAGTGGGTGTATAAGTGTCTGTATGGATGATTTAGTAGGTGCGTGACTAACTCTATAAGTGAGTGATTAAACGTATCTTACTGAATGCATGGGTTAGTGACTAAACTGGGTGAATGTCTGTATCCGTCTGTCTGTTGCTGTGTAAGTGGCTGCATGGGTTTGTGAATAGCTACATGAGTGTCTATATGAGTTATTGATTGGTTGTCTGAGTATCTGTATGGGTGCCTGAGTGTTTGTGTGGGTGGGGTGTGTGCGACTCTGTGCATAGATGTGTGAGTGGGTGATTCACTGGGTGGATGGTTTCAAGAGTGCATCTGTGATAGACTGTATGGGTGGGTAAGTGTGTGTAAGAGTGTGTTAGTGAGTGAATGTATGTCCCAGTGGTACATGTGTGAGTAACTACATATGTGAAAGGCAGTATATGTGTGTGTTGGAGTATATAAATAGCTATAAGCGAGAGTGTGTGATTGTGAGAGTGACTGTATGGATGAGTGTGTGCTTTTATCAGTGATTGTGTAAGAATGTGCTAGTATTTGTATGAGTAAATGAGCTGGTGTGTGTATAGCTGTATAGGTTAGTAAATGGCAGTGTGATTAATTATTTGCATGACTGACTAGGTGTGTGAGTACCTCTATGGATGAGTGGCGGTGTGTGAGTGTCTATGTAGGTGTATGAGTGCATATGATAGTCCTGTACTGAGTGACCGTAAGTATGAGTGACTGTACAGGTGAGTGAGTGGATGTGTGTATAGACCTAAGAATAAGTGAGTGTTTATGTAGTTATTGGTGTTGGAGTGTCTATGGTTTTGACAATGGCAGTCTGTAATTTACAGTGGGTGTATCAAAAGTTATATTAGGGTGTGAGAAGATGCATCAAATTATCACATGGATGATGTCATCAGTGATGTCATTTGAGATGTCATTTGAGATGTCATCAGTGATGTCATCAGTGATGTCACTGACCATGTCATGAGTGATGTAATATGTGACGTCATCAGCAGTGCATTGCGGGGGCGCGAGTTATAGTTAGCTGAACTAACTATAACGGGGGAATTTCACGGGTTTTGTAATGTCCAACTAACTATAACTGTCCCTAAAACCTATGGTTTTTTCAGTGAATTTGTAAGGTTTTTTAAATGCTAATTTCTAACTATAACGTGCCTGAAACCTATGGTTTTTTCAGTGAATATATATATATTTAATATACTATGTATACATGTGAAAATGTGTCGGTCCACCTGTTTACCTCGGTGGCACGGAAAAAATGGGTGGAACTGACGTCAGCACGCCGACGAGGTCCTCTTATGGCTCCTATGACGTTATACGGTGTCGCGAGCGGAGCCGTGCTATTATGACATCGTCGTCGACGTGGGAGAGCTAGGAAAGAATTTCCGCGGAATGCTGGCACAGGGGATATTCACCTAAGTGTTCAGGCTAGTCCTTTGGGAGCAACTGTTTATGTTGCCACTCCAGAAACCAAAACCAGTGATCCGAGGGCAGAGGCCCTGCAGAAGGCACACGAGGTGGGGAGCCCAGTCGTGTGCACCGGCGGGGCAGCAAAGTGACAAGCACCACTACCCACAGAAAAGGTAACGAGGGCACTGAATAACACAGGATCTTCTCTTTGTATCTGGCAGGAACAACAAGGTTAAAATGCCCTAGTTCCAAAATGTGGAATTAGTGCTACAACGGTCTTCAAGAGGACCTGCGATGGATGCCGCTTCTGCCTTCCGTACACTGGAGGTGGCACATGGGTCACGCGGTACGGTCATACTGCGGTGGGACGCACACTCGTTGACCTCTCAAGGCACTGCTCCACACTTCGGGTACAACGCTTTCCATTAGCTGTGTTTTCTGATGACGTGTCGCGCCGGCCCCGTCCAACAGCAGAACCCCTTTAGATCCAAACAGACTCTTCCACTCTCTCACCGGAAGTGAAACCAGGCCACGCGGACACTTTCGCAATAGAACAGCCGAAAATGCACTTTTCGGTAAAAAAAACACATTCCTTCCTCCTAATTTATCAAATAAACGACTCACTGAAGAACAGGGGCCAGCTTCGATCGGTAAACAGCCGTTACAACGACTTTTTTACTCAGCGATACCATTACAACGCATGCATTACCACGCATGCGTTGTACATCGTGAAGTCATTACTACGCATTTTTTAGAACGCATGGTCATTTACCACGCATGCCTTTACAACAAATTTTGTTGTAAAGGTATGTATGGTAAATGACCATGAGTTCTAAAAAAATGTAGACGATCCACGTCGTTGTAAGGAAACAGATGCTGTTCCGTTTCCTCACAACGACATGCACCGCCCCTCAAAGACGACATGAAGCAGGAACCACGAGGAGAGAGGAACCACGAGGAGTGAGAGGTAAGGGGGATTGGGCATGGGGTGGTGGTTACTTTTCTAGGGTTTAGGGTAGTGCAGTGGTGTTTGGGTAGTGTAGGGGGTCATGCTGGGGGTAGTGTTTTAGGGTTTAGGTTAGTGCAGTGATGTTTGTGTAATGTAGGGGGTCGTGCTGGTGGTAGAGTTTTAGGGTTTAGGGTAGTGCAGTGATGTTTGTGTAGTGTAGGGTGTGAGAAGTTGGCCTGGCATATGCTGTCCACTAATTATAGTGGGCACCTTGCACCAGTCCAAACAACCCCTTATTGGAGATAGGTTAAAGACAACCTTATTGAAAGCTATCCTAGTGGTAGCTATGGAGAGCAGCCTTCAGGCTAAGTCTTGAAGGAATGTAAAGCAGCTTGTTTTACCAGTCTATAATCTCTTGAGTGATCAAATGAAAGAGCACCACACCAGGTATATATTCAAAATATATGTATTTATTGCTAAACACACCCCTCTAGTCTCTTTATGAGGCTAGAGTTCGAAGTACATAAGTTATAAGTTATTAAATCACAGTAATAGCACAAATACACGTTTGGGCCCTAGGGGCGTACCAAACCATATACCAATAAAGTGGTATGCGAACCACGACTGAACTAGACACTAGGCCTAGAGCCTCTAGAAGTGCTTGGACCACAAGGAACCACCCAAGGTAGTGACACAGGGGACCTACGGGAGACGCGTGCAGTGTAATTACACAACCGCGATACGCCGTTGACTTCTATGGAGAAAGTCGGGATCAGGAAATTAGAGAAAAGGGACACTTAAAAGAGGACTAGGACAAAACCCTTTGAGATCTAGGACTTTGAAGAGTCTCTACCCATGGGAGCACCGGAGTACTCGTGTTACCTCACCCAGGGAAGCCGGGTGCATAGGTGCCTTTAGGGGTCGGGTTTCGTCGTCGATTCGAATGGCGATCTGCTGCAAAGTGCTGCTGGCGGCCAAGAGAAAAGTGTCCGGGTGGATCCAAGAGTGGATCGGAGTTCTGAAGAACCTGAAAGCAGAGGGGACAGAGTCTGGGTCACTAGCCAGTAACCAGGAAGGCGATGGACAGATGCCCACCGATGTCGAGTGCTTCAGGTGCGTTGATGGTCGTCTTGACTCTTCAGCCACGAGGTCCAGGAGGCGTTGTCGGCGACCAGGAGCAGGATTCGGGCTGGTACACGATGTCTGTCGAGTGCTGAGGTGTCGGCGACCGGATTGGACCCAACAAGCCTTGGCAACGGCAAGTCTCGGTGAAGATGTAGATCGTCGATGGTGCAGACCAGCAAGGTCTGTGGAACTCACCCAGCGAAGGTAAGCGAGGGCAGGCCTGGAGCAACCAGGATGCCAAGTAAGAAAAGGATTGGCCTTCGTTAAGGGCTACTAGCCAACGGGCTAGCGACCGCGAAGGAGCCTCGTGACGCCGCACGTGGATCTGGCTTACAGGACACTCGTGGAGTGGGGGCCAGTGATCTTCGGTGCAGGTGGTGCTGGAGGCTAGGGCTACTCGGAGCCCAAAGCACGACTTCTTGGGAGACCCAGAAGAGGATGCACTTGCAAATGTGCTCGGTGTCCAGGGGTCACGGTCTCAAGTCACCCACGATAGCCACGGGCCTCAGCTTTGCTGGGGACTCAGGGTAGCCTCGGGAAGTCTGAGAATCCACCTCTGGTGATGCGATGACTTCGGCGTCCGACGGGAGCTTCAGAAATGCGAACCGGACAGATGCTTCTTTGGTGCCTGCCAAGCAGGGGAGTCACTCCTTGACCCCAAGGGAGATTCTTCAGTCCTCTAATCGTGAGTAGAGCGTCGAAGGTCCAGGATTCAGTTTCAGAGTTTCGTCCAGGGATAATCTAAAGTCCTAAGGACTGGGTTCCTATACTTATACTCAAGATAGGGGTTGGACTACTCTGTGGCCCCACCTATGGGTGGGTCAGGGCAGAGGGGTGGCTACACCCCTTTCCCTTTGTCCAGTTCGCGCCAAAGCAGGGGCTGCAAGCCCCTGATCCGGTTTGAACTGGGGTATGCACAGGGACACCAAGTGTGCCCCCAGTGCAGGACTTCAAAGCACCCGAAAGTGCTCCCGCCCAGCCCCAATACACATTATCCTGTCTGGGGAGGTGGTCACACCTCCCTGGGACAGGAAACCTATTGTCCAGGCCTCCCCTGCCGGAGTTTCGTCCAGCAGCAGGAGGCCAGACTCGTGTCTGTGGCAGCAGCATCCATTTTGTGATGCCAGGGCTCTGGAAAGAAGTTACCGGACTAGTCAGAGTTAACATGTCTTTCCATCTAGAAGGGTGGAATGCTACCCCAGCCGCCAGGATTGGCGGGGGGTAGTATTCCAAGATGTTTGACACCAAACACGACATGTTTAGGTGCAGCCATTCCAAAGTTAGCATTTTACCGCGAGGATATAATGCGCTTAAGAGTATATGGTCAGGCTGCACTACAAACAGCATCAGAGATGGTCTCCGAACGCTGCAGAGGGGCCCTGCTCATGCAGGGGCACCCTCTCACATAGGAACCATGCACTCTGCCTCTAGGATTGATAAGGCCTGCCTTAGGAGTGACTTATAGGTTTATATGTGTGTATGTATTTAGTGATATAGGTAACCTATATCACAGTAAGGGGTGCATGCACCACCTTACCCAGGCTGCAGTAGCAGACCTGTGGTGTCAGTTTGGATGGCCTTCCAGGGGTGGCATAATACATGCTGCAGCCCCTGGCAGGCCTCTGAGGTACCTATGCCCTTGGTACATAGTATACCATATACTAGGGACTTATAAGGGCACTCCAGATCCCAATCAGTGATGTGCCTAAGGCACATGGAAACCTTTTACAGAGAAAGCAGATAGACTGGGGCCCTGAATAGCAGGATCCCAGTCCAACTAAGTCATAAACCAGCAAAACACCATAAAAAAGTGGGGGCAACCATATAGTCAGATTCCACCTTCCTACATAACCCCCCCAAACGAAAGGAGATAAGGCTAACCTTGGCCAGTTGAGCCTTCATTGACTAAGTGATCATATAAGGAAGCACCTGCACTAGCATGGTTGCCCCCTGTCTTATGGTCCACTAAGCAATCCCTCACCCTAAGGGTATGAGAGGGTCTCCACCATGGGGAATCACTACCTGTGGTGTGCTTAGGAAAGTACAAGGCTGGTGAGGTGTCTGAGTAGAGAAGTGAGGCCCTAGGAATATTGGTCTCAGCTTCCTCAGATCACTGGTCACCATGTATGCCTGTCTTTCCATGACTGAGTTGCACTTTGCTCTAAGGGTCAACCTTTGGCTGCCTACAGCTGGGGGTTGGGTCCCTTTGGATGGACTACTGGAGGGACATGGCAGGGTTGGAACCTTCTGGTCCCAGGTTTGCCCTTGCCTACCAGAGTCCTTCTGGGGAGGTCCCTACATAAAGGTATGGGGATCCCTCAGTGTGTAGAGGAATTTTCACCTGGCTAGGGCTACTAGACTGGGTGCCCCTAATCTGCTGATGGGGGCTTCCTCTGGACAGGGGGCCCTGGGGGTCCACTGACCTCCCTGACCTCTGCAGCCCTGGGCTGACTGAGGCAGGGTAGAGAGGGGCAGGTTACCTGCTCCAGACTGGGTACCACCTGGGAAGGGTCCTCTGCCATCAGGGGGTGGCCAGGCCAGGCCTGACTACCTCTGTGGCAGTTCCTTCACTAGGGGTAGGGTCAGTTCCCGGAGGAGGCTGACCCTTACCTACTGTCTGGGGGAAGAAGACTTTTCTTCAACCCTTGTGCTCTCTTATGGGGGAGAGTGGGCCATTCTTTCAGGCTCCATCTCTCCAAATTCTTGGGCTGGGGCTGTGGCCATCACAGCCCCACTAACCTTTACAGGGACGCCCAACATCCTAAGATGGGTTTGGTGTTCAACTTCAGCCCAGGCTGAAATTTCCAAATCATTGCCCATCAGGCAATCTACAGGTAAGGTGGGGGACACTGCCACTCTCTTTGGGCCTGTGACCCCCTCCCAGCTGAGATTGACTATGGCCATGGGGTGATCTGTTCTGACACCATCAATGTTGGTCACCTGGTACTTAAACTCAGGTAAAAACTGGTGAGGGGGACTAGTTTCCCTGCCACCATGGTGACACTAGCCCCTGTGTCCCTAAATGCCACAGCTTTCTGACCATTAATTATTGGCTCCAATCTGTACCTGCCCAACGCTGTGGGACCCATGGTAAAGGTGGCAAATCCTATACCACCATCAGAGTCAGAGGAGTCTGTTGAGGGGTCCCTGTCTAAACTAGGGCTCACCTCTGTTCCTCTTGCAAAAGCACCCAACTTTTGGGTGCACTACTCCCAACTGGAGGATTACTACTGGTAGTACCAGGAGGGGTGGTAGTAGTTGTAGGAGGAACATTTTCTTTATTGCCAATCCTGGGGCAACTGGGATCAGTTTTCCAGTGCCCAGGCTTTTTACAGACATGGCATTTTACAGAGGAAGGAGTTTGGGACCCACCCCCAGAAGAGGAATTTTGGGGCCCTGTAGGGTACTTATCCTTAGATTTATCCCCACCTTTCTCTTGGGACTTAGTAGAATCTTTCTTCTGGTCACCACCCTGATTTCTAGTTTTTACTCTGGTTCTGACCCATTTGTCTGCCTTCTTTCCCAATTCTTGGGGAGAGGTCAGATCAGAGTCCACCAGATACTGGTGCAAAAGCTGGTTTTGACAATTATTAAGGATCTGCTCTCTCCTAATCAAATTGTACAATCCTAAAAGTCATGCACTTTGTTGCCATGTATCCAACCTTCCAGAGCCTTTGTAGCACAATCTACAAAGTCTACCCAGTCTTGAGTCTGTGCTTTTGGGTGTCTCTGAACTTCAACCTGTACTGTTCAGTGGTTAGGCCAAACCCATCAATAAGAGCACTCTTCAAGACCTTGTAATTATCAGCATCCTCCTCTCTAACAGTGAGGAGCTTATCTCTACCTTTGTCAGCAAAGGAGAGCCACAAGATTGCTGCCCACTGCTCCTGAGGGACCTTCTGTACCTTACAGGCCCTCTCTAATGCAGTTATCCATTTGTGGATGTCATCCCCACTCTGGTAGGGAGGGACAATCTTGCTCAGGTTCCTATGGTCATAGGACCTTTCCCTGTCTCTAGGGACATGGCTGCCACCATGGGACTCTAGTCCCAACGTTCTTCTCTCTCTAAGGAGATCTAGGGATTCCCTATCTAAAGCCAATTGCTTTTTTCTGATTTCCAGCTGAGTTTCCTCATACTGGACCAGTCTGGCTCTCCTCTCATGAGAGCATTCCCTCCTGTGAGAAGAGACAGAGCTCCCTATAGAGGTGCCAGAGTGGTTAGACTCCTGAGAAGGAGATCTAGACTTCCTGGGCACACTCTTAATCCTTCCTGGGGGACAAAGAGGGTGTCATCCTGATCATCCTCATCATCGTCCACAGGAGGGATTGGGTTATCCAGGTCAGGGTCATGGTCACCCTCCTGGCCAGTTTCAGAGGGGGGGCTGGGGGTATTGGTACCCCTGGCCTCCTCCTCTTCTCCTGCCCCACCCTCAGCTCCTACCCCTTCAGTCCCTACAGGCTTACTAAGGTCATAAGCCACCAACAACTCCTTGAGGTGTTGGGTGGTGGGGCTTTGGCCTGTCCTTATTTTTCTCAAGTTACATAAAGCTCTCAATTCCAAGAATGGGAGTGTATCATACTTGGAGGGTGGAAGCTCAATGGCTTCCTGCAAGGATTCTTTGGATCCTGCCCTTAAAGACATTACTAGTGTGGTGTGGTGTATGCACTACCTACTCTAGTGTGGCCTACTAAACTCTCTTGAGTTGTAGAAAGGGTTGTGCTATCCCTTAACACACAACTCTAAGTTCAGTAGAACTTACTGTATTCTAAGCTTAAATTATATGTACCTTTGGTACCTTTAGTGGTTTTCAGTTGATCAATTCAATTGAGATTATCTGGTAAAACAATAGCAAGCTGGAATCCCACACGCTGCACACCAATGTGAGAAGTTGGCCTGGCATATGCTGTCCACTAATTATAGTGGGCACCTTGCACCAGTCCAAACAACGCCTTATTGGAGATAGGTTAAAGACAACCTTATTGAAAGCTATCCTAGTGGTAGCTATGGAGAGCAGCCTTCAGGCTAAGTCTTGAAGGAATGTAAAGCAGCTTGTTTTACCAGTCTATAATCTCTTGAGTGATCAAATGAAAGAGCACCACACCAGGTATATATTCAAAATATATGTATTTATTGCTAAACACACCCCTCTAGTCTCTTTATGAGGCTAGAGTTCGAAGTACATAAGTTATAAGTTAGTTCGAAGTACATAAGTTATAAGTTATTAAATCACAGTAATAGCACAAATACACGTTTGGGCCCTAGGGGCGTACCAAACCATATACCAATAAAGTGGTATGCGAACCACGACTGAACTAGACACTAGGCCTAGAGCCTCTAGAAGTGCTTGGACCACAAGGAACCACCCAAGGTAGTGACACAGGGGACCTACGGGAGACGCGTGCAGTGTAATTACACAACCGCGATACGCCGTTGACTTCTATGGAGAAAGTCGGGATCGGGAAATTAGAGAAAAGGGACACTTAAAAGAGGACTAGGACAAAACCCTTTGAGATCTAGGACTTTGAAGAGTCTCTACCCACGGGAGCACCGGAGTACTCGTGTTACCTCACCCAGGGAAGCCGGGTGCATAGGTGCCTTTAGGGGTCGGGTTTCGTCGTCGATTCGAATGGCGATCTGCTGCAAAGTGCTGCTGGCGGCCAAGAGAAAAGTGTCCGGGTGGATCCAAGAGTGGATCGGAGTTCTGAAGAACCTGAAAGCAGAGGGGACAGAGTCTGGGTCACTAGCCAGTAACCAGGAAGGCAATGGACAGATGCCCACCGATGTCGAGTGCTTCAGGTGCGTTGACAGTCGTCTTGACTCTTCAGCCACGAGGTCCAGGAGGCGTTGTCGGCGACCAGGAGCAGGATTCGGGCTGGTACATGATGTCTGTCGAGTGCTGAGGTGTCGGCGACCGGATTGGACCCAACAAGCCTTGGCAACGGCAAGTCTCGGTGAAGATGTAGATCGTCGATGGTGCAGACCAGCAAGGTCTGTGGAACTCACCCAGCGAAGGTAAGCGAGGGCAGGCCTGGAGCAACCAGGATGCCAAGTAAGAAAAGGATTGGCCTTCGTTAAGGGCTACTAGCCAACGGGCTAGCGACCGCGAAGGAGCCTCGTGTTGCCGCACGTGGATCTGGCTTACAGGACACTCGTGGAGTGGGGGCCAGTGATCTTCGGTGCAGGTGGTGCTGGAGGCTAGGGCTACTCGGAGCCCAAAGCACGACTTCTTGGGAGACCCAGAAGAGGATGCACTTGCAAATGTGCTCGGTGTCCAGGGGTCATGGTCTCAAGTCACCCACGATAGCCACGGGCCTCAGCTTTGCTGGGGACTCAGGGTAGCCTCGGGAAGTCTGAGAATCCACGTCTGGTGATGCGATGACTTCGGCGTCCGACGGGAGCTTCAGAAATGCGAACCGGACAGATGCTTCTTTGGTGCCTGCCAAGCAGGGGAGTCACTCCTTGACCCCAAGGGAGATTCTTCAGTCCTCTAATCGTGAGTAGAGCGTCGAAGGTCCAGGATTCAGTTTCAGAGTTTCGTCCAGGGATAATCTAAAGTCCTAAGGACTGGGTTCCTATACTTATACTCAAGATAGGGGTTGGACTACTCTGTGGCCCCACCTATGGGTGGGTCAGGGCAGAGGGGTGGCTACACCCCTTTCCCTTTGTCCAGTTCGCGCCAAAGCAGGGGCTGCAAGCCCCTGATCCGGTTTGAACTGGGGTATGCACTAGGGACACCAAGTGTGCCCCCAGTGCAGGACTTCAAAGCACCCGAAAGTGCTCCCGCCCAGCCCCAATACACATTATCCTGTCTGGGGAGGTGGTCACACCTCCCTGGGACAGGAAACCTATTGTCCAGGCCTCCCCTGCCGGAGTTTCGTCCAGCAGCAGGAGGCCAGACTCGTGTCTGTGGCAGCAGCATCCATTTTGTGATGCCAGGGCTCTGGAAAGAAGTTACCGGACTAGTCAGAGTTAACATGTCTTTCCATCTAGAAGGGTGGAATGCTACCCCCGCCGCCAGGATTGGCGGGGGGTAGTATTCCAAGATGTTTGACACCAAACACGACATGTTTAGGTGCAGCCATTCCAAAGTTAGCATTTTACCGCGAGGATATAATGCGCTTAAGAGTATATGGTCAGGCTGCACTACAAACAGCATCAGAGATGGTCTCCGAACGCTGCAGAGGGGCCCTGCTCATGCAGGGGCACCCTCTCACATAGGAACCATGCACTCTGCCTCTAGGATTGATAAGGCCTACCTTAGGAGTGACTTATAGGTTTATATGTGTGTATGTATTTAGTGATATAGGTAACCTATATCACAGTAAGGGGTGCATGCACCACCTTACCCAGGCTGCAGTAGCAGACCTGTGGTGTCAGTTTGGATGGCCTTCCAGGGGTGGCATAATACATGCTGCAGCCCCTGGCAGGCCTCTGAGGTACCTATGCCCTTGGTACATAGTATACCATATACTAGGGACTTATAAGGGCACTCCAGATCCCAATCAGTGATGTGCCTAAGGCACATGGAAACCTTTTACAGAGAAAACAGATAGACTGGGGCCCTGAATAGCAGGATCCCAGTCCAACTAAGTCATAAACCAGCAAAACACCATAAAAAACTGGGGGCAACTATATAGTCAGATTCCACCTTCCTAC